>JAUEPU010000024.1:600000-951009 GCA_030435615.1 Armillaria luteobubalina | reverse complement strand
TTTACCCACTGTTCCAAGCAAAATCCCCCTACCCCGCTATGGCTTGACCTACTCCTGAGCAGATGATCCATGAGCGACATAGAAAGTTAGCCCCCCACCACGCCAGTATGTTCTACACAAAGATAGATATGTCAATAGCGTGGCAAGGGCACTTGACCCAACCAAGGTTCCCCCTTTAGAGCGAAGCCAGAAGTCCAAGCAAAATCCCCCTACCCCGCTATGGCTTGACCTACTCCTGAGCAGATGATCCATGAGCGACGCAGAAAGTTAGCCCCCCAACACGCCAGTATGTTCTACACAAAGATAGATATGTCAATAGCGTGCCAAAGGTACTTGACCCAACCAACGTTCCCCCTTGTAATGAGCCTACTAAGTTTCTTGGACCAAGCGCAGTACTGGTAACAGTCCCGCTTACTCGCCCTGTTCAACCATTGAACACCCATCCTATCGAGATACTAGGCTGCTCAGAGCAAGCAAAGCATCCTATAATAGTTTGCTTGTTTCACCCTTTCGCCGTTCTCCCATATAAGGGGGGTACCCCACACTATCCCCGCGAAATAGCCGAAATTGCATGAGGCGTGAAGCTCCCTGTCCACTAAAACGCGACTTTCGTTTTAACTTCAAATTTGAGCGTTTTTCGGTGCTAACCTAGGAAACCTATAAGGGGGGGTTACTTTGAACGCTTTTTTGTAAGGAAACCTTATAACCCGGTAAGGAGGGGGCTTACTGGGGGTCATTTTTGTAGCCTTTTCTAAGGAGGGGTATACTGTGAACGCATTTTTGGTAGGAAATGTAAGGGTGGGTAACCTTGGGGCTTACTGGGGGTGCTTTTTTGTAAGGAAAGGTAGGGTGGGGTGTACTGTGGGCGCATTTTTGGTAGGAAATACAAGGGTGGCTAACCCTGGGGCTTACTGGGGAGGCATTTTTGTAAGGAAACCTAGGCTGGGGTCTATTGTGACCGCATTTTTGGTAGGAAATACAAGGGTGGGTAAACATGGGGCATACTGGGGAGGCATTTTGGTGGGGTAGGATGGGATGGGGGACTTTCTGACCTGTTTTTACATGCTTTGAACCGCATTTTTTCTCATTTGAAGCTTGTTGGGGTGGGGAGGGAGGAGGGGACATTGATCAATGCTACTTTGGGTCCTTTCTCAGTCCGATTTTCGTGTTTTTCATTTTTGGGGGGGGAGGAATGGAGGAATATATCATCTTGCCTAGTCTATATTCACCCTATGAACATGAAACAACTTGTAGCTTACAGATATGACCTTGTACATTATAGGAATCACTTGGTTGAAGGTGCTAGGACTGTTGGGTTGTTGAGAATTTCGGACTTTTTGGTTTTTATACATGTAAATGGGTTTCTATTAAGTATCTAAGGATCCTGGTAGATTGAAAGCGATTGTAGACTACTGCTATGACCTATTAGACTATGGAATGAGCGCTCTATAAGTAAATGTTAACTTCTTTCCCTATAAAATCGAAGATTACAACGAAAATTTCGGGTTTTTACCCATTCTATAAGGCTGGTACAAGTATCTAAGGATCCTGACAGATTGAAAACGATTGTAGACTACTGCTATGACCTATCAGACTATGGAATGAGCGCTCTATAAGTAAATGTTAGTTTCTTTCCCTATAAAATTGAAGATTACAACGAAAACTTCGGGTTTTTTACCCATTCTATAAGGCTGGTACAAGTACCAAGGCCCAAGTTGAGTTCCCTTACCTTGTCTGACATTGTATTGACTGCTTAGAGTCGGAATTTCGGACCCTATAGCGAAAGAATGCACAGATTTGAATTATTTCTACTGAAAAACACGAAAATTTTTCTAAAAGGGGCCCTTCGGGCCCAACCTTGGGGAATATTTGCTGACTGACGCGCGGCCGGCACTCCCCTTCCCTTTTTCCAGCCTGCCCTCAAGTGGTTCCCTGCATTCCTTTCAATACTAGCCCCCCAGTATCCCTCCTTCCTAGCCCGACAAAGGGCTGGAAAGAGAGATACCAAGGGGGCCAGCATTCCTAGGAATGCAGAGCCCACTTGGGACCTCGCTGTCCCTTCCTTGCTTACCCTTGAGGTGAAGATGGGACACTTGAGTAATTTTCATTCATACCCACACTTTTAAATATTAACAATTCAAAATATCGATGTGGAGCAAAAATGTAAATGTCATATCCAACCGTCTGCAAGGCTCTCGATCATCAAGACATGCTCCTAATTGCCTATTGCAACACAGATGGGTGTCACCGCTGGGACCTGAGCATTGCAGTAAACGACATTCAATTTTCTATATCCTAGTTAGGGGCCAGCTATCAGATGAGATGCACGCTGTTACTGATATCGTTGCAGTCACCGACATTTCTCAAAGCACATGCTGTTTCTTCATAGCCCTTCCTGGATCGAAATTTGTCATAACCAAGATGGTAGTAGTATGTTGCGTACAACTATTGTTTGCGCCAGCCAACACATGTCTCGTGTGTCAGCCAATCCAATCCAAAACACTCTCGTGTTTTGTTATTGTCGCAGGAGTGATTTCTGGTGATCTGTAATTCGTCAAATGAGGATAAGAGCAGCAGATGAAAAAAATAGCACCATCTTGTAGGTACGCCTATGAGTGACTGGAGCGGGCGCATCTGAGATGAACAGTGCCTGCTATGTCACCATCGAGTCGCTTTGCATTCAGGCCATGCAGCGTCCAAGTGCGTGGTCAGCGTATGCTACAAAAAATCATTGATTTGATTGCAAGATACACAACAGAATGACTTACCAGATTCAGCAACAGGCAGAAAACCCTTGGTCATTGGACAGCAATATGTCATCTTGGAGGAATTTACAATGCTGAAAACAAGCCTCGGCTGCAGACAGAATTTAGATAGGTTAGGGTATGGCTGGGTATGAGGGCACTGCCAGTGGTGAATGGGGTGCCTCATCCTTGTAGGCAATCTTGAGTGACCGAAAAGTCCCACTTGGCATTGTGGGTGAAAGACTGGGCAAGACGAGAGTGGCTGGCTGACCAATGAACATGCGTCAGAGCGCACACATATGAGATAGACTGCACCTCCTCCCGACTTGCTTTGCCACCCAATTCCATGGTCAGCGTATGCTACACAGTGTTAGCTCTGAAATGGAACAAGTGTGAGTGCCACATACCTTGGCCTAGTCCCACTGGCATCCCATCCACCATCTATCTCATCGTGGTCCACTCGTAACGTTTGATCCTCGATTCCAGCATCGTTTCTGTGAAGTTGTGTTCGATATATCCTTCTTTTTTGTTGCAGGCTGACGTTTCGCAGGTGCACATGCTGAAACAGGCAATATTGCTGACCCAGGCATAGAGCTCACACGAGAGCAGGACCATGAGCTCGTCGCCAAAGATATTGTTCTCGAGAGTGATGTCGTTGGTGAAGGAACAAAGGAAGATCGGCCGATTGACCGGGCCAGCAAACACTCCACACTACATAAGACACTGTTCAAATCCTGTGAGACTCTTGAGTGCGCCTGGTAGTGGCTTGCATGCATGCACACTAAGGACGTGATGATTGTGCAAATGAGCAGCTCACTTGCACATGCGATTCGTTTCTGCAAGTTGAAAAGTATTTGTTTTCACCTTTCTTTTCATATGGTAAAAAGTTTGCATTTCAGAGGCAAAGAAATTGTATTTTTAAAATGAACCATTTTCATCAGATGGAAATCGGGGCAAAAACGTGTGCTTTTTATGTACTGAAAAGATGAATAAAATTTAAGATTCACTTATAATATCCCTTATATGGAAACAGTGCACCAAATTTAGGCTTTTAGATAATCAGAAATCTCAAGGAAATATATAATTTTCTTTATATTTTCACATGATAATTATTTTTACTTTCTGCCAGGCAGAAATCCTTTGGCAGAAACTTTTTCAGCTCTGCAAAGCATTTCCATCAGATGGAAACTATTCGGTGACAGGAGTGATATGGTATCTTTTAATTTCCACTGGGTATAGCTGAACCCTACTAATGTAATATATATTATACAATGCCACCGATTCAATTTAAAGCTTAGCACAGATGGATCTGCAGATGAACTGCCAGTGTCCAGAATTTCAAGGGTCCGATCCAGATCACAGAAACCACAATGAGAAACTGTGAATATAAGATATATATTTTTGTATCTAAAGAATCCATTTATATAGTCCATTTGTACATACCATCCATAACTCTTAACAGTATTTTTATGCTTCCCCTCTATCACATCCCTCCTTCTTTTTCAGACCCTCCCTATATGGTGCATCTCCCACCACCACCGTTGTCCTGTTGGTAATGAACCAATGGTGTGGATAACACAGTGTGGCTATCAACATCCTCAATATCATTCCCATTCCGGAAACAACTTACCAGCAACTACAGAGGCTGGTTCCAAAAAGTCAGCATATCAGGACAGGGTGTAAGCTGTATGGACTCACTAAGATAAGCCCATGGATAATCCACAACATTGTCTCCAAGCAGGGACTCATCGGGATCTGAGGAGATAGCGCACATTGCATCAGTTCTGAGGTGGGGGATCTGTAGCATATATCTCCTCAATTAAGAGAAGAGACCATCCAAAACAAAGGCTTACAATATGGAATGCCTGCCCGCATCTAAAACAACAAAAGATATTGCACTGCATGAACCTCCTGCCTAAATGTATTGTACATGAGTTTATACATCGAAAATTCTCACTAATTCATCTAATACAACTGTCAGTTATGCAAAAAAAAAAAAACGATCAATAAAAAAGACACACCTCAACATGATACCTAGCATCAAAGAAATACTTGGCTTTAAGATTTCCCTGCACACCTGCTTGCGCCAACCAAGAATTCCAATGTTGCTGCCCATAAGGAAATACCCCATCATTATTACTGGCTTCCATCTCTAGAGTAATGGTCATCCATCCTGCTCCATTGTAGCCATGCAATGTATAGTGATACATTTTCCTGTGTTTTGATCAATGCCAACCAGAGCTACGAAATAATAAGTATATCTAATGGAAGAATGCTAAAAGACTCACAACATTGATAGCTTCTCAATCCCCAACTATGCAAATGTACTCCTGTACCTCCTCTTGGCCTCCAACAGGATTTTGGCAGGATATTCATTGCCCAGAGATGCTGAACACATATTTATTTGGTTTTGATTGCCAAAAAACAGGTCTCGAGTTTGAAGGCCATCACGGTGACGAGGCTGACTTGGGGCAGCCATGTAACTAGCAGCAGCGTAGTGTCACTAACACCAACTACCAACTAACACACTAACACACCCTGAGTCTCTCTTTATAGTGTGGAGGGGAGCAAGTATTTTAATCCAACTTGTACCCCAACAATATCACCCTTGACTGCCTAGAGCTCACTCTATGGTGCAACTTCCACAGCTGATTTCTTTGTACCCCTGTCTTGGTGCTTTTTACAAGAGAGCGTGCTTTACAGAATGACTCTCAAGGCAAATGATACTTTTGTCATCCCCCTGTTATACTTTGTCTATACAAGCTTGCTCAATGCCCTCGGCACTACACAAATGGTCACTCTCGGAACCTTGTTCAATACGCTCCCCCGCAAGTCCTCACACACAGTGTGCTCACTCTAGATGATGGTGCTGCGAGGTCCAACTGTGCACACCTACTACACAACTTTGTGCAGTCCCTAGAACAGCCCAAGCTGGCTGATTCCCTTGCTTCACTACCCTACTGCCTTCGCTACCTTCACCCTACTTAACCTGCACCTGAACAGAACAGAGTCCTTCTTTCTGTACTTTCTTGATTGAGGAACCACCTGCAAATGTTGGCACCAGCATGCTTTTGATGCATCAGCTGGCTTTCCCTTTTGCAGGGGACCCAATAAGGGGTATCTTCTCAGCAATTGGTCTCTGGCTCTATTCTCTTGTGAAGCTTGCTAACTTGTCTTATTTAGACTGAGCTTTGAAGCCACTAACTCTTACGTGCACAACAAGTTCAGAGTCTAACTGAAAGTTCTTATTACTATACATGGGGGGTTTGTAACTTTACTTCTTTATCTACATAGCTACGGTATTTATATTGATATACATGCTTGATTACTGAGATTGATATGGGTAAATGTCCATCAGCACTCAGCCAAAATGATGGAGCTCGCTTGACACACTCCACTATATCCATTTTTTGCAAATGGTGTGTGTCCAGGTCGTAGGGCAACCTATGGACTCATATGCCCTCAGCGATTCCTCCTCGATTATTAGTAAATGATCTGCCTCAGATTCCGGACCTGAGCCAGATGACAGTCTTCTACGTCTGGACTCAAAGCTGCAGAAGTCTTTCGGGTTTGCTGCCCACACTCTAATCCTTTGGCCGACAGCTGTTGTTAAGTTGCCATGCAGCAGTCCCCATATCATTAGCACTCCTGATAGCATCATCACTTGCTTCTAGTTGCATGCATCATAGATCACCAATGTTCAGCAATCTTCATTAATTAACCTGCGGTCTGGGTACCAGCGCATCCTGCCCTTCCATGGACATTCCTACTGCTAGTTGGTCCTGCTCATCATCCTCCATGCTGTGACGGCCCCCAAGGTGCTGTACACAGGCAGAGTTCTGCAAGCTCTGTTGCTAGGTATGTTGGTGTGTCACATGCAAGGGTGACCTTACTGTCCCTTATGCTGCTTACAGAGGGGAATGTTCGCCCATGCTCCATGCTTACTGGTACTTGGGCTTAACGCCATATTTCGCAAAATTACATGTATGTACCACAGCAGGGCATGACAATGGTGATAGTAAAATGCGAGTGGCATGTTAAAAGATAGAATAATATCAGTGAAAGAATCCCATATACAAAGAAACACTCACCAGCAGTAAGTCAAAGTAAGAGACTTAGTTGTTTCTTTCTGCAGCCTCACCCTAATTGGCACATGATCAGTCATGCCGCCAGTCTGGTGGTAAGTCACACATGGAAGAGCATCACATGCACTCAAAGTTGTTTCTTTCTGTGGCCTCAGTCTACTTCCAATGTGATCGATTATGCTGCCAGTCTGGTGGTAAGCCACACATGGGTGGAACCATATCACATGCACTTGGCCTATGCTTATATTCATTTAATCTACCTACTCTTCACCACTATGATACATCCTACTCATTCCAATTGCTTCGTTAAATAAACTGGGGAGTATTACTTGTCACAATTATAATCCATCCCAAAATTGAGGCATAAACAGCATATATTATTATTATCTAATCGGTTTGAATGGCAGAAATACAACAGAAATATGATAAAATATTAACAAAAGAGACAAACAGACATCCCAAAACATTATTTACCAAGTAGCTTCTCATAACCTTTTCCTCAATTCTAAGTTCAGCTGCTGGGAGATTTTTGTCTCATCTGCAATGGTCATTGTTGAATGGTGCAAGACCAGTGTTTCATCGGTGACATCATCCTGCATGAATGGGGCTCTGGGAATGACGATGACAATGGTCCAGTCCAGATCCAAGCTATCAGTGGGGGAACATTTGTGAAACCGGACACTCCTGACCCACTTCCCACAATGCTCACCCAAAATGACCAAAAACATGTTGTAGTGCCTGATTTTTGGATGGATGGCCAACACTCTTGTGGGGTCCAATATCATTTGTAGTGGGGTATCATCTCTGATGCAGACAATTTTGTGGAGTGTAGTGTCGTAGTTCACTAGTGTGGTCATTTTAATATTGTTGTACTGTACACGGAACCTGGAATTAAGCAGTCGACAATCAAGGCACCAGTATTGGATTGGGGGAGGATCTAGAGCTGATGGATTCCATGTGGGTGAGAGGCATTGTTCTGTAGGATCCAGCTGAGGAGTAACACTCCGAGGTGGTGCTACAGGCTCTGGAGGTAGTCTCCTCCCTCTTTTCCCTAGAACATTGGTAACCAGTATCACATGACAAAAAAAGTCAGTGTCCTTGACCAGAGGATGTGCCTCATTGAGAGGCAACCATGATTCTTTGTCGATGATGTCATGGTAGCCAAACCAGAGAGAAACAAATGGGGCATTGGGATCATAGTGCAAGAGCTGGACAAGGATCTGTAAAATTTCCTTCTTTCTCCATTGATCCATCACAATGTTGACATCAACCATGTAACCTGTCTTTCCATGCCAACAATGACCAGGCTTGATGACCTGAACCATCACCCCTTTCCATGGCATGATGGACATTGTATTACCTTGACACTGAGAGTGGTCGTCCTGCTGGATGGAGGCAATGTGGTGGAGCAATCACACTGACACAATTGGGGTGCACCCTGTGTATCTACAGAATGCTGTAAGCCTGTGAATGAGGGGTAGAAAATGAGACATACCTCTATTTGCTCATTTTCAGGACCGGAACGAGAAATCAAGTGCAATAATCCATTGTCAATACCATGTATCCATCCAGAGCATCTTGTAGCATGCTCTTCTCCTGTGATCTCGATGTATGTTCCGATCTCAAACTCCTTCTTGCAGTCCACCCATCATACAGGGAACAATCCATCAGCAAACTTCATCTCCAATCCATGCTCGCTGAACCCATTAATAGTTCCAGAAACATGCCTGCTGATATCAGTGATAGCTTTGCTGACCTGAAAGCACCACTCAGAAACTCTAGGTAGACTGCCTATGTTTCTACGGACTAGAGGGTGGCCTGACTGCACAAAAAGGTCAGCTAACTTCTGGGGGATCTTGTTGGCAATGTTGAGCTGAGAGAAATAGATGCAGCAAACAAGAAGATCATGGTCATACATCAACCCCTGGAAACGGTGGCTTGACTGCCCCTCCTTCATGGCATGGTGCCCAGTTTGCTCAAGAGCTGCAGGATCAGACAGGTTTGGCTCTGGCTGAGAACCAACAGCTATTCACCACCTGTCTGTATCATGAGGCAAATACAACCTAGGCATGACAAGCACCTTGCATCCCCAAGGATACATCTTGCTCACTATCCCTACATTGCCTTGTGAACAGCCATGACGAACCGTTACCCAGCAACCTGGCATATAAGGATTTCTTATACTGCTTGCCAATGCACACTGGCTGTCTTCAGGAGAGATGGTGTGAAGCAGAACTTGCTGGTTTCTGTGAATGACTCCAGGTATATCAAACAGCCATTTCTTCAAGTTTGGTGAGATATCGGCCTCTATCCATACTGTTGCCTTCATGAGCGGGGTGATGAAAGTGGCCTTGATTCCTAAGTCTGGCTGCGTGCACTGCCCAATGTGCAACACAACACTTTCCTCCCAACCACACTTTGAAATACGATCAGGAGAGAAACTACTAGGAGTATAAAGACATCACTTATGAAGCATTGCAGAACCAAAAGTTCACTGGCAGGCATGTCAAAAAGACCAATATCAGATTGTACATCAGTCTCCAGTGAACTCTGTGAGTCATTTGCACAACTCCTTGCCCTCTCCAGGAAGCTTGTCCAGGCCTGACTTTCATCGTCTACCGTTGAAGTGGTTGCTTTGTCAAATGCCATTGACTTGGTCGTGCCATCTGAACTGTCCTCCTCAGCAATGAAGTCCTTATTGCTAGCTTCATATGGAGAGTCGACTTCGTCGTTGCAAGATACACCTGCTTTGAGGTCCAAAAACATGCTCTACAGTCATCATAAGTAAGTATTTACCGCTGTTGAAAGGAGAAATATATGACCATATGTTAATGTGCATGTATGTTACACTTTGCTTGATGTTTTTGTTACCACAAGTTTATGTCAATACAATCACACAGGATTTTTCAAAGTGCCTTTATTTCTCTAGATATGTTCTACTATAAACTACATGCAAAGAATGAAAAACTTACTGTAGATGGACATGAAGATAAAAGGAGAAAAGGCTTACATAATGACAAACTAAGCTTTGATAACAATCACTTTGAGATACCGCTGGGGACATCCATGCGGGTTAACCAGTCTGGTGTCTGAAATAATCCTGAACCCCCTTGGCTTGCATCCTTGAATACATGCACACCACTGCTTACAATTTCTTGCCATTCTTTACCATATTCTGGATGAAGTACATTTCTCATATCCTACCAGGGGGACTGGGTAGTCATGCAGCTCTCATTGATGATCTCCCTGCAGTCTTATCATTGTTGAAATGCCCTCCACATGATATTGCTGACTGTGGTGTTGATGCCTTTGAGCAGCATATCTTTCAGTTTCAGGATTACTTTATGGATCTGTCATGGGTGGGGATGATAGTTGGTAACCTAGTTCTGGCCAAGGGAATGGTGCAAGCTCTTCTTTTGATCAACAACAAAAGCCTAAGGATCTGTAGAAAGCTTCATAATTCCAGAAAATGTGTAAGTTGTACATTACACTCAGTAAGTGTACGTATTGATGCACCCCTTAGGCTTTTTCAATCAGAATTGCATGATTGTTCATCAAGCACAGAAAGGAGTATAAAATCCCACACCAAGACAAGCCAATATCATTACCACCACTCATCTACCCAACAATGGCACCCCAAGCAATCAACTCCCTCGCCGACTTCAGGAAAATCATGAGTATATATGAATACTTGCCTTCTTCTTTGATCCCTGACCATGACCGCAGATCGACGGCCCAAAATCCATAGGTGTAGACTTCTGGGCAACATGGTGTGGACCCTGCAAGATGATTGGGTCCATCTTCAAGAAACTTGCCGAAAAGCCCGAATTTTCCGGCATCAAATTTTACACAGTTGACATTGACAAGCAACCGAACATCATGGAAGAGGTCCAGGTTTCCTCAGTGCATAGATTTGCTGTTTATCTGCATTTTTCATAGTCATGATGCCTAAGGTAGATGCCTACATTCCTCGCATTTAAAGATGGAAACAAGATAGCAATGTCAATAGGTGCTGTACCCACGAATCTTTTGGTGAGATTGCATCATATTTCCCAAGGTGCTGAGGCTGATGCTGGTTTATGTAGGCACTCATCAATAAAGCCATAGAAGCTGCTTTACCTATACTTGAAGAACCTTCAGAAAAAGGTGAGTTTCTGGAACTCAAGATAATGAGTCGCCTCACATGTGACCAAACAGGTGATACACCCATTGAGTCTAAGGCCTAACTAGCTTCCATGAATGCATATTTTCCCTTTGTCTACTACAATAATCAATTAGCCTTGTTCAGATGTTCGGGTTCTCCATGATTATTGCTATTGGAGTTCCACCCCTTTTGATTCTACTGCCAATTTGTTAATCGCCATTGAGTCTAAGAATGATCTCGGATATTGGCATAAATTCTTGATACTGAAGACTCGAGAGTAACAACTCAGAATATTAGTAACAAATATCTGCATAGGGTTCAAAAGGAAGACATGTTAATTGTTATCAACGGCGTGCTCGACACATATACACTGTAAAGATATTTGACCTAGCCCATACAACGTAAAATACATCTGCACTAAGTCTACACAAAATTAACCATGTCAGCACTATCAGGGCGCAGTATCTGTTTATAACGTACCACCACAAAAGCATACAATCATGCCCATTCACTCCAATTTATCCAATGTTCACTTGTCCTTCTGGCATCTTTCTGTTTCCCTATACGATCCAAACACCTATATCCCTGTCCTTACACAAGGGCTCGCCAGTCTAGCAGCTCAATAATCTATGAGATGCAAGCAACCATGATTGATCCATTGGTGAGCCTCCAGGCTCTGTATGCTCAGAATTTGTGGATATATACAGCCCTCAGAATTCGCATATTATGCTATTATACTCCTACCACCTCCAGAAGAAAACTCCAAATTTAATCTCTAGCCTATTCAGCAATATCTCCATGCTACACTGGTTATACAGTGATTACTTTTCGGTTATTCAGACCAGTTTTTGAAGGGTACAGCTCGAATATCCCTCTGGAAACTGGATTATTCTATTATCCTCCTACTACCTCTGTCGGAGATTTGGTAAACACTAAAAAAGGCAAATCAATCATTAGGCCCCTTGATAAGATTTTAATTGACATTATCAGAGGTCATAAAGTAATTGTAAGCGCTTGATAAGATGATTTTTGTAGATAAAGATTCATGAGAAGATTATAATATTGCTTTGTCATTTATTCAACATTTTAATGTCATCAGTGATAAGATAATGTTTTTGCTTGGTCATTTATAATGTGACGTTCAATATTTTAATTTCCCATCACACTTAAAAGGTATTATAATGTTAGGCACCGATGGAAAAACTGTACATGAATGACTTGCGAGAGGCCTGGGAAGTAATGTTTGCCAACAAGAAATATAGAAACAAGCTGTGCGAAGGCGAAAAATGCCAAAAAAAAATAGGTAAAATGAAGGTCCATGGTCCTCAAGGCAAAAAAATGCAAGATTAGGTGGAGGAAAGGCAGCAACAGCCTATCTGCGAGTTGTGTGAGTTGCCCTTCCTACATATGATAGATTTTGCATCCGCAAAAACATATCGGCATCAATCATGTCAACAACTAGATAGTCCTTCATTGTACGCTCTCCTCGATTGATTGTTCTGTTCATCGCCATGTCCTCAATCAATAAAGCACCTCATATGACTGAATAGATGGATACAATGAGAGGATTGCCCTTCATCCTGGTTCTGACCCGATAAAATCCTAGGTCACGATCTTTCTTCATAATCGGTCCTATGGCTTCCTTGAATGGCCAAACCAGCATAAGAGGATACACCTTTTCGTGAACGACGCATTCGAAAATGAGAACAAGCTGGGTGAACATTGGTCCCTGGTTGGTCTCCAGAAGTACAAAGTCATAACGAGGATGATAGTTGAAGCTGGGCAAACATTGTAGTATGTCGGTTGTCAAACTCCAATCAGCGATGCTGGAGTAGTTGACTTTGCTCATTCCATACAATGATATCTGAAACAGAAGTATTAGAGAAAGTGTGATGTAACAAAATAAAAACAGCGCAAACCTGATCTTGACACTTAAAGCTGTCGAATTCTGTGGGGACACCATTGTCTGAAGGGAGCTCTTCAGGGTGAGACTCGAAATACTTCTTCATATGCGTAGATAGACAGTCTCAAAAATCACGGAAATCAGAATTATCCTCTGCCTTGGCCTTGACTTCTGCCATTGATAGTTTACCGCCCCCTTTTCCACAGCCTCCATGCAATGAAGCAGTAGCAGCATAATCCACCTCGCTGCTGGTAGACAATGCGGGAGCCAATTTGTCTTCATTTGAGTCTCTAGTCTCGCCTTCGTCATCTTCATCTCCCTCCTTCTCGATATTGTCATGATGATTGACTTGTTGTTGGATGTATGTCATGGCATTGTACCAGTCATCAACTCGAAGAATCTAGAGAAACATAGTTATAGATATTTATTAAAAATAGAAGAAAGTAGATCAGCTACAGACCTGTTCATCAACATTCTTGAAGTTTGTACAGTGCTGGTATGACTCCTTGAAGGAACCATGCATACTTTCATTGGGTTTTGTATTGTAGTTCAACGTAACACCTTTTGCTTCGATGTCATCAAAAAGATGTTGGTGGGAATGAGCCTTCAGAAAATTCCAGCACTTGAGCTTCTTTTCTTTCGGGATTGTATCGGTGCGGGTAAGAGTCTGCCGCATTGCCTTATACTCATTTCATGCGGCCTTCTCATACTCCTAATGTACAATGGACAGCTATTCATTAGAGCTTGACATTGCAAAGACGTACCTCAATTACACTTGCAAATATTGGTATCCTCGCCCATCCATCTCGAAGAGTATCAGATGTGTGGAGAGTAAGACTGGCGTAAACATCCAATTCCATGTAGACATGCAATGCTCGAAGAAGAATATACCCAATAGGATCATTTGCTGCTGTGAAAATGGCATGTGCAATAAAGATCAGCTGCTAAGAGAGGGTCAGCCAAAAAAGAACAACTGGATATCTGGATGGGACTATACTTTTGAAAGAGCTTCATATTTTCGTCCATCGGTGAACGTCACTGTAGTAAGACTTTCCTGTATGTTGGGCTTCCTCCTTGACCTGATGAACATGGTGTGAGTAAATTTAAAGGACGATACAGAATTAGACTTACAATCAGTAGCCAACCAATGACATGCCCCCCTCCAATGCCTTGACCATTACAAATATGGGAAGGAAGGTTTCCCAATCTAACAATGATGGGATAACCTTGAACCATGCCAAATGAGGAAAGCCACATCTTGTCGGCATATATGATATAACAAATCGGTTTTCTGCCATCAGGAAGAGTGGTCTGTTTGTGAATTAGTTATATGGTGTTATGTAAATGATTATGAGCACAAAAGACTAACCTGAATTTCCCAAAACATATTGCCGGTGTGAGGCTCCATGTAGAATCGCTGAGACGTATTGCCTTTGACTTTGAACAGTCATTGAGCATCCCAGTTGAGATAAGGAGCAAGGAGAGGGTCTTGAAGTATATCCAACATCCAAGACCATAAATCCCTATGGTATACAGTGAATTCGTAGGGTTGGCCTTGCAATGGCACAGTGAACGTTGAAGACTCAAACTACGTCAAAGGTCAGGCATTAAAATTCGAACCAGAACAAATAGCAATACAAACAGATGTATGAAGGTGCGCGGCTTTTTTCCACATAGCAATTAGTTCTCGATGGTAAGGTACTTGGCCCCCTCGTTTGATCATCATCATTAGAAGAGCATCAATGTCGCCTTGATTGATACCTGACTCTAAAATCCATTCTGCAAGTTCGAAATCGTCTCATGAGCTGAACGGGCTCCAAGGTTTATCTTCCGATGCAATTGTTGACCTTGATCCCGTTTGTGCTTGAAATTCTTCAATTTTATCGAGTCTAGGTTGTCGACCGCTGTGGGGATGATACTCTGTACGGATATAGTCCACAGGAGGTTCTGGTTCACTAGAGGATGCCATTTCAGGCAGAAAAGGTAGGGCATCTCCCATGTCATCGAAATCTTCTGAGAGGCCTAATAAGCCCGATAGTAAGAAACAGAAAACTGGAAGTAGACATACCAGCTGCTAGTGGTTGAGCCTGTTCCCAACACCTCTGCGAGGTGGTAGCGCCAGGAGAGGAAGGCGATGCCGAGGGGGAATTGAGACGAGGAGGCAATGCTGGAGAAGGATCAATGCCAAAGTTTGTCGGAAGACCTGTACAACATACATCGAAATTGTTCTCCATACTGAGCTCTGCACAGGGCGCTTCATTGACGTTCCCGTATCTTCCGAGAGCAAGACCTTTCACGCAGTATAAACCCTCAAGTGCGGAAAGTGCCTTGGCAGTGGGGACAGATTTTTTGTTTGCCCTCCTTTGCCTTGGGCATAGCTCTGTTAAAATTGGAAAATAGATATTACTGGTCAGTAAAGCTCTGGCACAAAGGAAAGCACAAACAGGAAATATTGATTAAATCTATGCGACAACCCAGGACGTAGCTAGTCAGAACAGTATACACGTCACGTGTAACCATTCCCAGACCTGCCAATACACATCTCGTGTATCGGTCACTATGCATAACACATCTCATGTTATGCAGTCTGTTCCAGCTAGTCCGAAGGTGAGATAGATATTTGGTGTTGCTGAAGCTGTCGAACTTTTGTTTGAACAAAAGGCGAAGACAGATGATAAAGACAAGTAGAAGAAAAACTCTGAATTCTGACCAACTGTCAATCATGTGACTTTAAATTGACTGACTATTATTATTCTAAAAGTCCCCATGCTACTGTCCTTTCTCATTGTGTGCTTTGTCTAAAAAACTACAAAACATGTTGTATGTAATGTATACAATGATGCATCTTTTAATTGAAGAAATTTTTCGAAATCTAGCAAAGAAATACCACCAGAAAAATCAAAGTATTATTATATTATTGAAATTCACACAATTGAATGGAAGCGGCATGCAATTTCTACACTATGCTAAACAAGTATGTTCTACACAATACTACATAGGCGGGGCACAAGAACGAAGATTCCAGCCTCTCGGTGCATTCTGCATGCTCTCAGTAGCCTTCTTCTTCCCTCCCTGACGTTTACTACCCCATTTATTACCCCCTCTGCCTCGAGTTCCTCCACAAGTTCCCATGCCACCCTGGGTTCCATTGCGAATGACCATGTGACCACCATTCAGGGCTTCTTGTACAGCCATGCTGCCTGTGGCTTCATTTTCTACTGGTTTGGCAGCCTGGGTGCCAATGCCTGGAAGCACAAATGTCACAGTTTTGGTGCGCGTCGCAGGCACTTGGAGCCGAGCTGTTTCCGCTGAGACTGTGATGGATTCGACAGGCATGTTTGGAGGAGTGCCATTAGCTGTGATCTCGTCCTCGTCTTCGTCCTCATTGATGTCACTGATGTCGCTGATGTCATTGTCATCATCGTTGAAGATGTCGTTGTTGTCATCGTTGTCGTCATCAGAAACAACATCTACATAGTTTGAGGTGGGGAAAGTGCCCGCAGTTACAGTTGGGGCCCTCAAAGTCAGCTGAGGGGCCAGAAATGTGGCGTTGGCAGCTGTGTCTTCCTCTGAAGAGGCAACTTCCATCTCATTATCTACCTTGGTTTTGTACAACCCTCTGACAATGGCCTCCTCCTCTTCATCTGAGGCCTCCTGGAGGGATGCGATGGCTAACCCCCTCATATTCCTCTTGGGCAAGAAGAGGTTTTTATCAAAGAACTCAAGGGTTCTCTTTGTTGAGGAGAGGCTCAATGTTGCCTCTATGGTTCTGATGTAGAACTGACAATCGGCAGCGTAGGGAATTTTGGTGGATTCTCCTATTTCAGCGAATGTGTTGTCCCTGCTCAAAAGATATCAGGCCTGTCAAACAACCATTGTCAGTGAAGAGCAGTTTTTGATTTAGGTTTCATACTTACGACAACAGTGGCATATGCAATTGCCCCAGGGGTGATCGCAGTTTTCTCCCAAAGAACGGTGTTCATCGATCGGGTTTTTTTTGCCTGTAGTAAGAGAGGATGGCCCCAAGAGGATGTGGCTCAGGACCTGAAACAGTGTTAACATAATATTATGCATACGAAAGATAAAATATTTTCTTACCTTCACCAGAGTGGGAGACCGAAAGAGAGCTGGCCCTTGCTTGCGGCCTTGTCCAGGAGGAAAGAGAAGCTCAGGGCACTGAGCATATCTTTGTCTAATGCTGTCGTATCCAAGCAAGGTCAAGCAGAGCTGGTCGGTACTCTGATCGTGTCCATTGGCAAAGGCTGTGATGGGGACGATGCCCTCAAAGATGATGTTGGCAGATTTCTTCATGTTGAAGACACTGGTGGATCGAAGAGAAGAAGCGGCATCTTTCATCTGTAAAAAAAGATTAGCTTCTGGTGCCGCGATAGGAAAGAAACGGAACACACCACTGTGGTCAAGTGAGTATAATCAGACTTAATGAGGTCATGGTACTTTTCGGGGACCTCCTGGTAAAGAGCTTCAACAATGCACAGAAGGTCTAACCTACTTTCTGCTTGTCTTTTCTTCATGGTGAAGTTGTTGATTGTGGCCTGAGCTTCCTTCAGCAGAGCGTACCACTCGGCAAGTTTGGCGTGAAGAAGGTCCAATTCCTCCTGGCATTGGCTTCTGTCGAAACCAAAGATGGGGAGCTTGTCCCACCAAAGGTAGCAAAAGATGACGAGACTCCGCTCATCCCTCTGAAGCCTCTTGATGTCCTTGGCATCAAGGATACTTTCATCATCATCATCCTCTACTTGTTCCGGAGCCACTGCCTTGGCTTTACCCTGGGGCATGTGCGTCGCCTTCAGGGTTCAGTTTTCTTGCAGGAGGGCCTGGTTCTGCAGCTGAAGGTTCTTCATAGCCTATGGGGTGGTGTTAAATCAGTAGAAGACAAGTTTCTGTGAAAGAGCCCTACTTCGACAAGTTCTTCACTGGAGAAATTGATGTTGTTTAGGTTCTCGGTGGCAGATAGTACTGGGGGTGCAGACATGTTGAAAGCTGGTTTGTTTGTGGATGAGGTGAAAAAAATTGACAGAAAGAACAAACTGCCAAACTGCAATTGGCACGTGCCAGTGCCACTAAGTCCGTTGAAGAGGAGTCTGTGTGCACAGAGCTAGAAATGCACCAGCGTTGAAGACACTGATCACACCCACACCCAACACTACACACACAAACACACTCAAGTTCGTGGGGGATTCTGATGCGATAGAAGTAGCAAACCAATATAACTGAATTCTCAATATATCTAAGATACATGTGTAGCGATAGCACTCATATGATATCTAGACTTCTCTAAGTCCAAAGGTTTTTCTCAAAACATGAGGTGTGACTTCTGTCACCGGGCCTCAAGGCAAAGGTTGTATAACAATACACCAATGTCATTAAATGTATTCACAACTCTCTAGAAGTCGCGCGCAACTCTAATGATCACAGCACACAACAAATAACACACTAACCACAACTTAAAGCACTGCACTCTAAGCAGAAACCAAATCCTATTAAACAATCCACAAGAACTGCAGGACTTTCACCTACACGCTCGAGTTTCCTAACCGATCATAGACCCACAGGGTTCAAACCTATGCGATCCAGAGAACACAATAAACACAGAAAAACCCCGTCCGACAAGCCAAAGGGTTTGAACCTTTGCCAACTTGCGGAAATAACACAAAGCGAGCACTAATCAGACTAAAGGGTTTGAACCTCTGCCACCTGTAATGCCTCGCATCACATGAAACCCTCAAACAATAGAGAAAGTGCCTACACTGACACTAAGCTCTCAATCTCAACACAGAGCACAATCAAACAATCAATGAAACTCAAGTACGGAGTGCCTCGCTAGCCTTCGTGGCCTCGCTCATGACTCAGATCTCTCTCATTTATATCAAAGATGGTCTATATTCTCTCGCTCGAAGTCACAGACAGCTCCAAGTGCTAGAGTGCGTAGCTAGAATACCTCACACTGTCACAATTGGGGTTCAACACCTCTAACTCGTCACTAATGGACAGAGCGCAAGGTTCAAACAACTCCAAAGGCTAGAGCGCGTATCCAAAAAGCTTGTCACTATTACACCGGGGGTCAGAAACTTGTATACTACATCTACACTACAGTATTTATACATTTCTACATCTTACAAACTGGTACAACCTTGTATAGTACTGTTGGAACCTCAGAACATTATCGCTCGCAACGCGCGCACGTTGTTATAGCGTTCTGGGACTTGGTGCTTGGCCCGAGGCCTATCTCAAGACCAGACCTTGTTTTCCTCATGGTTTGGACTCCACCCACACTGCGCTCCATGTGTTTTACACTGTGTTCTATGTGTTTGCATATCACTCATCATTTTCCTGGAGGATACCCAGAGTGACAATCATTCATACCAGTTGTATCCTATTCTAAACTTGGGTTTCTAGGTTTCTCCGGTTGGTGGGGTTACCCACTCTAAGCCTAGGCACTGCGCTCTATGGCCAAATAGGGTTCTCTCAGAGTTATTCATACTTAGGCATTATTCCATACACCCAGCACAGCACGCCGGTCAATCCGTGCCCTGTGCGTCATAGATCAATGTAGTTCTTTAGTAACACGTGTATCTCTCATCAATTCCATAGAGCACATATCCGATCTGCTTCTAGTGCATTCAGTACCAAGTGCTGAGCTCTTATACTTAGTGTGACCTCACTGGTATCATTCTAAGTTAGAGCATGCTCTCTACCAATCGTCACTCAAGACTGTCATGCACGCGACTCTATAACACGCACTGCATGCATATCACTGCGCTCTATGTGAGTACTGCGCTCTATGTGTTTATCACTGCGCTCTATGCATTTCTCACTGCACTCCATGTCTATTCTTCATTATCTCAGTAACCAGCCATTATACGATGTATGCATTGATACATATCGCAAAATTACACGCATAGACACTTTGCGAGCATGTCACCGTAGAATTAATGCAGCGAGGATAGGCTTTTCTGCAGAGAATATCATGCCAGTCGCCTTTAATGTCAGTATTGATGATGAGGTATCAGGGTCTGGACAAGTGTTAATGGTCTATGACTGAGTTGTTTAGTGGACGCACCTCTAAATTAGGGTCATTCTCTCACCTTGGCTTGTTCCGTCGAATCAAGGAATCCATTGAGACCATGAGGGATACTACAATGCTACATCTGCAAAGTACAATCCTTTGTCCAGAACCGTGGCATTCACGTGGGCAGCCAACTATACATTCATCATTTCAAGGTTGTAGGATTTGACTGGCGAATGTATAAAGAAGGCCGCATCCAGATAGTATGAATGAGGCCTTGGTATGTCTGAGAATGAAGAAATGATGCCATGAGAGTGGCTCGAACAAGCATTGAGTCAACGAGCACTGTGACTATGCCGCCGATGATGTAGATACAAAGAGAAATGCATAACATTTGTAAGCCAGCTTCTGAATTACCTTCGGGATCGAGTGTCAGCACCACAAGCGGCAACAAATCCAGATGAAGTACCTACCCAAAGATTCTGTGTCTTAAATCTCAGCTCAGTTCAGAACTCATATCTTCCCCTACTTCGCAGGAGTTCTTCTCTGAATTTGGCGATCCAGACATCTATACAGGCAGAATCCCTGAAATGCTGTTTCTTCGGAACGCATTCTCTCTGTTGCTTTTATAGTACTGACACAAGGTAGGACCATCAAAGCATAGGGAGAAAGAGAAGAAGACCATAAGGAGCACAAAGAAATGAGAAGATGTAGTGGTTTCGGTGTGGAGGAAACAATCGAAGCTTAGTGAAAGCTCTGGATCTGGGGAGTAACTGTCATTGATTGTGCCAATTGGGAGATAAATTGCGTACATTGCATTACAATTAGATTTGTGTGGGATTCGCTAGAATTCATGATGGCTTGGCTAAGATTTGTGAACCCTTTGAGAATCAAGGAAATAAATATTCTGAGCGCATGCTTTTACCTACAATGTACAGCATTAGAATGTATTGGGCAGGTAGAAAGTGTAACAAGCCAGCACATGAAGGTCCCTGCAGAGCGAGGTGAACCTACCATTATCCATTAACCAAGCGCATTGCCTCACCATGACTGCGAGCATAGGAATCTCCTGGGAAGCTGAAGATATCCCTCTGACATCACGTC
Source organism: Armillaria luteobubalina (assembly GCA_030435615.1). Lineage (NCBI taxonomy): Eukaryota > Fungi > Basidiomycota > Agaricomycetes > Agaricales > Physalacriaceae > Armillaria > Armillaria luteobubalina. The sequence goes on along the minus strand of JAUEPU010000024.1, from coordinate 930,002 downwards.
AGAGAGAAGGAAGTATCTCACATCGCGCGAAACACCATCATCGCATTAACATCTCATCATTGCGTTTTGAGGATGGAGGGAGAGAGAGTCAAGGATGTAGAGAGAGAGAGAGAGAGAGCATAGAAGTAACTGAGTGAGTGATCGGTGACCGTTCAATATGGAAGGTGGCTGACTAAGTTTCACCAAATTGGGATCATAGACCGCGATTCAATACTCTCTGTTCTACGACTCCCTTCCATAATGGTAAGTCCCTCAGTTAGTCTTTCTACTGGCAAGAATTAACCTATTTTCAGAACAGAAACATTTCACTTACACCCAACTGTGACCTAAACAAACTATGAGAGTATTTTGCTTTTGGTTGGCTGATGCACGAGACATGTGTTGGTTGGCGCAGACGATAATTGTATGCAACGTACTATTATCTTGTTAATGACACCAACCTCCCGCTGGATTTCTGTCTTCCTTTCGGTGAATTTCGGTCCTTCAACAACTATGGCAATGCAATCCATCTCATACCTTTCAGCTGCAAGACCTTTTGAGTAATGCTGGCAACTGCAAGGATGGCAGTAAGGGCATATATCTTTTCTGGTAGCTAACCCCTGAGCTTGCCTGTAGAAACATTATCTGTCAATGATGGATGCATTGGCACCTATATTGAAGAACACAAGATTTTTATCACTACGCCAAATGGTTCTTTCATCCCTAGCCCTCCAAGTACCATGGAAATCTTATTACATGAGGATGGTCACTTCAGTCACCATGACCCAACTCGTGCTCCCCAGTTTTTTGACCCCAAATTTTGTCATTTCCCTGTCATTCCGCATCGCCCAGGTCCCAATGACGACACACATCCGTATTGCAATTGGCTGGACACTATTTGGTATGACATTGTTGATGCCGATATCGTTCATTCGACTGGATATCTTACCCATATCAGCCTAATCAGTCGGGACGTACATTCTTGGTTCCAGCGTGCCTTCGACTATATCAACGAGCGCTCTTCTGCTGTTCATAGCTTGAAACAGTTTTCAGAAGAGTTTGATGGTTTTTTGGGCCTTCGGTGTGTGTGTCTCGAGGTGTTAGTCAATCGAACAAGGTCTGTAATGACGGACTCTATGAGTATTCATGTGCAGGTGGCAGCGATGCAAAGTTATTGGCTTGAGTTGGTTGCCAGACTGGATTACATGGACTGTTATCAACCGGTGATGAATGGCAAAGCTCGACGAGAGGATGCCCCCAATTCCAGTCATCTGATGGGCACTTTCACCATCAATCTCAATGTAGCTGAACAGCATATCAGAGCTGGAATTCCCGTGTACCTTGTTTGACCCGTGGATCAATTTAGCAATCAGGTCATTCTCAAGGCAGAGAAACCTGTGGTTTTCCCTCTCAATACCTCTCTTCCTTCCCCTCCATTCCCTGTCGTTTTTAAGGGGGACCCATCTCATCCTCAGAAATTCCATGCAATGCACCGTTTCACGCAAATCTTCAATACTTATCGAAATCCATTCAACTTCATCACAGTCTCCCAGTCTCCTGTTGTACATACCCAAGCGGTGGCTTCCAGTTCTTCGTCTACCTCTGCCACATCTTGCCATCCGACGTGCAATCAGAGAGGAAAGGGGAGAGTGCTTGGGCCTCTTGCTAGTGCTCAGGCATCCCAAAAGAAAAAAAATAGTAAGATATCAATACCCAATAACTCTCATATCCTAATCATAAGCCACTTGTTTAGAAACAGACAATCAACAATGAGACAAGTTTACGAACCTTGTTGGAACATATGCTCCTCCTGTAATACCTGCATGGGCAGATGCAATTGCCAACATCAACAAATTCTCCGAATGCTCTCAAGAACACGAGGAACATAGTAGGCTTGCCCAAAGCCAAAGCAATAAAGGAGGCGCAATTGCACCAAGCCAGGATAAAGGCTATGTCTTTCCAGATCCTGCTTTGCTTGTGTATGCTTCTGCTGCTCGGCAGAGTTCATTCTTTCGTCAGTGGGAGCATTGTTGAGATGCTCTCATATACCGTATCACCTTGTCATCTTCCAATGCCAAACCACTTCAACCGTAACTCTGGCGTGAGCTACTCGCTATGGTGTTCAAGTCAGGGAATGCACAGGGTACCAAAGCTCATGATCTCATGACTCAGGCATTGGGCTCTGCCCTTGAAGCCCCCGGCTCAAGAACCACTATCCTACAAGCTCCTGCACCTGTCTGCGACCAACCAGTTGACGTCGAGAAAGGAATGTATTTTGTATGGGAGCTTTGTGAGCTCAACTTTCATCAGGAATTACTTTCGCTTGATACGCACCTCACACATCCAGATTTGTCAGCAAAAGAAGAGGATGTCATTAACTTTGACTTGGATGCCAAGAACAAATCATGGGTCTTTTCTCTGATGGGTCGTTGGTTCCATTGACATCGACTTCAACAAACCGTCTCGCACTGGGTACTTGGCCAGAACAATTCAAAGCATTGAAATCCTTCAGAGACGTGATGCGAGCCTGGAATATCCCTCTCTCCTTTGCAGCCAAAGGCCATCTGGGTCCGTTGGGATCCGAAGTATCTTTGAAGCCGGAGGCAGCCTTCGCAGCGCATTATGTGCAAACATTTTTTGATGTCTTTGGATGGCCACCCATACTTCCTCATCTATGACCATCAGGAGGGATGTTTTGACGATTCAGAGCCTTGCAGATGGTTGGATTTGAAACCAAAATTTTATCTCGCATTGATCTTTTTGATGTTTATTATTTACAGTGTCAATATGAACGAATTTTTATGTCCCTCCCTCTTTCGTATGCTCTGCCAGGCATCAAGATGAGCACATGAAGTTATCTTGATGCGTGGGTCATCAGGTGGGCGGGATTTGCCTAATCCATGGTATAAGTAGGTGCACATCGCAAGAAACCATGCTGACTACTCTTGTCATTCAACCACTACATTCTTACATGCCCTCATCTTCTATAATGCTATGCAATACTACTATTTGTGGAGTCTTCAATGATGGGATCCGTTTTTCGGCAATGCTCAACAAATATACAATCGTTCATCATCTTTGCAGGATGTTTTCCCAGCGAGGGTGCTTCTTGAGGCGGAGACAAGATATGCGAACATCCTCGTGCGAAACAGAGTTGAAAAACTCTCGATCTGGTGAGTTTTATTTCTTTAGTCTTTTGAGTGATTAATATTGGTAGTTGTGGCTGGCATTGCTCCCTCGAATACCCAGACGAACACTATATGATATGAGGCTATGATCGTGTGGGGTGGATGGTTGTAACGCTGGAGATGAAGGCAGGGAATGGGGGGAGGTGGTTTGAGTATGGGCCTCATGTATGGAGGCGGTGGTTGCGCAATGCAAGGAATGGGTGTCCCCTGATGTCCAGGCACTTCTTCAGACATAGGGAGCATGTGGAGGTAAGTGATCACTACCCTCTCCTTCGAGTATGACTGACATATTTTCCAGGTGATTTAGACTTCAGGATTGAAATTTTGTTATATAAACTTATGTACGATACAGTCACTAGGCTTGGAGAATCTGGGATCGAGCATCTTGTCCATTGGCAGCTGTGAGTAGGCCTCACCATCCTTGTTGTCCTTGGATGCTAAAAGTAGCCATAGCTCAACATACCAACCCTTCAAGCACAATGGATAGGGTTGAAATTGTGAGTCTTCTGATTGATTGACGAAATACTACCTCGATAATACATTAACAGGAAGTTCCAGTCGAAGACTTGTTTGTGGGATATATGATTGCCCAGCTTTGGTACATGTCTTTTCTGTCTGAAGTTGTTCAATATCTGTGTGTTGTTTTTAGTAGACCTGAAATGGCACATCATCGACAAACTGAAGACAGATTTAAATAGGTGATGAAAACAATTATTTACATATTTGTTCTACCTACTTCCGCTGGTTGGATGTACTATTACATACAAAGTAATTCTTATTATTTTAATGTGAAATGCACAATGAAAAATGAACTGTGTATCGATGTCCTCCAAGTACATTGTCATGAAGGTAGCTTGCAGCCAGTAAACCATAGATATGTGTTGAGCTCTGGCTACTCTATATTCCTGCCGTATATATTAACTCATGTTGCATATAATACTAAGGCATGTTAGTGTAATGGCTATATTGTCATCCTAAAATATAGGGTTGCTGGTTCAATTCCTGCTTAATTCAATCCCTTGTTTAATCTAATTGCTAATTGGAACAACCAGCACTGGTAGTTGGGTTCTAATGTTTTGCCGAGATTTTCCGAATATTATCATCCGATTATAATCTTGTGCCAGATTCCAATTGGGTGTCTATTATAATCAGATAATAATACTTTAAAAGGTGATTTAAAAGTAAGAAATAATCTAGGTAACCGACAATCTAACATCATTATGATCTACATTGTCATCTATTATGACCTGCCTTCTAATCTTGCTTAAAATACCCTTTATGATACGGTCATAATAGCTTAGTAAAGCTGTCATAATACTGTCTTAATGACATTAAAATCACTGACTCTTTTCTTAAAATTCCTTATCAGGTGCCTCGGCCCATTATGGCATTTTAGGCATAATTATGTATTATAATGTTAAAAAAGGCAAATACAGAATCTCCAACATCCTACTCCAACTCTGGATTTGATTTCCAGTTCATGCAGCAATATCTCCATGCTCCACCGGTTATACAGTGATTATTCTTCGGTTATTCAGACCAGTTTTCGAAGGCTACAACTCAAATATTCTTCCAGAAACTGAAGTACACTGGTTATGACTCCCACTATTTTATATCTTTTTTCGACTGGTTTTGCACAATATCTTCATGCCCCATCATACCCTGGCATGCCTGATCGACAATCAACTGGATATAGCATTCCTACATCACCAGGGATCGTCATTTGCTGCGCTTTCATTGATCCTCCTCCTTCCAAGTTATTTAAAGTGCATGGGCACTTCAGACCGGTTTTACTAAGGCTGTTACCATGCCTAGACCTCAAAGTAATCGATAGTAGCTGCGCACACCTCAGCAGATGAGCTGCGCATTAAAAACCCGCAGTTAAACAGCACCCCATGGTCCTCACAGCAGTCACAGCACCCATATGGTTTCCCCTCAAAAACCCGGCATTAAACGCAATGCTGTGGCTTCATATGACTAGTTTCCACATGCCTGCTGTTGCGTTTACTCAGCTACAGAGTTACAGCCTTACCAATGCTTAGATATGTTTTCTATTTATAATTTCGGACTTTTAGTATATAAGACTCTGTAGAAACTTAGTTACAGGGGGATTGCTTCGAATTACAGGAGATATGCTCTATTGACGAGTTTATACACTACCAGTCGATCCCAGTCGCCCACAGTTATGCCCCATCGCTTGCTTTACTCTTAATTGTTATTGGATCGCATTATTACTGCCCAATAGATGCATTCTTGCTCCAACTACTTGCTTTTGTCTTTAAATCACTTCCACATCGTCACCAGCTTTATTGCTTTGGTTTCGGTTTTATATTGCCAACATCATCATCTTCCAGCCCGGTTTAGGATCATATTGCCTCTTTGAAGGCCCATCTCCACCCCACTCTCCATAGGATTCCCCTCATCACCATTATTGCTTTTCCAAAGCTCCACACACCTGGTGCCATAGCTCCGGTTTTATAGACCAGGAACCCGAGATTCCCACCGGTTTTAATTCGTTTTTGTATGTTTATTACCACCGTTTCTCCTCACTTTATTAGGTACACTTCTAGACATCTTGTCTATACTCTTGTCACATTTTATAGGATTTTGCACCGTTTTTCTTGGACGTCGCACCGGTTTTAGACCTATTGTCATCGTTTATACCCATTCCACACTCTCTGGGCCGGTTTTAGGACCTTCACCACTCAATATAGCCCTTCTACATTGTCTACACTGATTTTAGGACCATTTACCGCATTTTATCGGTTTTACATTATTTTCTTGGACGTTGCCCCAGTTTTAGGACCATAGCCGGTTGCCTATAGCCAGTGCACATTTGCCAGATGTATTCCATGTCTTTTCGGACGGTTTCCTGGTGTCCAGGTCACACCAGATCCCGTTCTATCTCATTTGTTGAGATCCCCTTCAGCTTACAGCCTGAGACTCTTAGTACTCGACTGCTGAACGGTACTACTTCCAGACTGTATAGTCAAAGTGTATACCTGTGTCTAGAGGAATTGACTGCACAGAGGTGCACCAAACCACTCGCACAAACACATAGCCTTGACTACTGTGACTGCAAGCATCTTTCCTTAGCTCTCTCGGAGTTTTGGGTGCTGCCATTGCCACAGAAGTCAGGGTTCAACACCGTCTTCACCATGGCAGATCTGTTCACATACTGGCCATAAAGGAATCTTGTGTAGGTGCAGTCAAGCTGACATGAGGGGGTAACAGTGGTGTGGGCAGGGCAGAAGTTTGGTATAAGTGTACTGGAGTATTGATGAGGTGCAAAGAAAAGGAGAAAAGGCTTACATAATGATATAGTAAGCTTTGATAACAATCACTTTGAGATATCGCTGGGGATAGCCATGTGGGTTAATTGGTCCGGTTTTGTGCATGTTGTGAGTCAATGATGCCTGCACTCATGGTTACTCTGATGTCAAGTGAACGGATGTTTCCGGTGGTGTTTGAAACTCATACATATCATTGACAAGGCATCTAATGTTAGGTTTCTTTTCTCTTTTTCACTGGCTGTTCATCAGGGGTAAGGTTTTGAGGAGTTAAACTGAGCGTCTAGGGTTTGCAATGCAATTTCTCTGTCACTAATATCTGCAGAATATTGGGTTGAGAGGTTATAATGAAGAACAAAGTATAGGATATTTATATTTATAATATTTGGGAATAACATTGTGGCATAGTAGTCTTAATGACAAATGAGTGTTTTCATAGCTGACATACTCCAAAGTGGCAGGAACCATTGATGGACATACAAGGGTCACCGAAGTTAGTGACTCCAAAAATAGCCAGGGGAAGGGAGATCTGTGGTCAGATTTCATACACATCAAGTGCAAGAGTACAGGAGAGGCAGGCGGTGGCATCCTGACAGTCATGCATTGTCTGAGTAAGCTGAGGCATACAGCATATTATTAAAGACCTGGTCTACGGGCTACAGAGAGTTATTAAAAAAATTAAGGCTGTCATTACAGCTCTTTATTAACTACTGTGGCCTCATCCAGTGTGTTAACAGATTCCTTACCTTGCACTTGGTGGGGTTGCTTATCTGTTTGTTACCTTTCCTTAGCTTGCGCTTGCGCTTGATTGCCATTTTTTTTCTAAGTTAAAATGAAAGTCATGTTTTAGTGGACAGGGGGCCTCACACCTCATGCAATTTGGGCTATTTCATGAGGATAGTGTGGGGTATACCTCTTATAAGAAAGAATGTTGGTCTCTCCTTGGATCCAACATTTTGGTGCGCATTGTATACTATTGCACGTTAATTGCACATGTGCACCTAATGGGTTATTAGGCATATATGGTAGGCAACTACTATAGTCAATGGTAACCTGTTGTTGTGACTGCAAATGTACCAGCCATGTAATTTTCTGATTTATTCTGAATATAACTTATAATACAGTATAGCAAGCAAGCATACTTAAAGAATAAGCAAGCGTACATAACAAGTATGCAAGGGCATCATAGTTGTATGCACCAGTGACACCTGATGTGACAGACATAAACCAGAGCTTAGTTACAGCAGGTACTTGACAGGCATGCTTGACAGAAAGTTCACAAAGCACTGTTTGGCCATAGGTAGTCACACTTACTGAGTGAGCTCACTTCCATAAGCAGAGAATAAAGAAGATTGTAATTAAAAAGATTGGCGCACTCACTAAATTAAAAGTGACATACTGTACCTGAGAAGGCCAGACCAAACCTCACATGAGAGATAAGATAAAATGATACAGCTAGCATGTGGTCTGAATAGGAGCTTCGGCTGAGTGCTGGTAAACCGAGTAATTGGTTGACAAGGATATCTGTTGCTGTGCAGAAATTAGTGAGCTCGCTGTGTGCTTGACACTAATCTAGAAGATTATACACATAGCATGAAGGGCTAGACATGGAGTGACATGTGGTCAAAAGGTGATACACCCTCAGACTTGTAAATCAGTGTGTGCCTATTGGGCCTTAGCAAACTCACTATGGAAATGATGCTATAGGAGGAAATACTGAGCCAGACACAAAGTAAGGCTGCAGCAGCAGTGGGCTATGTACGTAGGAGTCTAGTTTACCTGGGTACGGCTGCGGTATTTGTAATTAACAATGGTTGTAGTATAAGTAGTCAGTAGTCTGGGTTAGTATACAAGTTTCGAACCCCCAAGTTGTGGTGTGCGCATAGGAAGTGAGCACTGTGATAAAGGATTAGTTTGTAGCTTCGAGCATCGTATAGAAATAGCAAGCTCACTCCAAGGAATAGAGATAACTTCAGAATCTGACTTGTGTGCTTAAGTTCCAAGTGAATAAGAATCAGTGTTCCAGTTCTGTTCCATCTGAGTACTGTTTGGAGTCTGTTAGAGTATGAATTGAAGTGAAGTTTCTGACATCTGTTCTGTCTGTCTGTTCTGTTCTGTCTGTCTGTTTCTGAAATCTGTTTCTGTTCTGTTCTCTGAGTTGTTTCTGTTCTGAATCTGAGATCTATAGAAGGATTAAAGGTTGTTCTCATCATTGCAGTCAGTTTTTTTAACCCTACACACCTGCATGTAGTGAGCTCACTAAGTTAGTACTTGGGGAGTGGTTAAAAGAGTGAGCTCAGTGTTGTTGTGACCTGCAGTGTGTCCGATTGTGTGGTAGGACAAGTGTCCTAGTGTAGTTGAATATTATACTCCACCTGGAAGGTTGCGCCTTGAAGTGTACCTTCTTGTAAAAGTTCCTAGCCTTAGGATCAGTCTGAAATGAGTAAATGCTGCATAGCATCAAGATAATAAGGTGCTTTACTAGTTCTAAAGTACTAGTAGTCGCAAGGTGATATAATCTTGTCCCCCCACGTACTTATGAGGGTGATTGTATAGATTGAGTAGTTGTGTGAGTGTGTGTGAGGTTTAGTGTGTGTAGCACACTGTTCCGAGCGCTATTCCACAGGTGCCCACAGCCAGCCTCATCACTGTTAGTGAACTGTATTACTGGCAGTTCAAGCCCTTGAATGCACCATCTTTGCCTCAAGGATAAGCAAGGAAGGGACAGCGAGGTCCCAAGTGGGCTCTGCATTCCTAGGAATGCTGGCCCCCTTGGTATCTCTCTTTCCAGCCCTTTGTCGGGCTAGGAAGGAGGGATACTGGGGGGCTAGTATTGAAAGGAATGCAGGGAACACTTGAGGGCAGGCTGGAAAAAGGGAAGGGGAGTGCCGGCCATGCATCAGTCAGCAAATATTGTCCAAGGCTGGGCCTGAAGGGCCCCTTTTAGAAAAATTTTCGTGTTTTTCAGTAGAAATAATTCAAATCTGTGCATTCTTTCACTATAGGGTCCGAAATTCCGACTCTAAGCAGTCAATACAATGTCAGACAAGGTAAGGGAACTCAACTTGGGCCTTGGTACTTGTACCAGCCTTATAGAATGGGTAAAAACTCGAGATTTTCGTTGTAATCTTCAATTTTATAGGGAAAGAAGCTAACATTTACTTATAGAGCACCCATTACATAGTCTAACAGGTCATAGCAGTAGTCTACAATCACTTTCAATGTACCAGGATCTTTAGATACTTGATAGAAACCCATTTACATGTATAAAAACCAAAAAGTCCGAAATTCTCAACAACCCAACAGTCCTAGCACCTTCAACCAAGTGATTCCTATAATGTACAAGGTCATATCTGTAAGCTACAAGTTGTTTCATGTTCATAGGGTGAATATAGACTAGGCAAGATGATATATTCCTCCATTCCTCCCCCCCCAAAAATGAAAAACACGAAAATCGGACTGAGAAAGGACCCAAAGTACCATTGATCAATGTCCCCTCCTCCCTCCCCACCCCAACAAGCTTCAAATGAGAAAAAATGCGATTCAAAGCATGTAAAAACAGGTCAGAAAGTCCCCCATCCCATCCTACCCCACCAAAATGCCTCCCCAGTATGCCCCATGTTTACCCACCCTTGTATTTCCTACCAAAAATGCAGTCACAATAGACCCCAGCCTAGGTTTCCTTACAAAAATGCCTCCCCAGTAAGCCCCAGGGTTAGCCACCCTTAGATTTCCTACCAAAAATGCATTCACAGTATACCCCTCCTTAGAAAAGGCTACAAAAATGACCCCCAGTAAGCCCCCTCCTTACCAGGTTATAAGGTTTCCTTACAAAAAAGCGTTCAAAGTAACCCCCCCTTATAGGTTTCCTAGGTTAGCATCGAAAAATGCTCAAATTTGAAGTTAAAACAAAAGTTGCGTTTTAGTGGATGAGGAGCTTCATGCCTCATGCAATTTTGGCTATTTCACAGGGATAGTGTGGGGTACCCCCCTTATATGGGAGAACGGCGAAAGGGTGAAGCAAGCAAACTATTATAGGATGTTTTGCTTGCTCTGAGCAGCCTAGTATCTCAATAGGATGGGTGTTCAATGGTTGAACAGGGCAAGTAAGCAGGACTGTTACCAGTACTGCACTTGGTCCAAGAAACTTAGTAGGCTCATTACAAGGGGGAACGTTGGTTGGGTTAAGTATGTTTGCCATGCTTAAGGATCATCTGCTCAAGAGTAGGTCAAGCCTTGGTGTGGTGGGGGGTTTACTTTCTGGTTTGCTCATGGATCATCTGCTCAGGAGTAGGTCAAGCCATAGCATGGTGTAACGAGCATGCTGTGGACTCCATGGATATCAACCTTCAACCAACCCCACTGGCTCCAATGCACTTATTGGAATCCGATGGATTCCGTTTCCCAGTTTCTATCCCATATTTCATATCTCTATTTCACATACTAATTTCACATATTCATTTATCACACCTAGAATCCATCAACAGTAGCAAATAGGTGTTATATCAGAGTCCATGGAATACTCAACTCCTCTAGATACAGAATATTCCAGACTTACATTATTCCAGCCATGTCCATACTTATTCTAGCCTCTGTCCCTTGGACTCTGCTCTAGTATATAAACTGTACAACTAGTAGTACATACCTCAGTTCGAATATCAACTTGGTTTAGCCCAATACTCTCGCACTCACTTCCACTTGGCCTTCAAGCCTAATCTCAATCTCTTCTACAAGTCCACAGATTCCGACTCCGTGCGACTTCATCTTAATCCTTACTTGTCTTACTCCACAGACTCTGTCCATATTCATCTTAGGGCCTCGACCCAAGGGTGACGTTGCTAATAGCTTTGCCAAGCCCACGTGCATTCCACAGACTCCATGGCATGCATTCCGCTTCACTTCCTCTATTGGCACGATCCTAACAGTATATTCAAACTCAAACCCTTGAGTTGAAATTCTAGGCATGTCTACTGTACTTCTCAAACAAACCGAGACTACTCAGTCCACCACAGACCCCAAACCCACTTTCTCTATGAATGACATTCCCCAATCTGCCTCCAAAGGAGATCAACACCTTTTTGGTGAAGACTCCGCATCCACCAGCTGGTTCCATAGGGAAACCTACACCCATAACGGTTTCACCCAACGCCAAGCCAACAACAGAATCAATCCTGATCTGTTCAACCTCAACCTCACCCCTGGACCCTCGGAATCCATTTCAAGTGGCTATGGCAGCTACCGAAACGACCCTCCATGGACTCTGATTCCTAACCCACGTCACACATTCCCCATTCAAAATGAAGAGGAACCTGGCAGCGATTCCGAGGACGATGTTGACTCCCCTAGTAACTGCAGCTCATGCCTTCTGTGGGGCAATGACAATCACTGACCTGGCAGTGGCCCACCTAATCCTGGTGGCCCTGGAGGTCCCGGCAGCCCTGGTGGTTCTGGCGGTAACCCCCCTAACCTTCCTAACAACCCTAACAATGACAAAGCCATGATCAGGGATTTCTTTAACCTGCTCTGTGGCCTTGCCAACCAAGTCAATAATCCTCCGCAATGCCCCATACACACCAAGGTCAAGGAGCCTGACACTTTTGACAGCTTGGACCCATGGAAACTCAAGGCGTTCATTGTTTCCCTCCAGTTGAACTTCAACAACAGGCCCGACACATTCTGCGCTGACACCTTGAAGGTCAACTATGCTGTATCCTTCCTTTCCGGTGTTGCCCTTGATTGGTTTAAACTGGATATCCTCCATCCTAACCATGCTCACCCTCCTGCCTGGGCATACTCCTATGCCGCCTTTCTCATGGAACTCCAGACTAACTTTGGTCCATTCAATGCCATCGGAGATGCTGAAGACGAGTTGGAAAACCTTTGGATGTGTGACAGAGACCAGATTATGAAGTATATAGTCCATTTCAACCAACATGCCTCTATTGTTGGCTATGGTGACAATTCCCTGTGCCATGCTTTTTACCGTGGACTTTGCTCATGGATTAAAGATGATATGGCCCACCATGGTAAGCCCAATAACCTCTATGACATGCGTACCCTTGCACAGGAACTCGATGCTCGTTATTGGACTCAGAAGGCTGAGATCTCGTGTGAAAACTGTGATAAACCTTCCTCTTCATCCTCTTCCTCGAAACCTAAGGGTTTGGGTTCAAACTCAAGCTCTTCCTACTCTGCGGTGCCCAAATCCTATGGTTCCAATTCCATGGGCTCCACCTCCACCTATCAGTCCTCTCCCTTGTCCTCTTCCTCATCCACCAAGAAGCCCTATGCCAATAAGCTAGGCAAAGATGGTAAGCTCACTCCCAAGGAAAAGGATCACCACCAGAAGAACAACCTCTGCATGTTCTGTGGCAACAAGCGCAAGGCTGAGGACTGTAACAAGTGCAAGGCCATGGGTTCCACTCGTGGTCATGCTGCTGAGGTTTCAGAGCCTCTTGCCTCTACTGATTCGGCTCCCTCGGAGTTGGAAAAATAGAGAGCAGCCCTGTTTCCTCCATGCAAGGACAGGGTTGTGTTGACTGTCATTGCACCTCAGAGATCGTAACCCTCAACGCTGTCGCTCTTTCAAACCATTCATTAACTGTATCACTATCCTCTGAAGTCGGTTCTGGATTGGAACCTGATGGCTCTCCTATTTCTATTATCCTTCGTTTTCTTGCTCTCGTCAATTCTGGTTCAAGCCATTGCTTCATTGATTCCAAATATGTTGAGGATCATCATCTCCCTACCACTTCTATTCCTCCTGTTCAACTTCAACTTCTTGATGGCTCCGCCAGATCTCACATCTCCCAATCCATTTCACTCCCCATATGGTTCCCATCAGGCAACATCATTCCCATTGACTTCTACATCACTCATCTTGATTCATCCTGTAACATTGTTCTGGGATACAACTGGCTTTCCTGCTACAATCCATTGATTGACTGGGCAAAGCACAGTATCACTTTACATTCAAAGCTATTCGGTGCTTCTATCCCTCCTAGCACTTCCATGGCATCCGACACAACAGTGCCACACCACTCAGACCCTTCAGGTCCAATTCCTTCCAAACCTCCCTCGAGATTCCGATGGACTCCACTGCTGTATGAGCCTATCTACTCATATCCTTCCATCCCATCATTCGCTGCTTCGGTTGCACCCAAGATATCAATTATTTCCGCAGCCGCTTTTGTATGAGCTTGTGCAGAAGAAGGTGCCCAACAATTCACGTTACAGCCCTCTATGCCTAGTGTTAGTGGCCAAGCCGCGTCCATGGCCCCCATGGATTTAACTGATGTCCCATTGGAGTACCATGACTTCGCTGATGTGTTCAGTGATTCCCTCTCAGAGAAACTCCCTGAGCATCATCCTTATGACCTCAAAATCAATCTTGAGGAAGGCACTTCTCCTCCACTCAGACCCATCTATTCCCTCTCTGAATCCAAACTGAAAGCCTTATGCGAATTTATTGATGATAATGTCTGTAATGGTTTTATTTCTCCCTCACATTCTCCCCACGGAGCCCCAGTACTCTTCGTCAAGAAGAAAACTGGTGAACTCAGGCTCTGTGTTGATTTCCACGGCTTGAACAAAATCACAAAAAAAGATCGCTATCCACTTCCCCTCATTTCTGATCTTCTTGACTCCACGTGTTCCACGTGCATATATACAAAACTCGACCTCCGCCATGCCTACCATCTTGTCCATATTTCCAAAGGAGATGAATGGAAAACCGCATTCCACACCCGCTATGGGTCTTTTGAATGGCACATCATGCCATTTGGTCTTACCGATGCTCCCATGGCTTTCCAACGCTTTGTCAATGACATCTTTGCAGATATGCTTGATGTTTCCATCGTCATCTACCTCAATGATATCCTCATCTATTCCAACAATCCTGCGGAACACCAAAAACACGTATGAGAGGTCCTACACAGGCTCAGAGAGAACAATCTCTACTGCAAGGGATCCAAATGCAAATTTCATTGGGATTCCTTGGAATATCTCAGCTACATTCTCTCTCCTGAGGGCTTACAAATGCTATTGTCGACTGGCCAGTCCCGCAGAAGGTCAAAGATATACAATCATTTCTTGGTTTCGCTAACTTCTACCACCATTTTATCCATGAATACAGTGAGATTGTGTTGCCCCTAACATGTCTCACTCGCAAGGGTATTCTGTGGAAATTTGATGACAAATGCCTGGCTGCATTTAACAAGCTGAAACAGGCTTTCACTCATGCCCCTATCCTTACCCACTGGATTCCTGACCGTCAATTAGTCATGGAAACCGATGCCTGTGACTATGCTATTGCTGCCATTCTCTCTATTTACCTCAAGGATGGTGAGATTCACCCTATTTCCTTCTTGTCCCGAAGTCTCCATGGAGCCAAGCTCAACTACGATACCCATGATAAAGAGCTTCTTGCTATTTTCAAAGCCTTTAAATACTGGTGTCATTACCTTGAAGGCTCCGCAGAATCCATTGACATCATCACAGATCATAAGAACCTTGAGTATTTCTCTACTACCAAGGTTCTTACACAATGACAGGTGCACTGGTCTGAATTCCTTTTCCAGTTCAACCTTGTTATTCAGTTCCAACCAGGTAAACTTGGTGGGAAACCGGATGCACTCACTAGACGATGGGACGTCTACCCTAAAGAGAGGGATAGTCAATATGCTCAAGTCAATCCTCATAATTTCTGCCCCGTTTTCACTCAAGAACAACTCACCACTTCTCTCCACACTACATTTCTTGAAGGTCCTGTACTCCATGCTAGTGCTATCATGGATGTGGATAAGCTCCACTCTGATATCAAGCAAGCACAACCCATGGATACTGTGGTGACCAAAGGTTTTTGTCTTGCTTCATCCCCTTCCATTCCTTCCCACTGGTCTGTGGATGAGTCAGGAATACTCCGTCTTGACAATTGCATCTATGTCCTGGACTCCATGGATCTCCATCTTTGTGTCCTACAAAACAATCACGATCATATCCTGGCAGGTCATTTTGGTCAAAATCAGACACTTGAACTAGTCTGACAGAATTATACCTGGCCACAGATGTGTGAATTCGTTCGCCACTATGTCAAGTCTTGTACTACATGTGGTCATAACAAAACACCTAGACACTGTCCTTTTGGCCTACTCAAACCTTTGCCTGTACTGACGTGTCCGTGGGATTCTATTTCTATGGATTTCTTTGAACAACTCCCAGACTCCAATGGATTCACTGCCATTCTTGTCATTGTCGACCATGCTAGCAAACAGGCTATATTCATACCCACTCATGATACCATTAATTCCATGGATCTCGCCCAGCTTTTTGTTACCCATGTCTTCTCCAAACATGGTGTCCCTACTCACATCACTTCTGACCACAGCTCCGAATTTGTCTCCCAATTCACATGCACCCTTGCTAAAGCCCTTGATATGGAACTCCACTTCACTTCTGGTTATCACCTGGAAGCCGATGGACAGACTGAACGTGCCAACCAAACCCTTGAACAATACATCTGCATCTATTGCTCTTACCAACAAGACAATTGGGATACCCTATTACCCATTGCTGAATTTGCATACAACAATGCTCCTAACACTTCCACCAGAATCTCTCCATTCTTCGCTAACAAGGGATACCATCCTAACATCACTGTACACCCTGAATGCAATATTGCCTCCACTCAGGCCTGCGACTTCATAGTTAACCTCGACAATCTTCACCAATTCCTTTGCGATGAAATCTCCCATGCTCAGTCCTGCTACAAATTCCAAGCGGATAAGTGTTGGTCTCTGGCTCCGGATTTCAAAGTAGGTGACAAGGTGTTCCTTAATTCCAAACACATCAGAACTACTTGCCCTACTGCAAAATTCTCAGAGAAATTCCTCAGACTGTTCAACATCATTGCACAACCCGGATCCCATTCCTTTACTCTCAAACTCCCCATGGACCTCCGTTCCATTCATCCTGTATTCCATGTCTCACAGTTGGAACCCATGGAATCCAATACCATTCCTAATTGTACCCAACCACCTCCACCTCCAGTTGAAGTCGATGGTGAAGAGCAGTACGAGATTGCACAAATTCTCGACTCTAAACTTGACTGTTGGTTCCGATGTCCTCTCATCTATTGTGTTCAATGGTTGGGTTATGAAGGTACTGATGAAGAGTTTGCTTGGATCCCCGCTACTGAATTCTCCATGGACGAATACATTGAAGATTTCCTTTGTTGCTACCCTGACAAACCAGGACCCCTATCCAAGGTCACCATTCGAAAAGTCACTATCAAACCATCCTCTCCCATTTCTTGATTCACATCTCTGCCAGTTCCATTCGGAAAATGTTCCCCAAATTTCAAATATGATTCTAGAAAACTATTGCAAATTACCTTCCTAATTGGGAACAGACTCTGCCAGCTCCTTTCTTGACTTCATCTTATTTTTCTCCAATCAATTTCAGACATCAAGAAAATATCTACATTTTATGCCCTTCAGGGCATGGTACTCTACGATCCATCTACAAACATACATATATAAAAAATTACACAAGCAACAGGAGGACTCAGGCTGCCACGGACTCCCCACCTTCCTCCATATCTACATCCTCACCATTGTCCATGGCCTCTGCTTTGACTTCTTCCTCATCTCCACTGTCACTTTGTTCCTCCTCCAAGGCATCTGCCTCTTCTCCTTCAACCCTCTTCACCAACACCCTACCATCCTCATCCTTTCCCTTGATCACATCCAACTCTGGTACTCCAGCAGTCCCCACTCCTGGTACCATCTCCGTGCGCACCAGCTCTTCCTTGAATTCCCCATCAGAGTCCTCTACCAAGTACTCGTCCGTTCCCTTCAGGAACTTCTTCCAAAGTCCCCATTCTGTCCGCCAGCCTCCGACTCAATAAAAATGCTTCCTTGCCTTCCAAAACCTAATGCTGGCATTGATGGCATCTGTTAATGCCTCATGCCTGCGGCTTCCGACCCATAATTCCATATTCACCAACTCAAATGGGTCCATGCTGTCCAAGGTATCTGGGTTGGCAACATGTGAGTGCCACACCTGAGCCACATCCTTATCTAGCCACATGGTCATAGCCTGTCAGAGGGCCTCAGGATTTGCACCTTCTAAGTCATGCAATTCATGCAATGACAAGGCCCACTTGTCCTCAGATGCCTTTAGGATAAAGTCGTATGGCTATTCTGGATTGGCCCCAGGGAGGTAATCATCCAACAGGTCTTCAACTTTTGAAGTGAGACCCTCCAGTTTTCCCTCCATCGCATCTATTTGAGCATGAAGAGCATGCAACAACTCCAACACCTCCTCCATCACCACCAGGTCCATGTCATCTCCAAAAATGCACTTTGCTTTCTTCCTCTTGCACCGTTCACAGGAACATCCTTTCTTTGCAGGGAAACAAAGGGCCCCATCGGCGCGACATCAACCACAGTGATCTGGA
Organism: Armillaria luteobubalina; assembly: GCA_030435615.1. Classification (NCBI taxonomy): domain Eukaryota; kingdom Fungi; phylum Basidiomycota; class Agaricomycetes; order Agaricales; family Physalacriaceae; genus Armillaria; species Armillaria luteobubalina. Next base: position 912,087 of record JAUEPU010000024.1, on the reverse strand, counting down.
CAACAATTAGTACACTCCATGGACCCAAATGGCGACTTACCTTTGCCATAAAATGCTACGTCCCCTTTTCCTGGGACAGGATTGGTTTTCATTCTCTTCATGGCAGGCTCACCAGAATCGTTTTGCCCCAAAGGGCCCACAGTGTCATCACTGTCCATCATGTATGGAGTAGACTTTGCTTTTTGCTTCTTAATCCCCATGGCAGCTGCCACACGCACTTGACATTCCTTCCAATGCCCCGCTAATTCTCCTCTCACCTTTGCTTTACCTTTCAATCCTTGAGGGTCCTCTGCAGTTTCCTCCACATCTGTCTCTTGACCGTCCTCCACAACCTCCTCTTTGTCTGACCCATATGACACCAATTCTGTCATCTCCATGGCCTCTACAGCTTTGTCCTTTCCCTTGCTCTTCTTAGCCTCCTTTTTCTCCTCCCACTTCCTTTCTTTCTCCTTTTCCCTCTCCACAGCCTTGGTTGCCTGCAATTCTGCCAACAACCTTTCCTTCAATTCTGCTGCCTCCTTCTGCTTCTGCTTCTCATCCATGGCTAGCCACTCCTCCTCTATCCTCTTCTCTTCATCCTCCAAGCATTGCTTCTCCGCCATGGCCTCCACCTCTTTCCTTGCCTTCGCCTCAGCAATTTTCTTCCAGTGCTCCTCAGCTTGCTTCTTCATCTGTGCCGCAGCCTCCGCTGCCTTCCATGCCTTTTTCTCCATGGCTTTCTCAATCTTCCACTCATCATGGCTATCTACAGGCTCCCAATATGCCATCTTCTCAGAATTGCGCTCTGCATAAAATTCCTCGAGTTCATTGGGGTTGACGTTGTCCGGTGTAGGCGGCACAACATACGCCTCAGGGGTCTGTGATCAGCGGTATGGAGTCAAAGTCATCATGGATAGCAAGGAGAGGAGTTTTGACTTGGAGATGATGGTGGTTAAAAGTTAAGAGGTGTCTATCATGTGACATCCCTGCACAAAATTCCACATGACACCCTCAGCCATCGGGATCAGCACTCTTGAGGGCAAGAATGCTAAGGGGGGGATACTGTAATGAGCATGCTGCAGACTCCACAGACTTCAATCTTTAACTCATCCAACTGGCCCCAACTCATTATCAGAATCCGTCAGATTCCATTTCCTGGTTTCTATTCCATATTTCATATCTCTATTTCACATACTAATTTCACATATTCATTTATCACACCTAGAATCCATCAGCGGTACCAAGTAGGTGTTATATCAGAGTCCATGGAATACTCAACTCCTCTAGATACAGAATATTCCAGACTTATATTATTCTAGCCTCCATCCCTTGGACTCCACTCTAGTATATAAACTGTAGAACTAGCAGTACATACCTCAGTTCAAATATCAACTTGGTTTAGCCCAATACTCTTGCACTCACTCTACTTGGCCTTCAAGCCTAATCTCAGTCTCTTCTACAAGTCCACGGATTCCAACTCTGTGTGACTTCATCTTAATCCTTACTTGTCTTACTCCACAGACTCCATTCGTATTCATCTTAGGCCTTTGACCCAAGGGTGACATTGCTAATAGCTTCGCCAAGCCCACATGCATTCCGCGGACTCCACAGCATGCATTCCACTTCACTTCCTCCTATTGGCATGATCCTAACAGGTGGAAGTGATGTAGATGGTGACACATCTTATTGTCATCATCAACAAGGAATGGGAACTGCAGGGATAAGGCATTGGTCTGGTCATCAAGCTACATAAGGAGCATGCAGGGATGTGTTCCCAAACTCAATCTGGCATAGTCCAAAAGGAGAGTGGTGCCATTGATATACATGGAATGTATCTACCTATAGATTTTATGATTTATATGATATATACTTATCTGATCTATACTGTACTTGAGGAATATAGAGCTAGGATTGAGCCTCTGAATCAGTAGCTACAGCTAAAGCATTGCAAAATGAAATATACTAAGTGGCATTGGGAATTAGGAATGATATTGCTACAAGTCTGACCTACCATCCTAATATCTAAACTACTAGTAGGTGAATATGCTGGCAACTAAATCAGGAGTTGATATGACAGAAGAACTGTGACTAGTTGAGATAGCAGGCAGAGCTAATATCAAGTATGAAAGAGCCAGCTCTATGTAAAGCCTAGTAAGGTAGAGTACTCAGCTTTTACAATTCAATTGAGACCACACTTGTTGGTCTTAATGGATGAAGTATTAATTGATTAGGATGGTGGTGTGAATGGCTGATCAAGGCTAGTAGCATCCAAAAGGTCTGGTTTATGTGGCTGGTCAAGGCAGATAATTCCTGAAAGGTTTGACTGGCAATGCCTCAAATATAAGGGCTTGAATGGCTTGAATGGCTGGTTACTTCTCTGAACCAATTCAATGCTTCCTCTGGCCTGACACAGGTCCAAAATTTAAGGGTGTACAAGTATGGGGTTGAAAAGAAGAGTTCATTGTAATAGCCTTACAGGCTTTATATACCCCTACTAGTATGAGTCAAGTCAGTGTGATCATGAGTCAGATATTTAATCTTAGCTACAATGAGTTACTTGAGTCATATCAAAGATAAATTGTATCTATTGATATCCTAGTATGAGTCCATGAGTCCTTACACTCTATCAGTATCATTTAGAGAGATATATGACCCTGCAGGACCATAAGGTCTGCATCAATGATGTGAATATACTATCTGTTGATAGATCTAGCAGGAATATTCAATTCAATCACATTGCATCAGATAGTTCTACTCTGAGAAGTTCAATAATTGCCACTTAATCATGAATCAGCCTGAAACCAGGCAACATGGAGTAACTATGTTCTACTATACAATGAAATATCCAGAAAGCATGCTGCAAAGCAGGTAACTAGTGATATTGAGCTAGAACCCTGGTAATAAACCAATAGACCAGGTTGCATAGCACAAGGATAGACTAGTCTGACCTAGGTTTCACTGGTAGTAATTTACCTTATATTGTATGATTAACTATCTGAGATAGAATAGACTTGTAAGAGTATATAAGTACTGTACATACAAATATATAGGAGGCTTTGCCAGCCCACAGTTTGATTCTATAGCATAGCAGCTAAGGTTGAATTAGGAGGTATTAAGTTGAGTTTCAGGCAACTAGTATATAACTAAGTCCACCAAAGAAGAGAAAGCACATATTTGATTAAAGCAACTTCACAAGTCACAGAAGACTGCTAAATATTCAGAAAGAAACTTGAAGGAAAGGCACAGTAGCTAATATAAGCCAGTGAGCTAAAGATAAAGGCCAGTGAGCCATATGTTAGCCAGTGAGCTGGAATAGCAAGGCAAAGAGCTATTTAGTTTCAAGTTTTGAAGTTTGTTCAGTATCCTCAGAGGAAAAGTTTTTCTTCAGAAAGAATACATTTATTTAAGTACACTATTGCACAACTCACACATTACATATCTGCTTTGTTGAAGTCCAAATTACTTGAATATTCCAACTGTATTCAATTATTGGGTTGAATATTTATGGACAAGTTAGACTATTCAGTTTGCAGGGATCTTCTATCAATCTCAAAATGCCTGAACTCATATATTTTGGTGATTGTGAGCACAAGGATTGTTTAGGAGTTAGTATATACAAGTTAAACTTTGTATATATTAGTTTCTAGCTATAGCCCTACAGTTGCTGAGCATATCACTGTACAATGTCTAGATTGAAGAGAGTGATAACGAGCAGAGGTTGTCTATGTGGGCAAATATATGAGATATACATGTGACAAGGACTTTGAGAGACCTCAAATGTAGAACAATGGAGCACCAGAACCATTCACATCCCTCACCTCTTGTTTTGTGTTCCTGAATATCAGGGCATTCAATGACAGCACTGCAAAGTGTTTTAATCTTTAGTACATTTCCCACTGGTTTGAAAACAAGAATGAAATGGCTGAAGGGTGGAATTGAAGACATGAGAGTAATTGTAAAATGGAAAACAGCATATGTGAGCTAATTAACATTTTGATGAGAGGATGTGACAGCCCAATAATGATGATAAGATGTGAAAAATCATAAGTTTGGGAAACAGAGTGTTGGTTGTATGTGTGAATGTCTCCTGAGATGCCATTGGAGTCAGTAGAAGCAGTGATAATGGAGGCATGGAAGAGATAGATTTGGTTTGGCATGGAGGCAAACCAAGTATGCATATGGTTGACAGAAGTGGCATGCATGGGATGAGAAATTGTAGGGTATTGACATTTTTCATTGCTCTGACTATTGATCCAAGTAAGACCTCAGACAGTCTTATCTTGTGATGACAGAGATCAGCAGCATGTTCACAGTCCAATGATCCTGCATCTTGAGGTCACTGTACAGTATGGCATGCTCTGAGGGATGAGAATCAGAACAGACTAAAGCAAGTGTGGGCATTGCCATTGATGAGCCTCTAGGCTCTGTACACTCAGAATTTGTGATTTTTGTCATTTCTAAGTGACAACAACTTTACACCAGATATAAAAATAACTCCGGTGTGCACACACTATTATAGGACCTTTTTGACACTTCAACAACCAGATATAATGAAGAATATCCATCCCAGCTTGTTTCATGACTCAACTCATATGCTATCACAAATAGGCACAATATTGATTGATCAGGCAACCATTGGTGATAAGCAAACTATGCATCAATGACAAATCAGGACCACATCACCAGCGCATCATAGCATAATAGACTAGTGTTAATCCTTTCATTATATGAGATCATACTCACCAACAATTGCCCTACTGCGATAATCATTGAGTTTTGGTCCAACCTGTGCCCAGGACACTAGAAGATGTTATTCCTTTTGTTCACTTCAGTCATTCCACCATACCTTCACAGTCCACAGTTCAAACAGCACCCCAATGACCACACTGTGACAACTTATGATATAGTGAATTTATCTGTCTTCAGTAACACAAAGGATTAGCTGTTACAAGTGACTATGGAGATGCATATGTACACTCAAATCATTACCAAGCCACAGCCTTACAACTTTACTAAGTCTCTATTAATAAATATCTCTGGTAGTATAAAATTTGATAGAAAGTCATAGTCCTGGAGAACAGAAGTTAGAAGATCAACTATCTATCCGCTGATGAGCCTCGCAGCTCTGTGTGCTCATAAATTCATGGATCTGTAAAGATCCAAGGATACTCCACCCTATCAAAGTTCATATCAAGGCGCAGCCATGATCTGCAGGCACCATGATCATCAATCCTATTTAAAACACACTTCAGAAATAGCCTATGGCTATGCCAGATCAATTGGAATGGCTGCGCAACCATTACACAAGTTAAATGACAAAGTTAGTGAACTTATTCATTGCTACAGTCAGCAGCAATCAAGATATTTCCAAGGCTGTTTGCTTCGCAAAGCAAGGAGGCTTAAAACACTCAGAATTACTCATCGAGTTCATGCAGCATCTGCTTTGCTCAGTAATGCACAGTTACTTCCACATGCTATGCACAGCAATGCACAGTTAGAAGTTCACAGCAGCTTACTGATTGCTGACTGTCTTTGACACAGCAGCAGCAAGGAATGGCTAATAATACTTCATTGGATGATTAATAGTTTGCTTGTGTTGCAAATCAACCAGGCAAGGACCAATGTAGCTTACATACAAGTATTTCTTCAGTAGTATAAGTAGAAAGTCAAAATAAATACAGAAAGGAGAACAACAGAGACTAGAGAGGAGACAATAGGACACAAGCTTCAGAGAAAGTTCTTGAACTTGTTCCTTGCCTTCTATACCTCCTACATCCAATATACCTTCTCGAAGTTGTAATTCTCTGCTGCCCATCGGAGACATAACACTTAGTGAACCAATATTCACTAAAAGTCACTTATAACTTCCCGAAGCCTTCCTCTGCTCCAAAAATGTCATCAGGAAACCTTTACTGGTTACCCTTGCATGGAATTCTCTTCAATTTAAGTTCAAGAACATACCTGTGTGCTTCAAAGAGCAATCCGCAGCTAGGATTGAAGTCTTTAGCCACTAACACCTCCTACTACTGTTTCCTAGTCTAGGAAACAACACCACTTAACTCTCATTGAGTTAGACACCTTGGGACCTTAGCCACCTTTCCTATAACAAGAGAAGTTCACGAAGCCTGTCCAGTTAAGTTCAACTCAAGATTTGTACTGACTTGCTTGATATTAGAATCCTCTTGAGCTTTATAAGTTTGAGAACTTGATCTTGCTTGCACATACATCATCTTGGACAAAGCCTTGCTTGCACCTAGAGCAAGAGCTTCATATATTCATATAGAGAGTCTTCCTACTGAATTCCTAACCAGGATTTCAACACACACCAGGTGCATGCAGCATATAGCCTGCCCCACTCAGTATACACCCAGATTTGTGATTCCCTTCCCTTCTTGAAGTGCTTTGCACATAGACCTTGCTTCTTGAAGCTATAATTCAAGAGCATAACACCCAGTAGCCTTGAATAAGCTATGATCTTAGGACCTATAGTCAATGCATGGAGGTGCCCAACTAGACTCACTAAGAACCTGCCTTCAGATTCTATGATAGATTATACTAGCCATTCAGATGTTGTGTTTTCTGCATGCAGGAGTCTCTAGTTTCATCACCACTACTCTGCTATTAGCACTCACTATACACTCAGAACCAGATATATTACCATCTCTATACTCTTGCTATGCTTATTAGCACTGGTTTAATGACTATATTACATGCATAGTGCAGTACACAAACAATAACATTTGTTTGCACCCCATACACTCACTATAGGAAAAGGACTGGTTTTACACTGTCTTAAGCTTCATACCCTCTTGTTCTCTTTGAGACAAATACTCTACACTCACTGTACACCATCATCGACTAGTGTTAGTATTATCCTTGGTTGCACATTGCACCTTTGATTGCACCCCATCATGCTTGGTTTAATACATGCATCTAGCACATAACACTGTATGCTCACATCATACATTGCCTCTTTTGTTTTTATAGGATCAGATCATCTTCATCTTCATACCATAGGAGTTTTATTTGGCTTTATTTTCAACATCATTTATTGCAGCCCACTTGGGTAGTCTCTGGCAGACTTATAGGAATCAACATTGTTACATAGGATTGTATTGGACTCATCACCAGTTAGGACTGTCATAGGATAGGATAGGATTGGATAGGTTAGGTTAGGTTAGGTTTTAATGCATAGAGTTGACATTGACATATGATAGGATCATCTCCTAGTAGACTCAGCTTTCAACATCAACTTCAGTATATTTTGCCCCATATAGGACCAGCACTCATCATCTCCACATGTCACTGGACATAGACTCATTTTCACACTCTTGCCACCATCAACAGGCATTATTAGGATTGCCCCCTTCAGTATTTTGACACTCCACCAGTTATAAATCATCTGCCACACATATAGCTTCATTATCACCAGTATTTTCTCAGGACCTTTGTCTAGAGACATTGTCTAGCCATTTCTCCTACTTTACACCAGATCTGTGGTATTCACATCATACCCTCTTCCATTCTATCTTGTGATCAAGATTATCACTGGCCTACAGTCAAAATCTTTTAGTACTCAATCACTTGAGTGCTACTTGCTTGATTAAAAATTTGCAGTATAAACTCACATCTAGAGGAAGTGATTAGGTTGCATGGAGGTGCCTCAAACAACTTGCACAACACAGTACTTTTATCTCTGGGCTACACCATCATTAATCATTACTCTTTGAGTTTTTAGTGTGCCATTGCCACAGAAGTCTAGGTTCATCATTGTACTTGAAATGCCTGAATTCAATACATTGGTGATTAGTGTAGAGTTTTGAGAGGTTTAGTGTTGGTTGTCACTGCATGGAGAATTCAATATTCTGAGCTGAAATATTGAATTCTATAACTGTATATTTTTTCAAGAATTTTGGCTAAAATAACAAAAGATTATTCCTAACATTATTTCAATAATCCTGTATATTGAAGAAATGTTGAAAATTTCCCAAATATTGAAAGAATATTGAAAATACTATTTCAATATACTTGTGTAATATATGAAATTAATATACAGTTATAAATTTCTATATTATACACCAGAATATTGAATTCTGCATACAGTGTGTAGTTCACTGCAGTTTACTAGTCCTTTTGAGAGTCTGATGAATGTTCCAGTGTGCACTGGAGTCAAGAAAAGACACCCAATGTTAAGGACTTGGCATTAGAGAGGGGATGAACATCAGCATGTGCAAGGAGTGGACACATGTGGATGGATGAATGGGCATTGGGCTATTATTGGATGAGGGTGTTGATAGAGGGAGATGCAGAACACACATATCAACAACAATAGCTAGCTGCCATGGGTTTTGGGTCTCTGAAATGGATTGTGAGTACATCATCTCCTACATTTTCAAATTCTCCTCTTATGTAGGATTTAAGACTGTGTTTTAGATGAAGAGCATTCTCTCCTGATCCTGAAGGCCATATATGACAGAGGAGTCAATTCTATTGATATGGCTAATGTGTATCCAAATGGAGAATCAAATGAGTCATTGGTGTATTTATTGAAAAGCTTCATGGATTTCTTCAATACTCATTCTCTCATGGCTAAAACATGTCAAAAAGTTGCAAAATGCCTTATAAGGAAGAATTACTAATAATGATCTTATAAGGCACTCATATGGCCTAAAAAAGCAAGCCTAGCCAAATTATTGGCAAAACAGAGCCAATGAGCCAAATTAAGAAAGAAAATGAATATATGTGAGAAATCATAGCACACAAAGTTGCTGGTTTGATTCTATGTAATGCCAATTTTCAATCTAATTCTTATCTTGATTACATAATCAGCTTGGTTTTCCTTTCTGATTAACAAGCTTCCATCCTGTGTCTTTGTCATGATTGCTGGGCCCTCATACCTCGGGACCCAGCAACCTGACTGCAATAGGACTTCAGCTTGTTAGGGCCTGCCCCAAACCTAGCTTATTACTCCAATCTTGAGGTTTTGGTTTGAGAGAAAACTTTACACATTATAACTATGATAGAGCTTCAGGTTATACAATATTCAAAGTATTTGTACCTTTGCATCTGGACAGAAAACTCAAATTTAATCATGTCCAAAAGTGCAGTGGTTAAGCACTGCATACAGTCATCCATGTGAAAAAACAGGTTTCAGAAGGAGATATTCTAAATCCACATAGGTGACTGATTGGCCTTGAGATTCATTGATTGTTCAAATTGAAAATGTCAGCCTGATGGGAATTGTGTTGAAGGAGATTCATGGTTCATGCCATATATCTATATAGTAACACACTCTGTTGTTTTGATCATCTATAAGTTAGCTGTAGATACCATTGTTGCCCAGTCATTTCACTCAGTCCACCTGACTGAGGTATGTATACCTTAAGCTTATTGCTCTACTCACACTGCACATAATTTAAGGTTTTTTCACCTAAAAATACATTAAAAATATTGAATGTTTTTTCAGTGTTTTTTCTCTGAGAAAACATAAAAGAATATTTTGAAAACTTCAATGACATTTGTAGTGAAAAAATCTAAATATTACTGAAACAAATAACACAAAAAAGTTTCAAATATTTACTTTAAATCTATTGTGTTTTTGTGCCTGGAAATACTGGAAAGAATACTGAATATCACAATTTCAGTTTGACTTACACTTTTTGAGCAAATAAAATGATAAAAAAACAGAAGAATATATGTAAATATGTGACAAATTTTTGTGACAGTATTTTTAGCAGTTTTTTTTCTAAATCTTTTGAATATTTCTAGCTCAAATTTATAAATAGTAAAAAAATTCAAATATCATGAAATGAGTTTCAAGCTTGCATTACACAAGTCTAATTGTAGCAAGGGCAAAATGGAGACTGGCACTGGGATGCCAGTGTCACTATGAGACCAGAATCCTATTTGAATGATTGTTGAAAGGACTGAAATCTTCATGATAATTTGAAGCCTGCATGAGGACTAGGTTCTGGCAGGCATCTCTTGATTAGCACAGTGGCTGATTAGTGAGATAGCCTTTTAGCCCAAGGGCAGTCTCATTCATATGATATGCTGAGGGAAGGACCAAAAGACCAGTAAAAACAAAGAAGAACATTGTGTGCCCTTGACATGGCAGTTTAGATGAGGAAGGTAATAAAATTGTCTTATACCCAAGTCTCTAAGGCCTCATTCACTCTGATGGGCAGTATTGCTATAATAGAAGGCAAGACAATAATAATGAACAAATATTACTAAGCAATGACTGAGGGTGTTTTTTGGCTACAGGTCACATGCATCATTCTGAGGGTCAGTATCATCATTCTTGACCATCAGGTCATGCTCACATACAAAAGCTACCCCTGCAAACAAAAATCTTTGCCATTTATTTTACTATTGAGGAATGATGGTGTGTGATTTTTGGCCAGATGCTACATCTGTCATTCTGAGAGGTGGTATTACTATTTACAAACATCAGGTATTCCTCACAGATAAAATTTACCACTGCAGGCAAACATTGTGGGCATTTATTTTGCTGTTGAGCATCCACTGAGTATGATTTTTGGCCACATGTCCCACCAGTTATTCTGAGAGTCCATATTACTTTTCTTAAGCCTCAGGTTTTCTTCAGGGACAAAATCTACCTCTGCAAACAAAAATGATTGTGATTTATTTTACTGTTGAGGATCCACCAAGTATGGTTTTTTGTCAGATGTCACACCACATATTCTTAGAGTTGGTAGCACTATTCTCGAGCATCAGGCATTCTTCATGGAAAAAATCTACTAGCACAGACAAACATCATTGCTATTTATTTTTACCTTTGAGGATCCACCCAGTATGATGGTTGGCTGCATGTAATACCTATTGTTCTGAGAGTTGGTTGTACTATGCTTGAGCATGAGGCATTCATCACATACAAAATCTACTGTCACAGAACAAAAGCCTGGGCATTTATTTTACTGTTGAGGATAGACCACATATAATTTCAGGCTGCATGCCACACCACTCATTCTGGAAGCAAGTATCACTATTCTCCAATTTCTCAACCATCAGGCAATCCTTATGTACAAAATCTACTGCTGCAGAGAAAAATCATTGACATTGATTTTAGTGTTTAGGATCCATGGAGTGTGATTTTTGTCCATATGTCATGTCCATTGTCTGAGAGTTGGTATCTCTATTCTCAAACATCAGATATGCTTTGAGAAAAACTACTACTCCAAACAAAAATCCTAGTCATTTATTTTACTGTTGCAGATAGACTGAGTGTAAGTTTTGGCTGCATGTCATAGCAGTCATTTGAAGAGCTGGTCTCACTGTTCTCAAGCATCAGGTATTAGACATGGCCAAAATCTACTGCTGCAGACAAAATTTAGTGTCACTTATTTTCCTGTTAAGGATCTACTGAGGGTGACTTTTCATCGCATGTGACACCCATTGTTCTCAGAGTTGGTATCACTATGCTCAAGCATCAGGTATTCCTCATGTATAAAATCTACCACTGTAGAAAAAATCATGTGTATTTACTTTACTATTGAGGATCCACTAAGGCTGACTTCTGGCTTCATGTGACACCAGTGGTTCTGAGAGCTTGTATCACCATTCTCAAGCATCAGGCATTTCACATAGAGAAAGAATACCCCTGCAAAAAAAAAAATCCTTGCCATTTATTTTCCTATGGAGAATGTGCCAAGTGTGATTTTTAGCTGCATGTCACACCAGTCACTAGATCTGAGAGTCTGTATCACCATTCTCAATGATCAGGTTTTCTTCACAGACAAAATGTACTTCTGGAAATAAAAATCATTGTCATTTATTTTACTGTTCAGGATCTACCAAGTGTGATTTTTGGCCACATGTGACACCAGTTGATCCAAGGGGTGGTTTCATTATTCTCAAACATCAGGTATTCCTCATGGATAAAATACATGCTTGCAAACAAATATGATTGCCTTTTATTTTGCTGTTGACAATCCACTGTGTGACTTGGGGCTACATGTCCTACCAGTCATTCTGAGAGGTTGTATCATTATTCTTAAGCACCAGGCTTTCTTCACAGACAAAATCTACCTCCCACAGACAAAGTCATTTGCATTTATTTTACTATTGGAGATCCACTGAGAGTAATTTTTGGCCACATGGCACAAAAGCCATTCTGAGAGTTGGTATCTCTATTCTCAGGCATCAGGTATGCTTCACAGACAAAATCTACCACTGTGAACAAAAATTCTTACCATTTATTTTTCTCTTAAGCATTCACTGGATGTGACTTTAGACCTCATACCATATAAGTCATTCTGAGAGTTGGTATCATTATTCTTAAGCATCAGCCATTCCTAAAAGCACAAAACTACTGCTGCAAACAAAAATCCTTGACATTTGTTTGGCTATTGGGGATCTATCAAGTGTGATTTTTGGCTGCATGCCACACCAGTCAGTCTGAAAGCTGGTATCATTATTCTCAAGCATCAGGTGTTTCTCACAGACAAAATTTACTGCTGCAGACAAAAACCATTATCATTGATTTTGCTGTGGGGGATCCACCAAGTGTAATTTTTGGCCCCATGTCCCACCAGTTATTCTGAGAGTCTGTATCACTATTCTCAAGCATCAGGTATTCCTTTCAGACAAAATACATCCCTGGAAAGAAAAATGATTGCTATTTATTCTACAGTTGAGGATCCACTGAGTATGATGATTTCCAGCCAGACATGACCCCAGGCATTCTGAGAGTCGGTATAACTATTCTCAAGCATCAGGTATGCTTCACGGACTAAAACTATATGAGCAAACAAAAATCCTTGCAATTTATTTAACTGTTGCAGATCCACCAAGTGTCACTTTTGGCTGCATGTAACACCAGTCATTCTGGGAGCTGGTATCAGTATTCTCAATAATCAGGTATTCCTTATGTACAACATCCTCTCTTGGAGACAAAAATCATTGCTATTTATTTTACTGTTGATCAAATAATGGGGGTGATTTTTCGCTGCATGCCACACCAGTCATTCTCAGAGTCGGTATCACCAGTCTCAAGCATCAGGTATCCCTCACAGACAGAATCTATCCCTGAAAACCAAAATCCTTGCCACTTATTTTACTGTTGAGGATGCACCAAGTGTGATTTTTAGCTACTTACCACACCAGTCACTCCAAGAGCTGGTAACACTATTCTCAAGGATCAGGGATGCCTCACATACAAAATCTACTCTGCATACAACAATCCTTGCTGTTGATTTTACTGTTGAGGATCCTTTGAGTGTGATTTTGGACTGGATGCCACACCAGGTGTGCTCAGAGCCTATCTCACTGTCCTCAAGCATCAGGTATTCCTCATAGACAAAATCTACCCCTTCAAATGAAAATCCTTGTCCCTTATTTTACTGTTCAGTATGCACTATGTGTGATTTTTGTCTGCATGTCCCCCCAGTTATTCTGACAGTTGGTATTCTTATTCTCATGCACCAGGTATTCCTTATGGACACAATCTACTGCTGCATACAAAAATCATTTGCAATTATTTTACTGTTAAGGATCCACTGAGGGTGATTTTTACATGCATGTCACACCAGTCATTCTGAGAGCTGGTATCACTGTTCTCAAGTATCAGGTATTCAGCATGCACAAAATCTACCCCTGTAAACAAAAATGATTGCCATTTTTTTTACTTTTGAGGATCCACTGAGTGTGATTTTTGGCAGCATATCCCACCAGTCATTCTGACAGCTGGATCACTACTCTCAAGCATCTAGCATTCCTCATGTACAAAATCTATCCACACAGAACAACTCATGTGCATGTATTTTACTGTTGAGCATCCACTAAGGGTGATTTTTGGCCCTATGTTACACCTATTGTTCAGGGAGTTGCTATTGCTATTCTCATGCATGAGGCATTCCTTATGTACAAAATCTACCACTGCAAATTTTTTTAGAAAAAGCCCTTCTTGGTACTGGTGAGGATACACTGGGTGCGATTTTAGGCCTCAAGTCACCAGTCATTCTGAGAGCTTGTATCACTATTCTCAAGCATCAGGCATTCCACACCTATAAAATTGACCACCTCTGACACAAATCATTTCACATTTATGTTACTGTTGAACATGTAACAAGTGTCATTGTTGGTGCCATGTAACACCTGCAACTCTGAGAGTCTGTAGCACTGTTCTTGGGCATCAGGTATTTCTCACAGACAAAATCTACCTCTGTATACAACGATTATTGCCATTCATTTAGCTGCTAAGTATCCTCCCAGTGTGATTCTTGGCCACACACCACACCAGTCATTCTAGGAGAGCAGGTATCACTATTCTCAAGCATCAGGTTTTATTCGCATACAAAATGTACCCCTAAAAACAAAAATGAGTATCATTTATTTTACTGTTTGGGATCCACCAAGTGTGATTTTTGTCTGCATGTCCCCTCAGTCATTCTGAGAGTTGATATCTCTATTCTCATGCATCAGCCATTACTCATGTGCAAGATCTACCCCACAGACAAAAATCATGCACATTTATCTTACTGTTGTGGATTCACCAAGAATGATTTTTTACAGCATGTCACATCACATTTCCTGAGAGTTAGTATTACTATTCTCAAGCATCAGGTATTCCACAGGGACAAAATATACTGCTGCAGACAAAAATCATTTCATTTATTTTAATGTTGAGGATCCACTGAGGGTATTTTGGGCCATATACCACACCAAGTGTTCTCAGAGCCAGTCTCACTATTCTCAAGCATCAGGTATTCTGCACAGACAAAATATTCCACTGCAGACAAAAATCATTACCACTTATTTTACTGTTGAGGATATGCCAAGTGTGATTTTTGGCTGCATGCCATACCAGTCATTCTGAAAGCTGGGAGCACTGTTCTTGAGGATCAGGGATACCTCACATACAAAATGTACCTCTGCATACAGATATCCTTGCCATTTCTTTGGCTGTTGAGCATCCTCCTAGTGTGACTTTTGGCCACATGCCACAGTAGTTATTCTGATAGCTGGTATCACTATTCTCAAGCATCAGGTTGTCTGCACATACAAAATCTACCTCTGCAAACAAAAATAAGTGTCATTTATTTTACTGTTGATGATCAACCAAGTGTGATCTTTGGCCTCTAGGTCACACTAGTCATTCTTGGAGCTAGTATCAGTATTCTCAAGGATCAAGCATTCTTCATGTAAAAAACTACTGCCACAGACAAAAATCATTGCTATTTATTTTACTGTTGATTAACCAATAAGGGTGAATTTTGGCTGCATGGCACACCAGTACTTCTGGGAGTTGGTATCACTATTTGACAGCATCAGGTATGCTTCATGGATGAAAACTACATGTGCAAACAAAAATCCTGGCCATTTAATTAACTGTTGTGGATCCACCAATTGTGGTTTTTGGCTGTATGTCACACCAGTCATTCTGAGAGCTCATATCACTTGAACTGAGCATCAGGCATTCCTCACATACAAAATCTACTACTGCAGGCAAAAATCATGGACATTTATTTTACTTTTCAGGATCCACTGAGGGTGACTTTTGGCCACATTTGACATCAATTAGTGTGAGAGATGGTATCACTATTGCACAGCATCAGGGATTTCTCATGGACAATATCTACCTCTGGAAACAAAAATCCTTGCTATTTATTTTACTGGTAAGGATCCACTGAAGGTGATTTATAGCTGGATGCCACACCAAATGTTCTCAGAGCTAGTCTCACTATTCTCAAGCATCCAGTTTTGGTCACATACAAAATCAACCTCTGCAAACAAAAATGGGTGTCATTTATTTTACTGTTCAGGATCCACCCAGTGTGATTTTTTAGTTGCATGGCCCTTCAGTCATTCTGAGAGTTGATATCTCTATTTTCATGCATCAGGCATTCCTCATGTGCATGATCTACCCTGCAGACAAAATCATGCACATTTATCTTACTGTTGCAGATCCTCTGAGAATGATTTTTTACTGCATGTCACATCACATGTTCTGAGAGTTAGTATTACTATTCTCAAGCATCAGGTATTCCTCAGGGACAAAATATACTGCTGCAGACAAAAATCATTGCCATTTATTTTACTGTTGAGGATCCACCAAGTGTGATTTTTTGCCAAATGTCCCACCAGTTGTTCTAAGAGTTGGTGTCACTATTGGAAAGCATCAGGTATGCTTCACAGACAAAGTCTACCCATGCCAACAAGAATCCTCACCATTTATTTTACTGTTAATGATCCACTGAGGGTAATCTTTTGCTACATGCCACACAAGTAGTTCTGAGAGTTAGTATGACTATTCTCAAGCATCACACCTTCTTCACATACAAACCTACTGCAGCAGACCAAAATCATTGTCATTTATTTTACTGTTGAGGATCCACTGAGTGTGATTTTTAGCCACATATCCCACCAGTCATTCTGACAGCTGGTATCACTATTCTCAAGCATCTGGCATTTCTCATGTACAAAAATCTACCCACACAGAACAAATCATGTGCATGTATTTTACTGTTGAGCATCCACTGATGGTGATTTTAGGCCCTATGTAACACCTATTGCTTAGAGAGTTGCTCTCACCATTCTCATGCATCAGGCATTCCTCACATGCAACATCTACCCCTGCAGACAAAAATCATGTACATTGATTTTACTGTTGAGCATCCACCAAGTGTGATCATTGGCTGCATGCAACACCAATCAGTGTCAAAGTTGGTATCACTGTTCTCCAGCATCAGGGATTTGTCACAGAAAAAATCTATCCCCTCAGACCAAGATCATTCACAATTATTTTACTGTTGAGAATCCACCAAGTGTGATTTTTGACCACATTTCACACCAATCAGTCTGAGAGTTGGTATCATTATTCTCCAGCATCAGAGATTCCTCATGGATAAAAAGTACCCCTGCAGGCAAAAATCATTGCTAATTTTTTTACTGTTGATGATCCACCAGGTGTGATTGTTGGCCACATATTGCAACAGCCATTCTGAGAGTTGGTATCACTTTTCTCAAGCATCAGGTATGCTTTATGGACAAAATCTATCCCTGCAATCAAAATTTGTTGCCATTTATTTTACTGTTATGGATCTACTCAGTGTGATTTTTCTCTGCATGTCACACCACATGTTCTGTGAGTGGATAGCACTATTCTCAAGCATCTAGCATTCCTCACATACAAAATCTACTACTGCAGACAACAATTATGGGCAATTATTTTACTAGTGAGCATCCACCAAGTGTTTGTTGTGGCCACATGCCACACCAGTCAGTCTGAAAGTGAGTATCTTGATTCTCAAACATCAGGTAGGCTTCATGGAGAAAAATTACTGTTGCAAACAAAAATCCTTGCCACTGATTTTACTGCTGTGGATTTTCTGAGTCTGATTTTGGACTGCACATCACACCAGTTATTCTGAGAGTTGGTTTCACTGTTCTCAAGCATCAGGTATTCTGCATGGACAAAATCTACTACCACAGACAAAAATTATTGTCATTTATTTTCCTGTTGAAGACACATGAAGTGTGCTTTTTGGCCAAATTTCCCATCAGTCATTCTGAGAACTGGTATAACTGTTTTCAAGTATCGGCCATTCTTCATATAAAAATCCATCACTGTAGAAAAACATTATTGTCATTTATTTTACTGTTGAGGATTCATGGAGTATTATTTTCTGCTGCATGTCACACCCCATGTTCTAAGAGTTAGTATCACTGTTCTCAAGCATCAGGTATTCCACAGGGACAAAATCTACTCCTGCAGACATAAATTATTGTCATTTATTTTCCTGTTAAGGATCCATGGAGTGTGGTTTTTTGGCCAAATTTTGATCAGTTATTGTGAGATCTGGAATAACTATTCTCAAGCATCAGGAATTCCTCACATGCAACATCTACCCCTGCAGACAAAGCTCATAGGCATTTATTTTACTGTTCAGGACCCACTGAGGATGAATTTTGGCTGCATGTGCTACATATTGTTCTGAGAGTTGATATCACTATTCTCAACTATCAGGTATTCCTCAGGGAAAAAATATACTGCTCCAGACAAAAATCATGGCCAGTTTTTTGACTCCTGGGTATTCATCAAGTGTAATTTGTTGCCATATGTCACACAAGTTGTTCTGACAGGTGGTATCACTATTCTCAAGCATTACACAATCCTCAGCTATAAAATCTACTATTGGGGGAAAATCATTACCATTTATTTTTTGCTTTAAGATGCATCAAGTGTGATTTTGGGCCCATGTCACATCAGTCATTCTGAGAGTTGGTATCACTGTTCTTAAGCATCAGCCATTCTTCACATACAAAATATACTGCTGCAAAGAAAAATCATTGGCATTGATTTCAGTGTTCAGGATCCACTGAGTGTAATTTTTGTCTATGTATCCCCCCAGTCAGTCTGTGAGTTGGTATTACTATTCTTGAGTATCAGATATTCTTCATGGACATAATCTACCCCTGTAAAGAAAAGTCATTGCCATTTATTTTACTGTTGAGCATTCACAAAGTGTGATTTTTGGCACCATGTGACACCCATCATTCTGAGAGTCCATAGCACTATTCTCAAACATCAGGCATGCTTCACAGACAAAATCTACTCCTGTGAACAAAAATCCTTGCCTTTTATTTTGCTGTTAAAAATCCACCAAGTGTGATTTGGGGCTGCATGTCCTATCAGTCATTCTGAGAGGTGTTATCATTACTCTCAAGCACCAGGTTTTCTTCACATATAAACTGTACCACTACAAACAAAAATGTTTGTAACTTTTGTACTGCTGAGGATCCACCAGCTGTGATTTTTGGCTGTATATCACACCAGTCATTGGGAGAGCTGGTATCACACAGCCAGAGCATCAGGCATTCCGCATGTACAAAATGTACCTGCACAGACAAAGATCAATCACATTTATTGTAATGTTGAGCAGTCACTAAGTGAAAATTTTGGCTGTATGTGACACGAGTCATTCTGAGAGCTAGTATCACCATTCTCAACCATCAGACATTTCTCACAGAGAGAAACTCCCCCTGTAAATAAAAATTGCACTTGGTAGATTCTTAGGAGAAAAATAAATAACAATGACTTTTCTTTACAGGGGTAGATTATGTCCATGAAGAATATCTGATACTCAAGAATAGTAATACCAACTCACAGACTGACTGGGGGGATACATAGACAAAAATTACACTCAGTGGATCCTGAACACTGAAATCAATGCCAATGATTTTTCTTTGCAGCAGTATATTTTGTATGTGAAGAATGGCTGATGCTTAAGAACAGTGATACCAACTCTCAGAATGACTGATGTGACATGGGCCCAAAATCACACTTGATGCATCTTAAAGCAAAAAATAAATGGTAATGATTTTCCCCCAATAGTAGATTTTATAGCTGAGGATTGTGTAATGCTTGAGAATAGTGATACCACCTGTCAGAACAACTTGTGTGACATATGGCAACAAATTACACTTGATGAATACCCAGGAGTCAAAAAACTGGCCATGATTTTTGTCTGGAGCAGTATATTTTTTCCCTGAGGAATACCTGATAGTTGAGAATAGTGATATCAACTCTCAGAACAATATGTAGCACATGCAGCCAAAATTCATCCTCAGTGGGTCCTGAACAGTAAAATAAATGCCTATGAGCTTTGTCTGCAGGGGTAGATGTTGCATGTGAGGAATTCCTGATGCTTGAGAATAGTTATTCCAGATCTCACAATAACTGATCAAAATTTGGCCAAAAAACCACACTCCATGGATCCTTAACAGGAAAATAAATGACAATAATTTATGTCTGCAGGAGTAGATTTTGTCCCTGTGGAATACCTGATGCTTGAGAACAGTGATACTAACTCTTAGAACATGGGGTGTGACATGCAGCAGAAAATAATACTCCATGAATCCTCAACAGTAAAATAAATGACAATAATGTTTTTCTACAGTGATGGATTTTTATATGAAGAATGGCCGATACTTGAAAACAGTTATACCAGTTCTCAGAATGACTGATGGGAAATTTGGCCAAAAAGCACACTTCATGTGTCTTCAACAGGAAAATAAATGACAATAATTTTTGTCTGTGGTAGTAGATTTTGTCCATGCAGAATACCTGATGCTTGAGAACAGTGAAACCAACTCTCAGAATAACTGGTGTGATGTGCAGTCCAAAATCAGACTCAGAAAATCCACAGCAGTAAAATCAGTGGCAAGGATTTTTGTTTGCAACAGTAATTTTTCTCCATGAAGCCTACCTGATGTTTGAGAATCAAGATACTCACTTTCAGACTGACTGGTGTGGCATGTGGCCACAACAAACACTTGGTGGATGCTCACTAGTAAAATAATTGCCCATAATTGTTGTCTGCAGTAGTAGATTTTGTATGTGAGGAATGCTAGATGCTTGAGAATAGTGCTATCCACTCACAGAACATGTGGTGTGACATGCAGAGAAAAATCACACTGAGTAGATCCATAACAGTAAAATAAATGGCAACAAATTTTGATTGCAGGGATAGATTTTGTCCATAAAGCATACCTGATGCTTGAGAAAAGTGATACCAACTCTCAGAATGGCTGTTGCAATATGTGGCCAACAATCACACCTGGTGGATCATCAACAGTAAAAAAATTAGCAATGATTTTTGCCTGCAGGGGTACTTTTTATCCATGAGGAATCTCTGATGCTGGAGAATAATGATACCAACTCTCAGACTGATTGGTGTGAAATGTGGTCAAAAATCACACTTGGTGGATTCTCAACAGTAAAATAATTGTGAATGATCTTGGTCTGAGGGGATAGATTTTTTCTGTGACAAATCCCTGATGCTGGAGAACAGTGATACCAACTTTGACACTGATTGGTGTTGCATGCAGCCAATGATCACACTTGGTGGATGCTCAACAGTAAAATCAATGTACATGATTTTTGTCTGCAGGGGTAGATGTTGCATGTGAGGAATGCCTGATGCATGAGAATGGTGAGAGCAACTCTCTAAGCAATAGGTGTTACATAGGGCCTAAAATCACCATCAGTGGATGCTCAACAGTAAAATACATGCACATGATTTGTTCTGTGTGGGTAGATTTTTGTACATGAGAAATGCCAGATGCTTGAGAATAGTGATACCAGCTGTCAGAATGACTGGTGGGATATGTGGCTAAAAATCACACTCAGTGGATCCTCAACAGTAAAATAAATGACAATGATTTTGGTCTGCTGCAGTAGGTTTGTATGTGAAGAAGGTGTGATGCTTGAGAATAGTCATACTAACTCTCAGAACTACTTGTGTGGCATGTAGCAAAAGATTACCCTCAGTGGATCATTAACAGTAAAATAAATGGTGAGGATTCTTGTTGGCATGGGTAGACTTTGTCTGTGAAGCATACCTGATGCTTTCCAATAGTGACACCAACTCTTAGAACAACTGGTGGGACATTTGGCAAAAAATCACACTTGGTGGATCCTCAACAGTAAAATAAATGGCAATGATTTTTGTCTGCAGCAGTATATTTTGTCCCTGAGGAATACCTGATGCTTGAGAATAGTAATACTAACTCTCAGAACATGTGATGTGACATGCAGTAAAAAATCATTCTCAGAGGATCTGCAACAGTAAGATAAATGTGCATGATTTTGTCTGCAGGGTAGATCATGCACATGAGGAATGCCTGATGCATGAAAATAGAGATATCAACTCTCAGAATGACTGAAGGGCCATGCAACTAAAAAATCACACTGGGTGGATCCTGAACAGTAAAATAAATGACACCCATTTTTGTTTGCAGAGGTTGATTTTGTATGTGACCAAAACTGGATGCTTGAGAATAGTGAGACTAGCTCTGAGAACATTTGGTGTGGCATCCAGCTATAAATCACCTTCAGTGGATCCTTACCAGTAAAATAAATAGCAAGGATTTTTGTTTCCAGAGGTAGATATTGTCCATGAGAAATCCCTGATGCTGTGCAATAGTGATACCATCTCTCACACTAATTGATGTCAAATGTGGCCAAAAGTCACCCTCAGTGGATCCTGAAAAGTAAAATAAATGTCCATGATTTTTGCCTGCAGTAGTAGATTTTGTATGTGAGGAATGCCTGATGCTCAGTTCAAGTGATATGAGCTCTCAGAATGACTGGTGTGACATACAGCCAAAAACCACAATTGGTGGATCCACAACAGTTAATTAAATGGCCAGGATTTTTGTTTGCACATGTAGTTTTCATCCATGAAGCATACCTGATGCTGTCAAATAGTGATACCAACTCCCAGAAGTACTGGTGTGCCATGCAGCCAAAATTCACCCTTATTGGTTAATCAACAGTAAAATAAATAGCAATGATTTTTGTCTGTGGCAGTAGTTTTTTACATGAAGAATGCTTGATCCTTGAGAATACTGATACTAGCTCCAAGAATGACTAGTGTGACCTAGAGGCCAAAGATCACACTTGGTTGATCATCAACAGTAAAATAAATGACACTTATTTTTGTTTGCAGAGGTAGATTTTGTATGTGCAGACAACCTGATGCTTGAGAATAGTGATACCAGCTATCAGAATAACTACTGTGGCATGTGGCCAAAAGTCACACTAGGAGGATGCTCAACAGCCAAAGAAATGGCAAGGATATCTGTATGCAGAGGTACATTTTGTATGTGAGGTATCCCTGATCCTCAAGAACAGTGCTCCCAGCTTTCAGAATGACTGGTATGGCATGCAGCCAAAAATCACACTTGGCATATCCTCAACAGTAAAATAAGTGGTAATGATTTTTGTCTGCAGTGGAATATTTTGTCTGTGCAGAATACCTGATGCTTGAGAATAGTGAGACTGGCTCTGAGAACACTTGGTGTGGTATATGGCCCAAAATACCCTCAGTGGATCCTCAACATTAAAATAAATGAAATGATTTTTGTCTGCAGCAGTATATTTTGTCCCTGTGGAATACCTGATGCTTGAGAATAGTAATACTAACTCTCAGGAAATGTGATGTGACATGCTGTAAAAAATCATTCTTGGTGAATCCACAACAGTAAGATAAATGTGCATGATTTTTGTCTGTGGGGTAGATCTTGCACATGAGTAATGGCTGATGCATGAGAATAGAGATATCAACTCTCAGAATGACTGAGGGGACATGCAGACAAAAATCACACTTGGTGGATCCCAAACAGTAAAATAAATGATACTCATTTTTGTTTTTAGGGGTACATTTTGTATGCGAATAAAACCTGATGCTTGAGAATAGTGATACCTGCTCTCCTAGAATGACTGGTGTGGTGTGTGGCCAAGAATCACACTGGGAGGATACTTAGCAGCTAAATGAATGGCAATAATCGTTGTATACAGAGGTAGATTTTGTCTGTGAGAAATACCTGATGCCCAAGAACAGTGCTACAGACTCTCAGAGTTGCAGGTGTTACATGGCACCAACAATGACACTTGTTACATGTTCAACAGTAACATAAATGTGAAATGATTTGTGTCAGAGGTGGTCAATTTTATAGGTGTGGAATGCCTGATGCTTGAGAATAGTGATACAAGCTCTCAGAATGACTGGTGACTTGAGGCCTAAAATCGCACCCAGTGTATCCTCACCAGTACCAAGAAGGGCTTTTTCTAAAAAAATTTGCAGTGGTAGATTTTGTACATAAGGAATGCCTCATGCATGAGAATAGCAATAGCAACTCCCTGAACAATAGGTGTAACATAGGGCCAAAAATCACCCTTAGTGGATGCTCAACAGTAAAATACATGCACATGAGTTGTTCTGTGTGGATAGATTTTGTACATGAGGAATGCTAGATGCTTGAGAGTAGTGATCCAGCTGTCAGAATGACTGGTGGGATATGCTGCCAAAAATCACACTCAGTGGATCCTCAAAAGTAAAAAAAATGGCAATCATTTTTGTTTACAGGGGTAGATTTTGTGCATGCTGAATACCTGATACTTGAGAACAGTGATACCAGCTCTCAGAATGACTGGTGTGACATGCATGTAAAAATCACCCTCAGTGGATCCTTAACAGTAAAATAATTGCAAATGATTTTTGTATGCAGCAGTAGATTGTGTCCATAAGGAATACCTGGTGCATGAGAATAAGAATACCAACTGTCAGAATAACTGGGGGGACATGCAGACAAAAATCACACATAGTGCATACTGAACAGTAAAATAAGGGACAAGGATTTTCATTTGAAGGGGTAGATTTTGTCTATGAGGAATACCTGATGCTTGAGGACAGTGAGATAGGCTCTGAGCACACCTGGTGTGGCATCCAGTCCAAAATCACACTCAAAGGATCCTCAACAGTAAAATCAACAGCAAGGATTGTTGTATGCAGAGTAGATTTTGTATGTGAGGCATCCCTGATCCTTGAGAATAGTGTTACCAGCTCTTGGAGTGACTGGTGTGGTAAGTAGCTAAAAATCACACTTGGTGCATCCTCAACAGTAAAATAAGTGGCAAGGATTTTGGTTTTCAGGGATAGATTCTGTCTGTGAGGGATACCTGATGCTTGAGACTGGTGATACCGACTCTGAGAATGACTGGTGTGGCATGCAGCGAAAAATCACCCCCATTATTTGATCAACAGTAAAATAAATAGCAATGATTTTTGTCTCCAAGAGAGGATGTTGTACATAAGGAATACCTGATTATTGAGAATACTGATACCAGCTCCCAGAATGACTGGTGTTACATGCAGCCAAAAGTGACACTTGGTGGATCTGCAACAGTTAAATAAATTGCAAGGATTTTTGTTTGCTCATATAGTTTTAGTCCGTGAAGCATACCTGATGCTTGAGAATAGTTATACCGACTCTCAGAATGCCTGGGGTCATGTCTGGCTGGAAATCATCATACTCAGTGGATCCTCAACTGTAGAATAAATAGCAATCATTTTTCTTTCCAGGGATGTATTTTGTCTGAAAGGAATACCTGATGCTTGAGAATAGTGATACAGACTCTCAGAATAACTGGTGGGACATGGGGCCAAAAATTACACTTGGTGGATCCCCCACAGCAAAATCAATGATAATGGTTTTTGTCTGCAGCAGTAAATTTTGTCTGTGAGAAACACCTGATGCTTGAGAATAATGATACCAGCTTTCAGACTGACTGGTGTGGCATGCAGCCAAAAATCACACTTGATAGATCCCCAATAGCCAAACAAATGTCAAGGATTTTTGTTTGCAGCAGTAGTTTTGTGCTTTTAGGAATGGCTGATGCTTAAGAATAATGATACCAACTCTCAGAATGACTTATATGGTATGAGGTCTAAAGTCACATCCAGTGAATGCTTAAGAGAAAAATAAATGGTAAGAATTTTTGTTCACAGTGGTAGATTTTGTCTGTGAAGCATACCTGATGCCTGAGAATAGAGATACCAACTCTCAGAATGGCTTTTGTGCCATGTGGCCAAAAATTACTCTCAGTGGATCTCCAATAGTAAAATAAATGCAAATGACTTTGTCTGTGGGAGGTAGATTTTGTCTGTGAAGAAAGCCTGGTGCTTAAGAATAATGATACAACCTCTCAGAATGACTGGTAGGACATGTAGCCCCAAGTCACACAGTGGATTGTCAACAGCAAAATAAAAGGCAATCATATTTGTTTGCAAGCATGTATTTTATCCATGAGGAATACCTGATGTTTGAGAATAATGAAACCACCCCTTGGATCAACTGGTGTCACATGTGGCCAAAAATCACACTTGGTAGATCCTGAACAGTAAAATAAATGACAATGATTTTTATTTCCAGAAGTACATTTTGTCTGTGAAGAAAACCTGATCATTGAGAATGGTGATACAGACTCTCAGATCTAGTGACTGGTGTGACATGCAGCTAAAAATCACACTTGGCACATTCTCCATAGGAAAATAAATGGCAAGGATTTTTTTTTTTGCAGGGGTATTCTTTCTCTATGTGAAATGCCTGATGCTTGAGAATGGTGATACAAGCTCTCAGAACCACTGGTGTCACATGAAGCCAGAAGTCAGCCTTAGTGGATCCTCAATAGTAAAGTAAATACACATGATTTTTTCTACAGTGGTAGATTTTATACATGAGGAATACCTGATGCTTGAGCATAGTGATACCAACTCTGAGAACAATGGGTGTCACATGCGATGAAAAGTCACCCTCAGTAGATCCTTAACAGGAAAATAAGTGACACTAAATTTTGTCTGCAGCAGTAGATTTTGGCCATGTCTAATACCTGATGCTTGAGAACAGTGAGACCAGCTCTTCAAATGACTGCTATGACATGCAGCCAAAACTTACACTCAGTCTATCTGCAACAGTAAAATAAATGACTAGGATTTTTGTTTGGAGTAGTAGTTTTTCTCAAAGCATATCTGATGTTTGAGAATAGAGATACCAACTCTCAGACAATGGACATGACATATGGACAAAAATCACACTCCATGGATCCTAAACACTAAAATCAATGTCAATGATTTTTCTCTGCAGCAGTAGATTTTGTACATAAGGATTGCCTGATGGTTGAGAAATTGGAGAATAGTGATACTTGCTTCCAGAATGAGTGGTGTGGCATGCAGCCTGAAATTATATGTGGTCTATCCTCAACAGTAAAATAAATGCCCAGGCTTTTGTTCTGTGACAGTAGATTTTGTATGTGATGAATGCCTCATGCTCAAGCATAGTACAACCAACTCTCAGAACAATAGGTATTACATGCAGCCAACCATCATACTGGGTGGATCCTCAAAGGTAAAAATAAATAGCAATGATGTTTGTCTGTGCTAGTAGATTTTTTCCATGAAGAATGCCTGATGCTCGAGAATAGTGCTACCAACTCTAAGAATATGTGGTGTGACATCTGACAAAAAACCATACTTGGTGGATCCTCAACAGTAAAATAAATCACAATCATTTTTGTTTGCAGAGGTAGATTTTGTCCCTGAAGAAAACCTGAGGCTTAAGAAAAGTAATATGGACTCTCAGAATAACTGGTGGGACATGTGGCCAAAAATCATACTCAGTGGATGCTCAACAGCAAAATAAATGCCCACAATGTTTGCCTGCAGTGGTAAATTTTATCTGTGAGGAATACCTGATGTTTGTAAATAGTAATACCACCTCTCAGAATGACAGATGTAGCATCTGGCCAAAAATCACACACCATCATTCCTCAATAGTAAAATAAATGGCAAAGATTTTTGTTTGCAGGGGTAGCTTTTGTATGTGAGCATGACCTGATGGTCAAGAATGATGATACTGACCCTCAGAATGATGCATGTGACCTGTAGCCAAAAAACACCCTCAGTCATTGCTTAGTAATATTTGTTCATTATTATTGTCTTGCCTTCTATTATAGCAATACTGCCCATCAGAGTGAATGAGGCCTTAGAGACTTGGGTATAAGACAATTTTATTACCTTCCTCATCTAAACTGCCATGTCAAGGGCACACAATGTTCTTCTTTGTTTTTACTGGTCTTTTGGTCCTTCCCTCAGCATATCATATGAATGAGACTGCCCTTGGGCTAAAAGGCTATCTCACTAATCAGCCACTGTGCTAATCAAGAGATGCCTGCCAGAACCTAGTCCTCATGCAGGCTTCAAATTATCATGAAGATTTCAGTCCTTTCAACAATCATTCAAATAGGATTCTGGTCTCATAGTGACACTGGCATCCCAGTGCCAGTCTCCATTTTGCCCTTGCTACAATTAGACTTGTGTAATGCAAGCTTGAAACTCATTTCATGATATTTGAATTTTTTACTATTTATAAATTTGAGCTAGAAATATTCAAAAGATTTAGAAAAAAAACTGCTAAAAATACTGTCACAAAAATTTGTCACATATTTACATATATTCTTCTGTTTTTTTATCATTTTATTTGCTCAAAAAGTGTAAGTCAAACTGAAATTGTGATATTCAGTATTCTTTCCAGTATTTCCAGGCACAAAAACACAATAGATTTAAAGTAAATATTTGAAACTTTTTTGTGTTATTTGTTTCAGTAATATTTAGATTTTTTCACTACAAATGTCATTGAAGTTTTCAAAATATTCTTTTATGTTTTCTCAGAGAAAAAACACTGAAAAAACATTCAATATTTTTAATGTATTTTTAGGTGAAAAAACCTTGAATTATGTGCAGTGTCATTACTTATATCACTCATTAATTTACTAATTGTATTCTCCTTGTATTGTATATTGGATTAGGTACCATTGACTTAATATAGTTGTTTTACCTGTATTGTGCCTGACTGTGTTTACTGACTATATTCTCTTTGTATTAACTTGATGACATGAAAATGCAATATATTGGAGATGTTATACATATATGATACTGTTTCTTGACTCATTAATGCTCATTCGTTCTTACCATACCTCCAGTCCATCATTATAAAGCATCACTGTAGTTACCCAGATATCTTAGTATTTTATATCTCTCTTGTGCCCACTGAAGTATATATATTTGTCGATTTCAAAGTAGTTGTGAAAGACTGGCATAATCCAAATCAATGGAACCCTAGAAGTCCAAGCAAAATCCCCCTACCATGTGTTAGGATCATGCCAATAGAGGAAGTGAAGCGGAATGCACACCATGGAGTCCACGGAATGCACATGGGCTTGGTGAAGCTATTAACAACGTCACCCTTGGGTCGAGGCCCTAAGATGAATACAGACACAGTCCACGGAGTAAGACAAGTAAGGATTAAGATGAAGTCGCACGGAGTCGGAATCTGTGGACTTGTAGAAGAGATTGAGATTAGGCTTGAAGGCCAAGTGGAAGTGAGTGCGAGAGTATTGGGCTAAACCAAGTTGATATTCGAACTGAGGTATGTACTACTAGTTGTACAGTTTATATACTAGAGCGGAGTCCAAGGGACAGAGGCTAGAATAAGTATGGACATGGCTGGAATAATGTAAGTCTGGAATATTCTGTATCTAGAGGAGTTGAGTATTCCATGGACTCTGATATAACACCTATTTGCTACTGTTGATGGATTCTAGGTGTGATAAATGAATATGTGAAATTAGTATGTGAAATAGAGATATGAAATATGGGATAGAAACTGGGAAACGGAATCCATCGGATTCCAATAAGTGCATTGGAGCCAGTGGGGTTGGTTGAAGGTTGATATCTGTGGAGTCCATGGCATGCTCATTACAGTATCCCCCCATTAGTGTTCTTGCCCTCAAGAGCGCTGATCCTGATGGCTGAGTGTGATGCATGGAATTTTGTGCAGGTATGTCACATGATAGGCACCTCTTGACCTTTAACCACCACCATCTCAAGTCCAAAAATTTTCTCCTTGCTATCCGACATGTCTTCTTTGTATCGTCATTCACAAACACCAGAGGCGTACATTGCCCCGCCTATGCCAGAGGATGCTGATCCCGATGTGCTCGAAGTTCTGTACGCTGAGCAGGATGAGAGGGATGCAGCATATCATGTGGCCATGGAGGCTCCTGATGAGTGGAGGATTGAGCAAGAAGCAGCGGTGGCTAAGGCAAGGAAGGAGGTGGCAGCCGCACAGGAGGCTCGTAAGAAAGAGGAATGGGTGAAAAAGATTGCAGGAGCAAAAGCAAAGAAGGAGGCCACGGAGAAGAAATGCTTGGCCAACAAAGTGAAGAAGTTGGAGCTGGAGCAATTGGCCGTGGAGGAGAAAGAAAGGCAGGAAAAGGCAAGGGTTAAAAGGGAGAAGGCGTTGGCAGAGTTGAGGGCAATGCAGGCCATGGAGTGGGAGAAGCAGAAGGAGCAGGAGGAAAAGGAGAAAGAGGTTGGAAAAGATAAAGGAATGGGAAAAGCAATGGAAGCCATGAAGGTAAGTGACTTTGTATCTGGTGCTTTGGATGATGAAGATTTGGAGGAATCTGGGGCTGAGGATCCCGTGGAGGCTCCTCAAGGTTCAAAAGGGAAGGTGAAGGAAATTCTAATGGATCATCATCAGAAACAACAAGTGTGAGCGGCGGCGGCCACAGGAATCAAGAAGTGCAAAGTGAAGTCCACTCCCTATGTGGTGGATAGTGATAATGCCATGGGCCCTTCAGGGCAAAATGATTTAGGTGAGCCTGCCATGAAAAGGCTGAAGACGGATCCTGTTCTGGGAAAGGGGGATGTTCAATTTCTTGGCAAAGGTAAGTACCTGTCTGGGTCCGTGGAATTAACTAATTGTTGTTAAGATTGCTGCTCTTGATGCCACGCCAATGGAGGCATTTGTTTTCCTGCAGCAACTGGGTGTTCCTGTGAAAGGTGCAGGCATAAGAAAACAAAGTGCATCTTTGGAGACAACGTGGAGCTGGTGGTGATGGAGGAAGTATTGGACTTGCTGCACAGTTTGCATGCAAGGATGGATGTGATGGAGAAGAAGTTAGAGGCTTTTGGCGACCGCGTAGGTGACCTCCTTGATGACTACCACCCAGGGGCCGATGTGGAGTATCCTCAAGACTTCGTTCTGAAGGTGTCCATGGAGGAGTGGAACTTGTCGAAGCATGAACTGCAGGATTTGGAGGGGGCTAATCCCGAGGCGCTCCAACGGGTGATGACAATGCAACTCGACAAGGATGTTGCCCAAGTATGGCATTCATGCATTGCCAACCTGGAAACTTTAAACAGCGCAGACCCATTCGAGCTAGCAAACATGGAGCTATGGATGGGAAGCCATGGACAGGGGGCGTTGATGGACGCTATCAATGCCAGTATCAAGTTTTGCAAAGCAAGAGAGGGTTTTTTACCGCATCAGAGGCCAACAGACAGTGGGGGCTTTGGAAGAAGTTCCTGGATGGAACAGAGGAGTATTTGGTGGAGGACTCTGACAGGGAGTTTGAAGAAGAGCCAGTGAGAGCAGAAATGGTGCCGGGCATGGGAACTGTCAGAATTGCTGAGTTGGATGTGATCAAGGGGAAAGATGGTAAGAAGTTGTTGAAGAGGGTTGAAGGTGAAGAGGATATGGAAGCCTTGGAGGAGGAGATGGAAAGTGGAGATGAGGAAGAGGTTGAGGGAGAAATTGACATGGAGGCCACAGAGGATGAAGATGGCATAGATATGGAGGAAGGTGTGGAGGCTGCAGACGTCTAGTCTTCGCTTTTTCTTGAATGAATTTTTTATATATGGTATGTTGTACATGGACAGTAGTATGTTGCACCCAGTAGGGGCATAAAATGTAGAGAGATTTCTTGATGTCTGAATTGGAGTGTGGAAAAAGAAATGAAGTTGAGAAAGGAGCCGGCAGAGTCTGTTCCCAATTAGAAAGGTAATTTGCAATAGTTTTCCAGAATCATATTTGAAATTTGGGGAACATTTTCCGAATGGAACTAGCAGAGACATGAATCAAGAAATGGGAGAGGATGGTTTGATAGTGACTTTTCAAATGGTGACCTTGGATAGGGGTCCTGGTTTGTCAGGGTAGCAACAATGGAAATCTTCAATGTATTCGTCCATGGAGAATTCAGTAGCAGGGATCCAAGCAAACTCTTCATCAGTACCTTCATAACCCAACCATTGAACACAATAGATGAGAGGACATCAGAACCGATGGTCAAGTTTAGAGTCAAGAATCTGTGCAATCTCGTACTGCTCTTCACCATCGACTTCAACTGGAGGTGGAGGTGGTTGGGTACAATTAGGAATGGTATTGGATTCCATGGGTTCCAACTGTGAGACATGGAATACAGGATGAATGGAACAGAGGTCCATGGAGAGTTTGAGAGTAAAGGAATGGGATTCGGGTTGTGTGATGATGTCAAATGGTCCGAGGAATTTCTCTGAGAATTTTGCAGTAGGGCAAGTAGTTCTGATGTGTTTGGAATTAAGGAACACCTTGTCACCCACTTTGAAATCCAGAGCTGGGGACCGTCACTTATCCGCTTGGAATTTGTAGCAGGACTGAGCATGGGAGATTTCATCGCAAAGGAATTGGTGAAGATTGTTGAGGTTAACTATGAAATTGTGGGCCTGAGCGGAGGCGATATTGCGTTCAGGATATACCATAATGTTAGGGTGGTATCCTTTGTTAGCAAAGAATGGGGAGATTCCAGTGGAAGTGTTAGGAGCATTGTTGTACATGAATTTGGCAATGGGTAATAGGGTATCCCAATTGTCTTGTTGGTAAGAACAATAGATACGGATGTATTGTTCATGGGTTTGGTTGGCACGTTCAGTCTGTCCATTGGCTTCCAGGTGATAACCAGAAGTGAAGTGGAGTTCCATATCGAGAGTGTTAGCAAGGGCATGTGTGAATTGGGAGACAAATTTGGAGCCACGGTCAGAAGTGATGTGGTTAGGGACACCATGTTTGGAGAAGATGTGTAACAAAAAGCTGCACAAGATCCATGGAATTAATGGTATCATGAGTGGGTATGAAAATGGCCTGTTTGCTTGCACAGTCAACAATGACAAGAATGGCAGTGAATCCATTGGAGTCTGGGAGTTGTTCAAAGAAATCCATAGAAATAGAATCCCACGGACATGTCGGTACAGGCAAAGGTTTGAGTAGGCCAAAAGGACAGTGTCTAGGTGTTTTGTTATGACCACATGTAGTACAAGACTTGACATAGTGGCGAACGAATTCACACATCTGTGGCCAGGTATAATTCTGTCAGACTAGTTCAAGTGTCTGATTTTGACCAAAATGACCTGCCAGGATATGATCGTGATTGTTTTGTAGGACACAAAGATGGAGATCCATGGAGTCCAGGACATAGATGCAATTGTCAAGACGGAGTATTCCTGACTCATCCACAGACCAGTGGGAAGGAATGGAAGGGGATGAAGCAAGACAAAAACCTTTGGTCACCACAGTATCCATGGGTTGTGCTTGCTTGATATCAGAGTGGAGCTTATCCACATCCATGATAGCACTAGCATGGAGTACAGGA
Source organism: Armillaria luteobubalina (assembly GCA_030435615.1). Taxonomy (NCBI): domain Eukaryota; kingdom Fungi; phylum Basidiomycota; class Agaricomycetes; order Agaricales; family Physalacriaceae; genus Armillaria; species Armillaria luteobubalina. The sequence continues at coordinate 879,275 of JAUEPU010000024.1, read as the reverse complement.
CCTTCAAGAAATGTAGTGTGGAGAGAAGTGGTGAGTTGTTCTTGAGTGAAAACGGGGCAGAAATTATGAGGATTGACTTGAGCATATTGACTATCCCTCTCTTTAGGGTAGACGTCCCATCGTCTAGTGAGTGCATCCGGTTTCCCACCAAGTTTACCTGGTTGGAACTGAATAACAAGGTTGAACTGGAAAAGGAATTCAGACCAGTGCACCTGTCATTGTGTAAGAACCTTGGTAGTAGAGAAATACTCAAGGTTCTTATGATCTGTGATGATGTCAATGGATTCTGCGGAGCCTTCAAGGTAATGACACCAGTATTTAAAGGCTTTGAAAATAGCAAGAAGCTCTTTATCATGGGTATCGTAGTTGAGCTTGGCTCCATGGAGACTTCGGGACAAGAAGGAAATAGGGTGAATCTCACCATCCTTGAGGTAAATAGAGAGAATGGCAGCAATAGCATAGTCACAGGCATCGGTTTCCATGACTAATTGACGGTCAGGAATCCAGTGGGTAAGGATAGGGGCATGAGTGAAAGCCTGTTTCAGCTTGTTAAATGCAGCCAGGCATTTGTCATCAAATTTCCACAGAATACCCTTGCGAGTGAGACATGTTAGGGGCAACACAATCTCACTGTATTCATGGATAAAATGGTGGTAGAAGTTAGCGAAACCAAGAAATGATTGTATATCTTTGACCTTCTGCGGGACTGGCCAGTCGACAATAGCATTTGTAAGCCCTCAGGAGAGAGAATGTAGCTGAGATATTCCAAGGAATCCCAATGAAATTTGCATTTGGATCCCTTGCAGTAGAGATTGTTCTCTCTGAGCCTGTGTAGGACCTCTCATACGTGTTTTTGGTGTTCCGCAGGATTGTTGGAATAGATGAGGATATCATTGAGGTAGATGACGATGGAAACATCAAGCATATCTGCAAAGATGTCATTGACAAAGCGTTGGAAAGCCATGGGAGCATCGGTAAGACCAAATGGCATGATGTGCCATTCAAAAGACCCATAGCGGGTGTGGAATGCGGTTTTCCATTCATCTCCTTTGGAAATATGGACAAGATGGTAGGCATGGCGGAGGTCGAGTTTTGTATATATGCACGTGGAACACGTGGAGTCAAGAAGATCAGAAATGAGGGGAAGTGGATAGCGATCTTTTTTTGTGATTTTGTTCAAGCCGTGGAAATCAACACAGAGCCTGAGTTCACCAGTTTTCTTCTTGACGAAGAGTACTGGGGCTCCGTGGGGAGAATGTGAGGGAGAAATAAAACCATTACAGACATTATCATCAATAAATTCGCATAAGGCTTTCAGTTTGGATTCAGAGAGGGAATAGATGGGTCTGAGTGGAGGAGAAGTGCCTTCCTCAAGATTGATTTTGAGGTCATAAGGATGATGCTCAGGGAGTTTCTCTGAGAGGGAATCACTGAACACATCAGCGAAGTCATGGTACTCCAATGGGACATCAGTTAAATCCATGGGGGCCATGGACGCGGCTTGGCCACTAACACTAGGCATAGAGGGCTGTAACGTGAATTGTTGGGCACCTTCTTCTGCACAAGCTCATACAAAAGCGGCTGCGGAAATAATTGATATCTTGGGTGCAACCGAAGCAGCGAATGATGGGATGGAAGGATATGAGTAGATAGGCTCATACAGCAGTGGAGTCCATCGGAATCTCGAGGGAGGTTTGGAAGGAATTGGACCTGAAGGGTCTGAGTGGTGTGGCACTGTTGTGTCGGATGCCATGGAAGTGCTAGGAGGGATAGAAGCACCGAATAGCTTTGAATGTAAAGTGATACTGTGCTTTGCCCAGTCAATCAATGGATTGTAGCAGGAAAGCCAGTTGTATCCCAGAACAATGTTACAGGATGAATCAAGATGAGTGATGTAGAAGTCAATGGGAATGATGTTGCCTGATGGGAACCATATGGGGAGTGAAATGGATTGGGAGATGTGAGATCTGGCGGAGCCATCAAGAAGTTGAAGTTGAACAGGAGGAATAGAAGTGGTAGGGAGATGATGATCCTCAACATATTTGGAATCAATGAAGCAATGGCTTGAACCAGAATTGACGAGAGCAAGAAAACGAAGGATAATAGAAATAGGAGAGCCATCAGGTTCCAATCCAGAACCGACTTCAGAGGATAGTGATACAGTTAATGAATGGTTTGAAAGAGCGACAGCGTTGAGGGTTACGATCTCTGAGGTGCAATGACAGTCAACACAACCCTGTCCTTGCATGGAGGAAACAGGGCTGCTCTCTATTTTTCCAACTCCGAGGGAGCCGAATCAGTAGAGGCAAGAGGCTCTGAAACCTCAGCAGCATGACCACGAGTGGAACCCATGGCCTTGCACTTGTTACAGTCCTCAGCCTTGCGCTTGTTGCCACAGAACATGCAGAGGTTGTTCTTCTGGTGGTGATCCTTTTCCTTGGGAGTGAGCTTACCATCTTTGCCTAGCTTATTGGCATAGGGCTTCTTGGTGGATGAGGAAGAGGACAAGGGAGAGGACTGATAGGTGGAGGTGGAGCCCATGGAATTGGAACCATAGGATTTGGGCACCGCAGAGTAGGAAGAGCTTGAGTTTGAACCCAAACCCTTAGGTTTCGAGGAAGAGGATGAAGAGGAAGGTTTATCACAGTTTTCACACGAGATCTCAGCCTTCTGAGTCCAATAACGAGCATCGAGTTCCTGTGCAAGGGTACGCATGTCATAGAGGTTATTGGGCTTACCATGGTGGGCCATATCATCTTTAATCCATGAGCAAAGTCCACGGTAAAAAGCATGGCACAGGGAATTGTCACCATAGCCAACAATAGAGGCATGTTGGTTGAAATGGACTATATACTTCATAATCTGGTCTCTGTCACACATCCAAAGGTTTTCCAACTCGTCTTCAGCATCTCCGATGGCATTGAATGGACCAAAGTTAGTCTGGAGTTCCATGAGAAAGGCGGCATAGGAGTATGCCCAGGCAGGAGGGTGAGCATGGTTAGGATGGAGGATATCCAGTTTAAACCAATCAAGGGCAACACCGGAAAGGAAGGATACAGCATAGTTGACCTTCAAGGTGTCAGCGCAGAATGTGTCAGGCCTGTCATTGAAGTTCAACTGGAGGTAAACAATGAACGGCCTTTAGCTTCCATGGGTCCGAGCTGTCAAAAGTGTCAGGCTCCTTGACCTTGGTGCGTATAGGGCATTGTGGAGGATTATTGACTTGGTTGGCTAGGCCATGGAGCAGGTTAAAGAAGTCCCTGATCATGGCTTTGTTATTGTTAGGATGGTTAGGAGGGTTAGGAGCATTAGGAGCATTGGGAGGGTTAGGAGGGTTAGGGGGGTTACCGCCAGGTCTGCCAGGACCACCAGGGACGCTGGGACCTCCAGGGCCACCAGGATTAGGTGGGCCACCACCAGGTTGGCAATTGTCATTTCCCTGTGGAAGGCAAGTGCTGCAGTTACTAGGGGAGTCAACATCATCCTTGGAATTGCCACCAGGTTCCTCTTTGTTTTGAATGGGGAATGTGCAATGTGGGTTAGGAATCGGAGTCTGTGGAGGGTCATTTTGGTAGCTGCCATAGCCACCTGAAATGGATTCTGAGGGTCTGGGGGCGAGGTTGAGGTTGAAGGGATCAGGATTGATTCCTGAGGCAGTTTGTCGTTGGGTGAAACCGTTATGGGTGTAGGTTTCCCTATGGGACTGGCTGGTGGATGCGGAGTCCTCACCAAAAAGGTGTTGATCTCCTTGGAAGCAGATTGGGGAATGTCGTTCATAGAGAATGTAGGCTTGGGGTCCATGGTGGACTGAGTAGTCTCAGTTTGTTTGAGAAGTACAGTAGACATGCCTAAAATTTCAACTCAAGGGTTTGAGTTTGAATATACTGTTAGGATCATGCCAATAGGAGGAAGTGAAGTGGAATGCATGCTGTGGAGTCTGCGGAATGCATGTGGGCTTGGCGAAGCTATTAGCAATGTCACCCTTGGGTCAAAGGCCTAAGATGAATATGAATGGAGTCCGTGGAGTAAGACAAGTAAGGATTAAGATGAAGTCACACAGAGTTGGAATCCGTGGACTTGTAGAAGAGACTGAGATTAGGCTTGAAGGCCAAGTAGAGTGAGTGCAAGAGTATTGGGCTAAACCAAGTTGATATTTGAACTGAGGTATGTACTGCTAGTTCTACAGTTTATATACTAGAGTGGAGTCCAAGGGACGGAGGCTAGAATAATATAAGTCTGGAATATTCTGTATCTAGAGGAGTTGAGTATTCCATGGACTCTGATATAACACCTACTTGGTACCGCTGATGGATTCTAGGTGTGATAAATGAATATGTGAAATTAGTATGTGAAATAGAGATATGAAATATGGAATAGAAACCAGGAAATGGAATCTGACGGATTCTGATAATGAGTTGGGGCCAGTTGGATGAGTTAAAGATTGAAGTCCATGGAGTCTGCAGCATGCTCATTACACCACCCACCTCTACATGTGTCCTCCTCTCTGTACTGATGATACTGAGCCAACCATTTCTGTTCCTGATACATCTGCTATTTGTGCTACCACCTACTCCAACACTAATGGAAAACACATTTGGTTGCACCACCAAAGCTTCTCTTCCAAATCTTATGACCCTTCAGGGCCTACGCCATCTTGCTATCCTCCTTGCCCTATCTCAACCTCTAATCAATATGTCTATCACCATTTCCACACCAACATATGCTAAGTTTCATCCTACAGCTACCCTTGAGTCCCTTCCTCCCCCTGTTTTCCACCTCTGCTTTATGTTTAAGTCTGTCAGCAAACACACAGAGGAAAAGACACTTTGTAGCACCTTTATTGTATGTCACACTATTCAATAGCTTGAAATAGAGAATGATGCTGCTCTCCCTCACTACTGCCTATCCTCCACTCCTGATTCTCACCATGTCTCTCATTTGATGATCTCTTCATTAAGAAAATTAACTGCTACATCATTCCTTCTCTGCTTGCTAGAAGCATTGTCTCTTTCTTGGAGCAAAGGTTCATGAAGAGAGAGGAGTGCCTCCAGTCAGCAATCCTTGTTTGTCAATGGCCTCCATGTACACATAAGAATTAGCATCAGTTAAGGGATCATGGTTACTTGCACTTCCAGTGAAGATATTTTTGCCCATATCAGCAGTCACTATTCATGTGTCCTTTTTACATCCAGCTGTAGAATTCAGGCAGTGGTTCATGAAGCTTTTTGACCTGAACAACCATGATTCCTCTTCTTCAAGCCGAAGCTGAGAAAGGAGAGTTTTTGTGAGATGAAAAAATCAAGGGTTGTCATTCAAAGTGCTGGGGTAATGGTGTCACATTGTTAAAGTTTTAAACATTGATGTAGATCACTCTACCCTTGTGTTTATCCTGAAAGTTGATTTACACCCATTCTATCTGGCACTCCCCTTCCTCTAGCAATAATGTTAAACTTCAGCATGCTCGTGGGGACTCATTGTTGTGCTGTTTATGTCCTATCAGAAGCTATAATGACCTACATGTCAGCAGGTCATTAACACATCCAAAAAGTGCAATCATCACTAATGATAGTAGTATCAAATTCAGGCCAGCAGTAAAACAATATTCAAGGAACTGCTGCTGCTCACTACAAGGTCACATGGTTGAGTTTCAAGGTGCTGGAAGAATGAAAGCAAAGTATTTGATATGTGCCTGTTTCCTTGCATCTTACTATTTAAATTGCAGTTCCTAACCATGCTGCAGGTCTGGGTATAGGTAGGCATCTTTCTACTATTCTTGCTACTCAATGTTCTCATTTTACTTCATACCTTTTTTGCTGTTGCTATCATTTTGATCCTGATTCATATAGATATCCTTGTCTGTATGTATCCCTTACCTTCACTCTCTGACCCAAGGATTTATACCCAACAATTACATACTATGTTTATTCTTCACCAAAGACAATGAACATTTTTTGAAGCTCCTGATTTCACCCAAACTACACAAATCTTAGCATGGGTCAGCAAGGAAAATATCATATTGAATTCTGTTCTCATTTTCATGCTTGCATTTTCTTTGTAAATGTGTATTTGATGATACTTCACCAGCAAGGTCAAAAGAAGGAAACAAAGGGCCCATTTGGGGTACCTTTGCATTGCCAGCACCTCTTCAACCATAAGGCCCAACAGTTTCTCCTCACCTGACAAGAATCTTGTGAGGATTCTTTATCCCAGTAAGCATGCCTCTTCACCATGACCTCTCTTTATGATATAGAGTCTTAGCATACAAAAGTTCCTCCATCTCAATTCAGTGAAGACTACAACATTCACTAAAGAGCTTGTCTATCAATATTGAGATATTACAATGACAACTGACTTCTTGGAGGTGCCAGATTGTCCCTTTTAGGCTTGGGAATGGTGTGTACCAAATTTCCAGTAACAGTGATGATGGTAGCATCAATGTCTTTCACTCAATAAGTACTGTTGGTCATACAGGATCAGAATATTTTTTCATGAGAGAAGAGAGGAGTATATGTCATGGAATGGCAGTCAGGATCTGGTGTGCAACCTGATAGTGTGAGCTTTACAGATATGAATTTGTATACTCTGTGACACATTGATACACTGACCATGATCTAGGGTTGATTTCTCTATCAGTACACAATATATTCAGTATTGGGATCCCTCAGATTGACCTCTATACAGCTACAAAAAGATACATAGGAGACACAGTCATAGTCTGGAGATTCTTCTAAATGAGCTTGGGGCAATTTGACTATCCAATGTGTTGTTGGCATTTGCTTCCTGATAATTTGTGCTGTCTAAGCTATCACCATCATTGCCCTCAAAGTTGGGATAAAAATTTCTTCCTTGCTCAGTGATGAGTCTCTAAGCTCTGTATGTTTAGAAATCATGATTGTTGTCATTTCTAAGTGACATGAATTTTGCACTGGATAAAATGATATATCCAGTGTGCACACACCATTATAGGACTTTTTTTGACACTTTAACAACCAGATATAACAAAGAATATCCATCCCAGCTTGTTTTGCAACCAAACTTGTATACCATCACAAATGGGCACCAATATTAATTGATGAGGCAACTACTGGAGATAAGTAAACTATGCATCAGTGACACATCAGGGCCACATCACCAACACATCATGGTGTAATGGACCAGTGTTGATTCCTTTATTATATGAGGTCATACCTGCCAACAATTGTCCTACTGCAATAATCATGAAGTTTTAGTCATCCCAGTGCCTGATGTTGGTAATATCTCTGTGCTCAAGACACTAGAAGTCATTATTCCTTTCATTCACCTCAGCCATTCCACCATACTCTCACAGTCTGCAGTCAAACAGCACCACAATAATCACACTGTGACAACTCATGATATAGTGAATTTATCTTCCCTCAGTAATGCAAGAGATTAGCTGTTACAAGTGGCTATGGAGATGAATATGGATACTCAAATCATTACCAAGCCACAGCCTTACAGCTTTACTAAGTCTCTCTTTTAATAAATATCTCTGGTAGTAAAAAATTTGATAGAAAATTGTAGTTCTTGACTTAATAAACTATCTACCCACTACTCTGCTATACACTCACAACTGGATATATTCTCATCTCTATACTCCTACTACAACCATTAGCACTGTTTAATGACCATACTACATGCATAGGGCAGTACACAAACAATAAAAATTGTTTGCACTCCACATGCTCACTATGGGCAAAGGACCAGTTTTACACTGTTTAGCTTTGTACCCTCTTGTTCTCTTTGAGACAAACACTCTACACTGTGGTTGACCAGTGTTAGCATTATCTTTGGTGTTACACAATGCACCTTTAATTGCACCCCATGATTATTGGTTAATACATGCATCTAGCACATAACACCATACACCGGCATTGTCCATTGCCTCTTTTGTTTTTATAGGATTTGATTGTCTTCATCTTCATACCATAGGAGTTTTATTTCACTTTACTCTCAACATCATTTATCACAGCTGACTTGGGTAGTCTCTAGCAGACTTATAGGAATCTGCATCATCATATATGATCATATTGGGACTCAACACTGGTTAGGACTATTATAGGATAGGATAGGTTTGGACTCATAGATTTGACATTGATATAGGATAGGGCCATCTCCAAGCAGACTCAGTTTTTGACATGAACTTCAGTATGTTTTGTCTTGTATAGGGATCACCTCTTCAGTATTTTGACACCCCACTAGTTATAAACCACCTACCATGCACATTCTCATTATCACTGTTATATTCATAGGACCTACATCTAGTCATTTCTCCTGCTTTTACATCAGATTGGTGGTATTCACATCATACCCTCTTCTGTTCTATTTTGTTAATGAGATTATCACTGGCCTTTAGCCAAAAAACATCTTAGTACTTGATTGCTTGAGTGTTACTTGTTTGACTGAAACATTGCAGTATAAACTCACATCTAGAGGAAGTGATTAGGTTGCACAGAGGTGTCCCAAACAACTTGCACAACACAGTACCCTTATCTCTGGTCTATGCTGTTATTAACCATAACTCCTTGAGTTTTTAGTGTGCCATTGCCATGGAAGTCTAGGTTCTTCATCGGGCAGTGGTATATTCAAAGAGTAGATCACATTTTGGTTTGACAATGCAATTCAAACCCTACTTGACATTGATGAGCCTTGAGGCTCTGTCCACTCTGAAATCATAGGCACATACATTAATTTATCAATATTCTCCCATGCATGGCCTTTTAGTAAACCAATCATTGCAAGGCCAGTGCATGTCAAATCATAGCAAACCATCCAATGCACACAACTATGCAAACCTATAATACATTCTACAATACAGTCCACAAACCAATAATTAAATAAACATCCCCAGTTCAATCAGATATCAGCCTGATCCCTCCAGGTGGCTGAGCCATAGGTCTATGATGGTATTACAAGTCTAGGCCATTCACATGATACTAGCTATATGATCATATGGTATGCCTGCACAAAGGTGGTACAGAGCCAGGGACTCATAATAGTTAATGGTTGAAGGCATATGGGCATGATCCAATAAACATTTCAGCTTCACATATTCATATTCCTGATGACTGTGCACCCAATAATGCTGAGTAAAGGGCCAGTTGCTGCTATGACTCATTAACAAAGGAATGTTTATATACCACGCTGCTCAGTAAGAATGTATGTAGCAGGATAATACTGTTACAAAGTGTACACAAAGCTCACTAATAAATTACTGTGGTTACAAAGGCTGACAGTAGTAGCTTACACACCATTACCAGGAAATTAGTATAAAAACCAGAATTTATTAGCTAGAACAATAGAATACATTCACCAATTAATCCCCCACACAATAGTCATTAAACCTTCAAAGCTAATCATCTTAGAAGACTCCCTCACAATGTTCACTTCAATACACTAGTGTTAAATGGTCTTCTCAAACCATAAAACACTTGTGCACAGTATTGAATTGTTGCTTCATTGTCTCTTAGCTTCAGTCCTTAAACCAAGAAGGCAATATTTCACCTTTGTTGGCATTCTCACACTGCTTGCACCTACACCAGAAGACTTCAAAGGGTAATCTGTAGATAAGATTATTACACTTTAGTTTCTAGCACCAACAGAATATAATTTTACAAAGCAAAATTAAATAATAACTTATAGTTCTTATATAGGAACTAACAACTGGAACTGTAACCAGGATTCCAACACCTCCTACCCACTCAGTATACACCCAAGCTTACAATTCACTTCCCTTTTTGAAGTACTTTACACATAGACCTTGCTCTGTGAAGCTGTAATTAGAGAGCATAACACCCAGTAGCCTTGAATAAGCTATGATTTTAGGACCTATAGTCACTGCATGGAGGTGCCTGACTAGGCTCGCTAAGAACCTGCCTTCAGATTCTGTGATAAATTATACTTGCCATTCAGGTGTTCTGTTTTCTGCCCACAGGAGTCTATAGGTTCATCAATGTGTGACATTTGACTGTCTTTGAGAACAGTCTCTTTACCTCAAATGGTCTAAGTGTGAACTATACACTGCCAAAGTTGACTGTTTTGGATATATGATTGACCACAGAGGTCTACATGCTGACAGCGATAAGTTATCCTAGATACAGGGCAGGCAAATGCTGCCAAGCTATGATGACATTCAATGGTTTGTCAGTCTCATTCGGTATTTGTTGACATTCCTGCCAGATGTCTCAGCCTACACAGGTCCTCTAATGAGTATGACACAAAATGGCAACACATTTAGCTGGTGAATGATACATCAGAGGTGCTTCAATATGATTAAAGCCATCTGTTGCAAGATCCTCATATTGTGACCCATTGATCACAGGGACAATCTGCCCCCCTCTTGACTTCAAGAAGTTGAAGACATTGAAGCTCTAGAGATGGCTAAGCCCAAGCTAGCATAGACATGACATCAATATCACCCACAGATACAAGCACACATGTGGAGTATACATTAGCAGATGCACTGCAAACTGGTGATGAGCCTCTAGGCTCTGTACACTCATAATTTTGCAATTTTGGCTATAATAACTGAAGGCATCCCATAAACAGCCTATCAGACAAGCTTAAGATGCTACCTAAAGGCATATACTTTTATGCAACAGCAACAGCACCTTAAGAAATTTGATATTCCTCCCATCTTATGATGCACTTTAATCCATGCATACCATCACTTCAAGGCATGATAATTGATCATACAACCCCATTCAGCAATAGGTGCAGATAAAATGAAGAATTGCTGCATCATTATTTTATCAATTACATATCATGGCTTGACCTGCTAAATTGATCATTTAATTATACTTCCCTTTCACAATTTGAATTATGTCTGGCAATGCCTCTATTTTTGAATACCATAACCAAATGCCAATGATTATAAACTTTGTCCAATCTGTATGCCTCAGCTCATCTACCCTATCCTCACAGTCCACAGTCAAACAGCACCTTTATAACACTTGCAGTAGTAACTGGTGACCCTCAAATACTATCTTATTTTAGCAACACAAGAAACTAGCTGTTACCAAAAGCTTCAGTTTTACTCTTAGATCTTTGAATATTTACCAAGCCACAGTCTTACAGCTTTAACAAGTAAAACTAATAATATCCAGACATTGTAGCATAAAAACTCTACAGAATATTGTAGAGAAATACAGAACAAGTACCCTAGAGATACCACACATTCTAGAGACTAATAGCTGGTACACCAATAGTTACAACTTGTATTATCTCACTTCACAACCGTATATGCAAAAAATCAATTGTTTTGCATCTTATACATGCTAACATAAGCCTAAGACTGGTTTACACTGTTTAACATCTTCATTCACCCGTTGACCACTGACATGCTCGCAAAGTGTCTACACATGTAATTTTGGGATATGTATCAATGCATACATTGTATAATGGCTGGTTACTGAGATAATGAAGAATAGACATGGAGCGCAGTGAGAAATGTATAGAGCACAGTGATAAACACATAGAGCGCAATGTTATAGCTATAGAGTGCAGTGATATGCATGCAGCATGCATTATAGAGTCATGCGCATGATGGTCTTGAGTGACAATTGGTAGAGAGCATGCTCTAACTTAGAATGATACCAGTGAGGTTACACTAAGTATAAGAGCTCAGCACTTGGTACTGAATGCACTAGAAGCAGATCAGATACGCACTCTATGGAATTGATGAGAGATACACATGTTACTAAAGAACTACATTGATCTATGATGCACAGGGCATGGATTGACCGGCATGCTGCATGGGTATATGGAATAATGCCTAAGTATGAATAACTCGGAGAGAACCCTATTTGGCCATAGAGTGCAATGCCTAGGCTTAGAGTGGGTAACCCCACCAACCAGAGAAACCTAGAAACCCAAGTTAGAATAGGATACAACCGGTATGAATGATTGTCACTCTGGGTATCCTCCAGGAAAATGACAAGTGATATGCCAATGCATAGAGCACAGTGTAAAACACATGGAGCACAGTGTGGGTGGAGTCCAAACTGTGACAAAAACAGGGTCTGGTCTGGAGATAGGCCTCGGACCAAGCACTGAGCCCCAGCATGGTATAACAATGCATGCACATTGCAAGTGATAATGTGCTAAGGTTCTAACAGTACTATATTAGGTTGTACCAAGTTGTAAGGTGTAGAAATGTATAAATACTGTAGTGTAGATGTAGTATACAAGATTCCGACCCCTAGTGTAATAGTGACAAGCTTTTTGGATACATGCTCTAGCCTTTGGAGTTGTTTGAACCATGCACTCTGTCCATTAGTGATGAGTTACAGGTGTTGAACCCCAATTGTGATGGTGTGAGGTATTCTAGCTATGCACTGTAGCACTTGGAGCTGTCTGTGACTTCGAGCTAAAGAATATAGACCATCTTTGAGATAAATTTGAGAGATCTGAGTCGCAAGCAAGGCCATGAAGGCTAGCAAGGCACTCTGTACTTAAGTTTCATTGATTGTTTGACTGCACTCTGTGTTGAGATTGAGAGCTTAGTGTCAGTGTAGGCACTTTCTCTATTGTTTGAGGGTTTTCTGTGACACGAGGCACTACAGGCAGCAGAGGTTCAAACCCTTTGGTCTGATTAGTGCTCACTCTGTGTTATTTCTGCAAGTTGGCAAAGGTTCAAACCCTTTGGCTTGTCGGACAGGGTTTTTCTGTGTTTATTGTGTTCTCTGGATCACATAGGTTTGAACCCTGTGGGTCTACAATTGGTGTAACAAGCATGCCGTGGACTCCACAGCCCTCAACCTTCAACCCAACTAACCGGCTCCAACATACTTTTCAGATTCCGTCAGATTCCATTTCCTGGTTTCTATTCCATATTTCATATCTCTATTTCACATACTAATTTCACATATTCATTTATCACACCTAGAATCCATCAGCGGTACCAAGTAGGTGTTATATCAGAGTCCACGGAATACTCAACTCCTCTAGATACAGAATATTCCAGACTTATATTATTCTAGCCTCCGTCCCTTGGACTCCACTCTAGTATATAAACTGTAGAACTAGCAGTACATACCTCAGTTCAAATATCAACTTGGTTTAGCCCAATACTCTTGCACTCACTCTACTTGGCCTTCAAGCCTAATCTCAGTCTCTTCTACAAGTCCACGGATTCCAACTCTGTGTGACTTCATCTTAATCCTTACTTGTCTTACTCCACGGACTCCATTTGTATTCATCTTAGGCCTTTGACCCAAGGGTGACATTGCTAATAGCTTCGCCAAGCCCACATGCATTCCACTTCACTTCCTCTATTGGCACGATCCTAACAATCAGTTAGGAAACTTGAGCGTGTAGGTGAAAGTCCTGCAGTGCTTGTGGATTGTTTAGTAGGAGTTGGTTTCCACTTAGAGCGCAGTGCTTTAAGTCATGTTTAGTGTGTTATTTGTTGTGTGCTGTGACTATTAGAGTTGTGCGCAACTTCTAGAGAGTTGTGGATATATTTAACAATATTTGTGTATTGTTATACAACCTTTGCCTTGAGGCCCGGTGACGGAAGTCACACCTCATGTTTTGAGAAAAACCTTTGGACTTAGAGAAGTCTAGATATCATATGAGTGCTATCGCTACATATGTATCTTAGATATATTGAGAATTCAGTTATATTGGTTTGCTACTTCTATCGCATCAGAATCCCCCACGAACTTGAGTGTGTTTGTGTGTGTAGTGTTGGGTGTGGGTGTGATCAGTGTCTTTGACACTGGTGCATTTCTAGCTCTGTGCACACAGACTCCTCTTCACTGCATACCACCACTGGCTTTGAATACTCAAATGCTGGTCAGTTTTATACTAGTTACTTGCCATATCTTTGGTACCCACCTTTTGTGCTTCACTACACTTCTTGCATACCCCATTGTTTCTCATTTTATTTTATAGGCTGCATTGTCTTCAATTTCACCACATAGAAGTTTAACTCAGTTTTGTTTTCAACATTATATTGCTGCCCACTTGGGAAGTCTTCAAGCAGACTTCTAGGATCAGTGTCATTGACATAGGATAGGATAGTCTCCATGTAGACTCAGTTTTGACTTCGACTTTCAGTAATCTCATTTGTATAGGATCAATAACCCACCCTCAACATAGGAACTTGTTTTCTCTCTTGTATTCACCACCACAAAAACCACCTTTGGTTTTTACTCTCGAATATTTGACACTCTTCTTCTAGATCTTTCTCCCAGAGGATCACTGTCTAGAGACTTTGTCTAGCATTGTTCTCTTCATTTCCACAGATTCTTGGTATTCACATCATACTAGTTCCTGTCATCTCTCATTTATTTGAGACAATTACTGGTGTATAGCCTACATCACAGTACTCAACTGCTAAAGGGTACTACTTGCTAGATTTTCACATTGCAGTGTACACCTGCATCTAGAGGAATTGATTGGAGTGCGCAGAGGTGTCCTGAACATACTTGCACACATATTGATTTAATTACTAGAGGCTTCATTTATTACCAATACTCATTAAGTTTGGTGTTGCCATTGCCACAGAAGTCTAGGTTTATCACTGGACCCAACTTAACACCAATTCACAAGAATGACAATGCATTGTGGAGGCAGTACAGGGGTCATACTTGGACAACTCATTTTTTAAGTTCATCCTGGATGATCCTGAGGTGAATCATACATTCACTATATGAAACAATATGATATGAATGTGGAATGGGAGCAACAACAAGGTGTTATGCATAGCTAAAGGATGGTACAATGGATAATTACTACAAGAGATGGTGCTTGACCAAGGGCACAAAATATTGGACTATTACAGGTACTAGAGAATGTCAGAGTATATACAATGATAGTATTAGTGGTCCCAGATCATCCCAGATACATGCAAATTCTGTTGTACATGCTCCTCATGTTAGCAAGCTAAAGGGAGGGATAAGGCCCCATCCAGGAAATTGCATACACTCCCCATCTCTTCAAAGCCATAGGACTCCATTGGTATGGATTTATGGGGCCATTTCCTGAGGTGGAAATAGAGCCTTGAAAATTCAACTATCTCTGGGTAATAATTTGCAGGCTGATGAGTATGATTCACCTTGTACTGGTCCATACAACTATTACAGCTATGCAGTTATCAGCAGTATATATATGAGAAATTGTGCCACTTCATGGCTTACTGAGGTCCATAGTGAGTGACCATTACTTAAAATTCACATTGAGATGGTGGTGAGAACTCCACCAAATGTTGAAATCCAAGCTACTGATGTCCATGTCATTTCATCCACAAACAGATAGCACACCACAAAAACTGTAAAAAGATCATTAGGATTAATTAATCATTGGAGTGTTTGCAAGACAAAGCTATGACAATAACTATCATTAGATCAACTTGCAATCCCTAATAAGTAGCCCAATGCTTCACAATCATAGGCAATCATGGACTATGATAGCAGGTGTTTGTAAAAGGCTTAAAATATCATTACAGGACCTCCTATGTGGTCCTTAATACCGCTACCATGAGAATATAAATAAGAAGATGAAAACTTGTTATTGTATTTATGTCACAATCTAGTGAAGCCCAAACCATCAATCACACCAAGCTCATTATCATCATCATCACATTCTCCATCAAGCTTGTCCTCCAAGTCTGATTCTTGCCCCAAGTCCTCATCCTCATCACTTGCATCTTCCCAGGTCCCACTGGAGTCCGATTCACTACCCTTTTCATCATCACTGCTGTCCCCATTGTCAGCTGTCATGGCAGCTAATATATCCTCTCATAGCAAATCTTCTGGGTTGGCATCACTTTGAATGTCAGACATGTCCTCGGAGTTGCCATCAGAATCGTTTTCATTGTTGTCAGAAATGCTAGTAGACTCTGGATCCAACAACACCAAGGGAAGTTTCAAGGCTTGCCAAATTTCCTTACAAAAAACACGTGTTGCTTCCCAAGTACTTCAATGACCAACACCAAGGCCAGAGTAATAAAAAGACATGTCACGATCCACCCACCTGAAGAATAGTAGGTTAGCACACAATGATAACCATCAGTAATATCAAGAATGAGGATGTACATATCAACAGCATAGCACTCATAGTCCTTATCATGTTCATTTGGATGATATGCAATCAATAGAGGCAGGACATCCTGTGTTTGTCCAAGCCTATATACAGGGACAAGATGGGTACCCTGGATGATGTTGGAGGGATCAAGGAATCCAAAAGCTTCAGGATCCTCACCCTGAACAAAGCCCACCCAATGAGGCCACTTTGCTCTGAATCCTGACCAATGTTTGCCATCAAAACTATACCAGCAAACCCAAAGAAAATTGACATTGAAGGGCCATGAATCTTCCAATGAGCCATTGGGGTCATGATAGCATGCTTCAGCATGGAAAATCCCAATTATACAAGCATACCAATATGGATGAGTCGATGTAGTTTCATTTGCAAGGACTATCACATCTGAATGGGTATGGGGATTAATTAAATTCTGATCTTGGTGGATGTTGTATGTGGTATAGTTAATGTGAAGGACCTTGTGCAGGTAAATGCGGTTATTTGTTATATGAAGATAACTTCATTGTTCAGGGGTTGGGTCATCATAAGGGCTAATTTTGTTGCCCAGAAGGCATCACAGGATATGGTCTTTGAGCTTGGGAATAAAGTCCTAGGTATGCACAGTAAGAAACAAGTCCCATGTGCTGACAGAATGTTGCTTACCACAATAGCAAGGTCATCTTGGTTTTCCACAAGCCATGAATGCAGGTCAAGGGGATAATGTTGTGATGCAGACATCTGATATTGATCCTCTGGATTTGCCAGAGGAAGGGGTTCCTTTTCACTTGAATGCAGGTGAGGGTGGCATCCAGCTTGTACAGCAGTGGAACAGTGAGTGTGGAACTTTCAAAGTTGCCATTGGCAGTGCTCAAGCCTAGCAATCTGCTTGACATAGTTGTGTTTATTTGTTCAAATGTAAAACAACTTTATCCGGTGATGTTCCTGTTCACCCTGCAACCAGATTGTTGGTGAACTTGATAAGACAAACCAAGGTAACAAGAACAATGTACAATCTGTGTACTATAAGAATCTGTTGTTCCAAATTGTGGAATGGTCCAACAGTAATCACCAAGCGAGTGGAACTTGTATGTCAATAAATTGAATATCTTGCCTGATTTTGCTGTTGTTTGTGTCTGAGCAGCTGGAGGATCTGACAAGCTGACCCATGACTTCTTTGCTTTGCCTATATATCACCAAACTTGAGCTGCCATTTCTGCTGGTGTTTCTTTTGTCTTAAATTGAGGACAAACAGTCTTGACAAAGCAATGTAGCTGTGATCCAAGGGAGGAAGTCACTGCTTTGAAGGCATAAAGACTTGAATCAGTATGCATTCTACTCTTTGCAAGGGCATGCCACATTGTGAAATCAAAGAGTGTATCTATCACAATGTGATTGTCTTCTTCAGGAAACAGACCATCAAAACAAGGGATTGAACACTTTAAGAATCCACATTGGTATCAGAAACATAGCTCAAAATGAAATAATAGACTGACCTGTAGAAGATCCTTGTAGTCCCTTGCTGCAAGCTTTTTCTGTCCTGAGACATCATTGCTGAATTTGCATATTGTCAAATGTCCAAAAGTGAGAACAGACCGATATCTGCAGGCTATTAGTCAAATTCACCCTGAGTCAGAGATTATATTGCAGCAGATACACACTGATGGTTCAGGCCTTGGACTGTACCTGGCCCGATTGCATAACAGACTTGTATCAAGTGGGTAAAGAGAGCCTTCCAACCACCACTCTCCCCCTCCTGCATCAAATCTGGAATGAAAATCTGATAAAAGTTCACACCATATGGTAACAGCACTTCAGAAAATACATTCTACATGCACAATTAAAAGTACTCAAGCTTGAATGGATAAATGGACATACTCAGCTGGGTGTGAGAGAAGTAGGTCCTAACACTTTTTCAATTTGGGCACTGCCAACAGGAAATCCTTTTGTATAAATCCACTCCCAGACCATCTCCACATCAAATTGTCATGCTGTCATATCCTGGCATTCCTGAGCCATTTGTCATGTTCTGTCCGGTTTTGTTCCAAGTTCAGAAACTCTGTCTTTTGTGATCAAGCAGCAAGGACAAAGACATTTACCAAGTGACTTGATACTTGCTAGTAGAGTTCAACAGTCATCAAATTAGACAAATACATTAAAAAAGCACTTACTCATGATGCACTTTTCAAGATAATCAGCAGAGTATGTGAAAAAGTGAGGATAGATCCTTTGAGTGATGCCATCTGCACATTTGATAATAATGCCATGCTTGTATGCCTCCATGAAGTCAGGATCAAGTAGCAATGCCCATATCTTTTGCATGAGCTTGCATTTGAGAAATGTAAGGAGATCACTTGAGGCTGGCTTATCAAATGTTGCTAAGTAAATGTCCTGGATGTTATCAGGAACCTATTCCAAAATCAGATTAGAGATATCAAAATTAAGGAGATGTTCAACATACTGAGGGAAAATAAGCAACATGATGACTTCCAAAGGAAGTTGGCATTGCTCATGTGTACTTCGACATCAAACCAAGTCTGAGATAGGCAGGCCAAAGAGAAGCAGTGCCAAAATTTGCAAGATGCGTACTGTTGGACTGTAGCATCATTGGTGCCATAACTGTCTCCAAGTTGCATCCTGGCTCTTGAGTGATCTTGTCCTCCATCTCAAGATAGACATTGGAGCAATAGACTTCTCCATGAACACAGTCCATACTCCCATCAGGCCTGATCCACATTTGACAAAATCCCTTAACATGAAAGTCTAGTGCTGATGGATCCTGAAAAGCATCAATGATGACATCAACCAAAGGGTGATGCCAAATGCTGTGAATATCCAGCGTAGGAGTGGAGTCCTCAGATTTGAAGGAAAATCCAGTCTGAGTAAGGTGTAGAGTGATGAAGTCTTCCTTCCAGCCATCGGGGACAAACATAGGGGGTGTAGATTCTCCCCTTGATTGGAATCAAGACGCTGCACTTTGTGACTTGCATTGAAACCATGAAGGTCCACTTTATCAAAGTCTGGTGCCAAAATTACATCATGCACCAGACTATTGAGATCTGCCAAAGTTTTCCTTGTGCTGGAATAAAACCAGTTCATGAGATGACAGACCATGGCATTCATGAATGGAGTAAACCAGGAGCTGGATTCTTTGAATCAGCATCACAAAGACTCTCAGCAGCCTGAGTACCATAAATACTGAGGGGCAAGCAAGCAGTAGAGGTATTAGGGGGAAGAGAAAACATTGGTGCATCACAGAAGTCAGGAAGGGTTTTAAATTCCTCTGGATTGACCAACGGAAGTTTTTTATACAGGCAAAACAGTCCAAAATTGTTTGGGTCAGTCAAAATGAGTTCTTCTGGCTCAGGCAATGGTGATTGGGGATCAGGAGATGATGAAGAACAATGAGACTGTGCCTTAGTAGGAGTTGGCAGTCAAACAGCAGCATATTGTTTTAATTTTGCAGTCTCCATTTGCAATGGAAGATAGTCATAGAGACATCTTGGGATCATTTGAGTGCACTGTGGCTACCCTGTATGTGACACATCAGGATTTATTGGCTCTAATTAATCTGTTTCCTGTACAGAAGTATCAATATCTGGGCCATTGAATGGAATATCCAGTGCTACAGGCTGATAAAATATGATTAGATGTATATAGAGAGAAACCAAGGCTAAAGATCACACCTCTGTCATGGCAGCAACCAAAGTTGGTCCTTTTACATTTGATACCTCCCTAGAATGAAGCCATCCCAGCACCTGCAAGTGTTTAGCCCCACCAAAAGCTGATCTGATAGGTCCTAATCCCTTTCTTGCAATTCTTTGTGTCCTTGAGGCGATCTTGGGGCATTTTGACTTGTGTCCTGCAATAACTCTTGTGCCAGAGAATTTCTTCCCACATTCACATTGGTAAACCATGCAGAGAGTGAAGGATTCAAGAGAGTGAGGGCATGCACATGAGGTAGTAAAGGTCAAGTCCAAAAAAGGCAGTGACATGACAGTCATGGGAAAGTCACAGGACCAAAGTTGCATCATTTACCTCTTGACTTCCTACTACTGTCATCATGCCTTTGCCCACTCCTTGTACCTGGTCTATTACTTGCAGAAATCAACCGCAAACTGCTCTCAGTAAAACAAAGGCTCATCATCCTCCTACAGGCAAAGCTTTGGTGCACACCAGTGGCCACAGCAATAACTCAACAACAGCCAGTACTGTGATAGCTCACACTATTAGGAATAACACACATTCTGGATGATGACACAGAAAAAAGCAGCTATGTGACTATGAAACTGATACTGAAAATTTCGTCCCATTGTTTTGTCATTTATGTGCATATAATCAGCTTATTATTCTCAGACATTGAAGAGCTGCCTGCACGTACAAGCTAGAAATGCAACAGAGTCAAAGACACTGATCACACCCACACCTAACACTACACACACAAACACACTCAAGTTCATTGGGGGATTCTGATGTGATAGAAGTAGCAACACAAAGAACTGTATTCTCAATATCTTTAAGATACACATATAGTGATAGTGCTCATATTGTATCTAGACTTCTCTAAGTCTAAAAGCTTTTCTCAAACAAGAGGAGCAATGTTTGTCACTTGGCCTCAAGGCAAAGGGGTTTAAAAACAACTCTATATGTCAATAGACATAACCACAACTCTTCTAAAGTTGCATGCTATTCAAAACAGCCACAAAGAACAACAGAACTAACCACTAGACACAACTCAAAGCACAGCGCTCCAAGCAGAAACTAATACACTATCACAAGCCACACAAGCCACAGGGTCTACACCTATGTGCTCGAGCTTCCTAACCGATCATAGATCCACAGGGTTCCAACCTATGTGATCCAGAGAACACAAATTAACACAGAAAACCCTGTCTGACAAGCCAAAGGGTTTGAACCTTTGCCAACCTGCGGAAACACAGAAAGCAAGCACTAATCAGACCAAAGGGTTTGAACCTCTGCTGTCTGTAGCACCTTGCATCACACAAGAACCTCAAAGAAGTGAGAAAGTGCCCACACTGACACTAAACTTGAATTCTCTATAGGAGTGCAAGTCAAACAATGGCCAAAACCAATGCACAAAGTGCCACATTAACTTTCTTTGTCTAGTGTGCTACTCAATATCACACAATAAGTCTCAGCTAATGTCTATATTCTCTCACTTGAAGCTACAAACAACTCCAAGTGCTAGAGCACATGGCAGAAAAGCTTTGCACTGTTACACTGGGGGTCCAAAACTTGTACACTACTTCTATACTACTGTATTTATACTTTCTATGCTCTACAAATTAATACAACCAATTATAGTATTATTTCTTCTGCAGCCTTCCATCCCTTGCATCCTGTGCATGCTGCATGAGCATGCCATCACTTGGCACTTAGTCAAACGTCTGACTTGCACCCAGA
Source organism: Armillaria luteobubalina (assembly GCA_030435615.1). Classification (NCBI taxonomy): domain Eukaryota; kingdom Fungi; phylum Basidiomycota; class Agaricomycetes; order Agaricales; family Physalacriaceae; genus Armillaria; species Armillaria luteobubalina. Next base: position 857,810 of record JAUEPU010000024.1, on the reverse strand, counting down.
CCTTGTAGCATGCATGGTTGTGATGTCAGCTAACACTGTACCCAGTGATATGTGATGCCTCCTGTTATGTCCTCAGAGATATCTTCTATCAAACAAGTCCCAATTTGACTTATTCATATTTCTCTAAGTGTCTCTGTCATTTGTGATTACTTAGTATTTGCATAGGCCTTGCACTCTTTGGCCAAAGTGAGTATTCTCGGTTTTATTCATTTATAACCATCATATCACTATGCATGCAAGTTGCTGGTCAATCCATGCCTTGTGCATCATGGATCAATGTCTCTCATAGTCACTGCTGTGGTGGATTCGTATTTTAGGGGGGTCAAATACTTTGAAGGATTTGGTGCTGGATTTAGTAGGTAAATCCCCGACACCAAAACCGGCACCAAAAACTGATTGGTTTTGAATCAGTATTTAATGTCAGTTTTGGTACTGGATTTGGATCTTAAATAGGAATGCAAAAACACATGGTATTTTGATGAAGATTTGGTCAGGTGGATTTGTACTACAAAAGCATGCGGATTTGACTCAGGGATTTGGGTCCTAAATCCAGAAGGGTAAATCTGCTCCAAAAAACAAGTGTATTTCAAATGATATTTTTAAAACAAATCTGGATGTAAATACCAAACCAAAAATGGGAACAAATACAAAGGGGATTTGTTCCAGGATTTGGGTCCCAAATCCTGGGTGACCTGCCAGCGACGCATCAGGCACCCACCAGTGATATGCCGAGCACCTGCCAGTGATACGCCAAGCACCCGCCACTGGCCACCAGCAATGCAATTAGAGCTGCTAGTGACTCCACAGGAGCTCGCCAGTGACCGTCAGATTTGACGCCACTCCAAGTTAACCCCTAGCCATCGACGGCCTCACTTGTCATTGGCACATCTCCAGTTCTTTGACATGCTGCCTCTCTCTGGTGTCAATGCTAGCTGCCAACAGCTCGCACTTTCTCCTGGCATCGACTCCTTCTATTTAACTTGCAGGTCACCCACCACTCCAGCCTTTGCCTACTCTAGAGTCACCATCTCATCCCCGGGAGGTCGTTTCCAGTCTTTGACACCGCCGTTGTCTGCCTGTTCTATATTTTTATCACAGTGTTATTCTGACTTGGGCTTGTGCAATCTAGTGCTGCAAAACGGTAAATTGTATCCCTCGAATGGGGGGAAATCACTGTATCACTAGCCTCTGTGCACCTGAGCATCCATCTACATAGTCATAGACAGTGGTGAAGAGTATTCACGACGCAAAGTGGGATGCCCTAAAACATAAGCAGAGAATGGGAGGTTGATTCACGTACTCAGGAGCGACTGAAGTTGGTGACCACATCAGTGATAAGAGAAGTATAAGGGTGGAGGGACACACTCTAGAAGAGTATCATATCAGTGGAATGAGCGAAGGCAACAGAAATAAATAATGGCTCAATGCCGCAATGGAGAGATCTGGAAGATTCGGCATGGATGAAATGATGTTACACCTAGCTATGAATGAAACATTGTTAAATAGAGTCAGTTGAATTGTTATTGCCTCACTTAGCTTCTGCATGACTAAGGCCTTCTTTGACACCAGCCTACATGGTAAGCTCCCATTAGTAGCCTTGCCTTAGAATGACAACTCGGGTGCATAGGCGAGTCACAGGGTGAGTCTTCGATGACTTCCAAATCAGGATGGTGAGGACCCTGGTTTGAATCCCAGTCTTGATGGACAGTGAAATGTTGTCATTCCAAATGCTGGAAGTAACGGGTGATGACCTACTAGATAAGAATTGGAATCAGTATGAGCAACGTCAAGGGAAATAGTAGACCAGCGTTCAGATTAGATTGTCCATTATGGGCCATCCCCATGAGACAAATTGTAACTGGATGTAGGCTTGTCCTGGTGTAACCCTCATCGAGGATAACCATGCATGCACTGGGATGTGTCCCCGAAGTATTCCTGTAGGCACATCTGAATCTGAGTTGCTCAGTAAAAGAAGACATACATCAAAAAGTGTATGTACACTAGCAAGGACCAAACAATGAAAACATCAGGGATAGTGAACGCGATGTCAATGTGTGGCTACTGTCAAGGAGAACAATGCTGGGACTATGAATATAACAGACTGATGAGCCTATTGTACGAGTTCTGGACAAGTAAGAGTGACACACAAATTGGGCATCGCCACTTCCTTGAGTATTGACTCAACGGGCAAGGTCCTTGGTCCTTCATAGTGTGACCAAGTCGAAGATGGCGAGGGGGCACTTGGAATCTAGCAAAATTAAATATTATCAGAAGGACAATTCATCTATCCAGGACATAGAAACACACCATGCCTCTCCCTCCTACAATCCATTCCCATCCTCATAACCTCCAATACTCATGAATTCGCTGCAATTTTTGTCGATATGAGCAAGAGCCTACGAGGAGGGTAAGGAAGCGACCACTCGCCTGCATCAAAATCCAGCATCTTGGCCCAGCAAGTCAATTCTTCCCAAGAAAATTTGACATGATTACCAGCCTGAACAAGAACAGCCAAAATGAGAAACGAGCACCTAGCACTGGATTTCAATGGGTGTCGGTGACAAGAGAGGGAAACTGTGGGAACATCATCTCTTGGCTACATTTGGTGCCCAAAATCCTTAACTCCCCTAAATCTGTGGCTCAGGGAGATAAGCCATTTGATGCCTGGTTAGCCCCCACTGTCAGTGTGTGTAGCGTCAACAGAAAGTGAGGGAGTGCTGAGATTTGTCTTAATTTATGCTCCATTTTGCTGCATTGTTTTTCAATTCTCATACATATGCAAAGTATCATGCATTTCGTATTTATCCTACCATTCCAATCTTCTCCAATGCCTCATGTTTGTTGCCCAGCAATACTATGGACTTCTAAAACAGTCATGTCCTCACCGTCCTGAATGTCAGTCATTTCATCAACGAGATGCATTCCTACGTCTTCTTCTGACTGGTCTATGGGGTCAAGCAGAAGTGCCTGAGTTGAGGCATGAGTGAATAGCAAAGTTTCAGTGGTATAAAGACTCACTCTCTTTACAGGAAGCACAATGCATACACTTTTTCCCCCGATATCGGTGTCGCAGCTAACAAAATGTGTCTCTATCATCTGGGCATCGAAGACACTGTATTGCTCCGATCTGCACCACACTTGTGCACCCAGCTCTAGATGATGTTCAAATGCATTGTCCTGCATCGGAGTTGCTTTAAAGCGCTGAGCAACGACAAGGACCTGAGATGGCTTTCCGGAATTGGGATCTTGCATCATATATTCGATGCAGGACGGCCGGTTTTGGACCATGACCTGACTATTACTGCGGTGCCTGGAAGCTACTGAATATATAGCGCCATTCAGGGATACATAGCTCAGCTTTCTGATGCACTTGGATAGAGGCTGGAAATTGTAACCTCTGTTCTTCTCGAATGCATCTGCTATGTGATCTGGTGGTTCTACCAGTCGGCGCAACAAGATCTTGGAGCTATCGGATTGTCCAGGTATGTTGATTCCTGTCATGCCAGCACTTCCTGGATCTTGTCCTTTGCTTGACATCAGCTTCTCGAAGATATCCTTGCACCTGTCAAAGATTTCTGGCAGTACACCTTTATTTTGCAGCTGTTGGAGGTTATTCATCCTGTGAAATGAATGCGCAATTGTTTCCTCATACTCTCCTACACAACCATATTAGCACTGCTTCGAAGAGATAAATTTGTCCCACATGCACCGGCTTTGTAATTTGTGGAAATTCTCTCCAACGTACCAATTGCTCGTTCGAAGGGGAATGTCCACCAGTTCTGAACAGGTCTGAACATGAGCAGATACTCGCTAATGTGCATAGCCATGTGGTGGTTTGGCAAGCATTTGTACTCTGGAAACATGTCCTGAAGCAGTGCTCTATATGCCTTCATATGGCAAAGGTAGGCCTCAGCATTGGCCACCGAAGTTTCATAAGAAGTAGCGACGATGACTGTGCTGATGAGATGCATTGTGAGTTCTAATAGTCGACATTGTTCTGGAGGTTGATGTGGCTCAGACCACATCTGGATGAGTGTAAGAGGCATGTAAATTAGCCCCAGATTGCGCCATTGATCTGCCTTCAGTTTCCCATCCCCATCCCCGCCTCCTACAGTCAGGGGGACGGAAGTGAGCCAGGAAGGTTTGGTGGTATTTCACAAGTCATCCCAAAGGTGTTCCATTTCCTGGTGAGTCACTGCAAATCCGGTGTCAAAAACTGTAACCACTGGCTCAGCACTGGTGTTTGCCCTTTTCTCATGCTGATCAGCAAAATCAGTTTATCTTAATTTCACAGGTTAATCAAAACACATACCACAGCCCAGGCAAAGATTTTCAATGTGAGCATATGCCTACTGAATGATTTGTAAGCACCCTCACTTCCTGGAATGCTTGTCTTTCGCTGTTTCGGCTTTGATGGATGACCTTTCTCTCGTAGAACTTCCACATGCTTGGCCTCTAATTTATCATCTATCTCCTGATGCCGCTTGCTGATATCTTCATCAAGACAATCCAGCCCTTTGGCAACATAGTAGAGGGCAAGTTTGTATTTCGATTGGAGTTTGTTTTTGATGATTTCCCTCATCGCGACATCGGTGAGCATCTTCAAAGGGGTCTTCTCCAGTAATGAGATTATTTCGTGAATGGATTTCAGATCATTAGATCCTGTCAGTTTAGGGTTTTCGTGGACATTGACGATATTGATGCTGATGTCTGGTTTGGATTCAGCAGTCTTCTGGATGCGAAAGCCAAGGATGCGCCTAAAATGTGTCTTGAGCAGTCCAAGGAAGAGATTGTGCATGACATCAACAACAATCATAGTGGAAAGGTCGAAATATGGCAGCAAAAGCAGCGGGGTCCAACGCTGACCAGATTTGTTGAACAGCTTTTCAGCAGCCGAACCTGTTTTTGCCCTGGCATAGTGCTCTGCCCACAACCTCGTATCATCTTTTGTCCATTGCTTCCATCTTTGCTTGTCAAAATTTTCATATCCTTGGTACACCCCTTCAACATCTCCCAGGACATCCTCAGTCAGAGCACTGGAGACCTCTCAAACCTCCTCTTCAACAACAGCCTCCTCGTCTACCCTCCCCTCGCTGCCTTCACCGTCATCCCCTTCTGCACCTGGACCATCTTCCCCTTCACTATCACCTTCGTCTCTTTTGACACCCCTTGCATCCTCCCCGTCACTGTCTTTGTCTTCTGTCGCCTTTGACCTTTTGGACTTAAACTGTCGATGACACCAACAACGAGTACAATACCACTTATGAGAGAAGGAGGAAAATCCGGAGATCTTGCATTCTGCAGGCAGATCGCAGATGATTGCAATGAGAGCAGCACATATAAGTCTTCCAAGGGGATATGCGTAGGTCTTTGTAAACCACACGCCCAGCCACCATAACTTTAAGAAAATTTTGACTATAGGGAGGAAATAAGAATCATGTTGTCCCACAGGAGGCTCTTTTGGGCCTGGGATGATACTGGCGAGAAAAAGGTTTTCGAGTTTGTACCGTTTGGAGGGGGGGAGATTGAAGCATACTAGCATCATTACACCGATAGAGATCTTTTTCCCCACTTGTTTATTGGTGAGTGGATTAAAGTTGTCAAACCCACAGCCAAAGATGTAGTGCCCTTCGCCCTCCTCCGATGGAATACTAAAGTGTTTCTCTCTGTCAGGCCCTTTAAACTCACAAACCAGAGAACCATCAAATATATCCTTCAAAGACAATTTAGAGTCCCTTGGCTCAGTGACTCCCTCCCAGCTGGCATCCATTTTTTTCTCATTCCCGGGCTTGGCCAATAACCCCCCAAGCCAGTCATTAAAATCAAAGGATATAAAAGGCTTGATTGGAACATTTCGAGCAGCATTTCCATGGGTGGTAGGCCTGACCAATAGAGTATTGCAAGGCTTTCCCCTGTTGAACCGCCTATATCTGCACTGTTTCGGGTAAGTGGTGAAGGGTGTCTTGGGATCATCCAAATTCAATTCATAGATGTGATGGCACTTGGGACACATGGCGTATATGACATATTTGCTGTCTAGCTTGAAAGCATCGACAGTGGTAGGGATGTCGCAAGGAAATCAACAGAGAAGATCTTTATCAGTTTGGCTCATGATGATATCAGTCCCCAAGATCATGTGTTCCATTGTTGACTGAACAATTAAATGACCCATAGACAGAAGCCAAGAACAGCCATGGTGTGGGAACATGAGGATCACATTCACGACCACTACCATGTATTGCGCCAATGCAACGGCTGCATTTGTACCGGATAGAATGGTCTTGTGATGGTGTGCTGCATATGCTTGGTTGTTAGCAGGAAACTTGCAAAGACGTTGGCACTTACTAGTATCATGAATTGGAGCACCAGTAGTGGGATGGGACCTCTCCTTAATGACTTGCTCATATGATAATTTTGAATCAGAGATATGACAAGAACATTCCAACAACTCTGCATCCAGCTCATCCAGCTGCGTCCTGAGAAACTTCGCCACACACTGACTCTTCAGCAAGTCGATCTTGCGAGACACAGCGTCATGCTCACAGTGATATTCGTCCAGCAACCGCACGCTCCCCAAAAGTTCCAATTGCTCCAAAGCATGTGGATCTGGTAGATCCGAAACCGTTGCCTTGAGTTCGTCAACCCTATCCTTTGTTTTACCATACACATCAACGCAATGGGTCTGAACTTCCTTAAAAGTGGGGGGAGAAGCTGAATTTTTGCGAGCAGTGGGAAAAGGTGGAGAGGAGATATGGAACTGAGAGTACAGCTCTGCCTTGGTTTCTTGGTCTTTCTGAACAGCCACGGCCTGAGATTCTGCCAACTCTGCGTAACTCTGCCTGGCCTCATTCTTCAAATCCTGGACTCAATGCCTTTCCACCATAACTTGGGACAACATACACCCATTTTGTCCACTTTCCATAACTGTGGAGCGTTTACAGCCATATGAGGTGCATTGGCAGAGCACAAAGTGTTCTTCCTCGTCATCAGATGTACTATGATGCATTGAGTAAGCGCAATGGCAAAAGAATAATGCTGAGCTGACCTAGACTCCATAGGTATGCACTGACAAGACTGTATGAGTGGACAACAATGTCAGTCCAAAGCCGAATATTCCTGCCATGGCAACCTGATATCGCGATAACACTGATCACAGCCTGCTACAATCCCTATTGAGGAACAGGCTGCCTGATTTATCTGCTAGCCACAATTTCCTGAGCAAAATCATACAGAATCTGCTTAATATATCAATTGATGCATGAAACACAGCTGATGTATACTCAACACAATGACTGTGAAAAGAAACTCAGTAGGTAAAAATAACGAGGGGAAGACCATAGCAGGTAGAATTAAGTCCATCGAGTTCTACAAGATTACAGAAGGTATGACAATGGCTCTTAATCATTGTCATCATGATTCTAAAATGATTGAAAGCGCCAAGCATCCTTGTGGGGACCAAGGTGAGAGGTTGCTGAATAGTGCCCTCTTGAGCGACCATGAAAAAGTCTAATTGTTTTTGACAATGGAGAGTAAGGAATTTGAGCTGTATGAGGTTTTAGGGAAATGTGTACCTGTATGTGTGGAAACGGATTCAAGGCAAGGTTACCAGTGGAACACTAGTCCCGCTCATCAAGTTGCTAGAAGGGGCCTGTGGAACCTATCAGTTAGGACACGGGATGGGAGTGATGGGACCAAAAATGATGAACAGAAGTTTGCCTCAGGACTGCAACATTGATTTGTTTTCAGTGAATGGACCAGTCCGATTTAGGCATCAATGCCAAGGCGGTTGTACTAGGCGGTTCTGCCAATCAGGAAAATGTAGCTTGAATGTGATGTCAAGTATCTAAGGGGACCATAAAATGACAATATGTGAATGCAAGTTTGAAGGCATACCTACCGGTGAGGCTACAAGGGACAATTCAATGCTTGATGGTCATGGTAATCAGGCAAGGAAGAAGGCGTGAGAAAATGATGGTGGGAACCAGATAGGGTATGAAATTTCTTATCTCCCCAAGCTGTGGATTTAGGGGAGTTAAGGATTTTGGGCACCAAATGTAGCTGAGAGATGATGTTCCCACGATTTCCCTCTCTTGTCACTGACACCCATCGAAATCCAGTGCTAGGTGCTTGTTTCTTGTTTGGGCTGTTCTTGTTTGGGCTGGTAATCATGTCAAATTTTCTTGGGAAGAATCGACTCGCTGGATCAAGATGCTGGATTTGATGCAGGCGAGTGGTCACTTCCTTACCCTCCTCATAGGCTTGTGCTCATATCGATAAAAATTGCAGGAAATTTGTGAATATTGGAGGATATGAGGACAGGAATGGATAGTATGATGGAGAGGCATGGTGTGTTTCTGTGTTCTGGATAGATGTATTGACCTTCTGATGATCTATGTTCTTCACAGATGTCGGCTGGCCCCTCATCATTGCACTATGAAGGTCATTGCATGAGCCATTTATGTAGTGCGGTATCAGTCAATGCCGTTCTCCTCGGCTTTGAGTCTGACCCGTTCATTATCAGCACATTCTCTATCCTTACTCACCGATGAACGTTAATGTCAAGATCTCTTCTCTTGATATTTCGCAGTTCAAATGTGACAGTTGTCGGTCACCAATAAAGGTCTCCTTGAATTTATACCAATACCAATGACAGTTCTCTCTTTGAAAAAGCAGTACAAGAATGTATTAGTTTTGCTTATGTTGAGGAACACCTGTTGTAGTATGTCTAGTACGAATACTTGCAGTATGGACAAGTCTGCAAGGCAAAGACACTGTGAACATGATGGCCACATCATAAATCATCGTAAGTCCACTGTTGTTACCTGATCTGCTCTTAACGAATCGGATTCTATCATTAGCACGTATCCTGACAAGTTCGGCCTTATTATATACTTGTGGAAGTTGTATCTGTATACAAGCTTGGCTCCTGGGGCAGGGATCAATATATAGAGGACCCCCCAATCTCAAGTGCACATCACAGGCACCCTAAAAAATGTGCTTTCATGGAGGAGAATGCTTGGACTCTGGTTTGTGGTGTTGAAGATGGCATGGTCAACATCTTTGGCATTAAATATATTGCAGTGTCTTCAGCATAAGAGCAGTATGTTCCAATTGAATGTGGTCCTTTCTAGTCCACACATATCAGACACAGATATGATCTGGTAAATTCTTTTTCATCTTCAAAATGTGCCGACTGATCGACCTTGTGCTCTCGATGAACGTCTGGTCACCTTGGAGAGGCTCCTGGGAGCCTCTAGTCGGATGTCCTCGCCGGTGATGAACCTATAGACTCCTGCGGGCAGAAAACACTACACCTGAATGGCAAGTATAATCCTTCACAGAATCTGAAGGCAGGTTCTTAGCGAGTCTAGTTGGGCACCTCCGTGTAGTGACTGTAGGTCCTAAGATCATAGCTTATTCAGGGCTACTGGGTGTTATGCTGCGAATTATAGCTTCGCGAAGCAAGGTCTATGCGCGAAGTACTTCAAGAAGAGAAGTGAATCACAAGCTTGGGTGTTTACTGAGTGGGTTATGAGGTATCGGAATCCTATCACAGTTCCAGTCGCTAGTTCCTATACAAGAGCTAGAAGTTATTATATAATTTTGCTTCGTGAAAGTATATTCTGTTGGTGTTAGAAACTAAAGTGCAATAATCCTATCTATGGATTACCCTTTGAAGTCTTCTCATGAATGGAAAAGAGGTGTGAGAATGCCAATGAAGGTGAACTATTGCCTTCTTGGTTTAAGGATGAAAGCTGAGTGTTAACAAAGCAACAATTCAATACGGCGCACAAGTGTTTTATGGTTTGCGAAGACCATTTTAAAACACTAGTGTATTGACGTGGATGTTGTAAGGGGGGTCTTCTAAGCTTGTTAGCTTTGAAAGCTTTAAGGACTATGGTGTGGGGGAGTAATTCCCGAGCATATTCTATTGTTCTAGCTAATACACTCTGGGTTTTATACTAATTTTCTTGTAGCAGTTCGTAAGCTACTACTGTCAGCCTTTGTAACCGCAGTAATTTATTAGTGAGCTTCGTGAACACTTTGTAACAATATTATGCTGCTGTCTATAGTCTTACTGAGTGGTGTAGTATATTCACAGTTCCTTCATTAACGAGTCGTAGTGGCAAGTGGCCCTTTACTCAGCATTATTGGTTGCACAGTCATTGGGAATGTGACTTCGTGAAGCCGAAATGTTTATTGGAATGCGCCCATATGCTTTCAACCATTAGCCATTACAAGTCCTTAGCCGTGCACCACCTTCACACAGGCATACCATATGATTGTATGGCTGGTATCACATGATTGGCCTAGACTTGTAATACCATTATGGACCTACGGCTCAGCCACCTGGAAGGATCGGGCCGATATCCATTTGACCCGGATATGTTTATTTAATTATCAGTTCGCGGAGTGCGTCATAGGTTCACATAGCCATGTGCATTGAGTGGTTTGCTACGATTTGACCTGTGCTGGCCTTGCAACGATTGGTTTACTAAAAGGCTGTGCATGGGAGAACATCGATAAATTGTTATGTGTGTCCGCAATTTCAGAGCGCACAGAGCCTCAAGGCTCATCACCGGGATACTCCTCATTCTTTTATCGTGACCTGTGGATCGTACAACATTTTCTGAAGTTTCTGCTGACGGTAGCTGCTCATGCACTCAGTGCTCAGTCTTCTGCGACACTTGGCATTCATTTGAGATGTTTCTTAAATCCATCCTCTAGGGCTTTTCATCAATACTTATACAATTTGACATCTTTTGTCGACTATCATATAGACATTTGAGGTTTTCTAGGTGATGGGGCGAACAGCTGTAAGTTTAACGCTTGACCCAGTCCTTGAAGCTTAAAATGGGCAAGAGTAATGCTGCAAGCATGATGTAAATCACGCTTCGGTCTGTAATGACATTGATGTCCACTACTGCATATGTTTGTGAACAAAGGACTCGTTGGTTTGCGGGGTTTCAGCTGAAAAGAGAGTGGCAATGACCTCCCCTTACTTCCTTCATGCCACCCCATTGCACAATCTCAAGCTCGTGCAGATCTCGCAAGTCCTGCATTGTGTATAATGATATATCTACTTGGCTAGATTCCAAGCTGGAACCGGGGTCGTCCGCTGTCGCTGGAAAAGACGGCTTGAAGTGTACAGTACAGGTAGTTTTCTTGAAGGTCATTACATACTTATCCAGCTCTTTTGAATCCTTTCTGATGCCCGTTGTTTAGGATGTCTACGATGCTTCTACGGATACATATTGGCACTTCTGCCAGGTTACTTTGTCAAAGGGAAACAGCCCTCTCATCCTACTGGATCGTTATAAAATACACGCCTCTTTACATGCTGAGGTCCAAGAAAGACCCTCTTGGACACAGTTGGATCTGTCCATGGCGTACAAATTTGTAGAGGCAAGAGCCATAGTCGCCGATATTTTCTGTGGGCACAGATTCAACGCTGTCTCTGTCACACATGTGATATTTTATCTGTTTGGCCAGGTTCCTTTTTTGAACAGCCTTTTATTAGGAATCTGTTTCTGAAGGCATGATTGATTGGGCCAATATCGTATCCGTAAGTGATGCAAAGTCGCATTTCCTACAGACCCCTTATTTAAAGAATCATGTTTTAGCCAGAAAATAGGTGGGAATGAGGACGTACTCTTCAGCGCCTCTCTCCGAAGAAGCAAGCAAGTTCTGTTGGGTATGAAATGCATACCCATCGGTCTTAGGACTGCTTCTTCCAACATTGACATCTGGAATAGTGGCAATTTTATTAGGGAGGGTCAGAGTAGGTGATTATGGAGTCACTCTTGGTCCCTTCTTGGACCATAATTGTGGGATAATTGCCCTTCACTCTGACCGCTTTTTATCTCTCGTCGATTAAGGATGCCGGTGATGATGCTTTGATTATGCCCAGCTCTTTCTCTCCACTCGTAACTTACAACGTGCACCTGTTCTTTCTTCTATTGTATTCTTCAATCAAGTCTTCAACATTGTTATTTGAGATTTGGTATTTCAGTGAAATTTTTAGTTAACCAAGTACAAAAGTGGTATTGGCATACCAGTTTACCCTTCACTAAGAGCTTTTGAATATACTATCATTTCTACAGAGATGTAATACTACGTAATTTAAAAGAATTGAACTCCAGCTGGTAAGTATGAAGGGAGAAACAATGGAGAACTTGATCTTATGTAAGGATCGCCTGGAAAGATCGTTGGTCAGGTAGATGTTATCATTTCTAGCTACTTTATCTTGCGATGCTGATGTGACTATTTAGCAATATATGTGCCAGTGAAGCAATAGACGACCATCTAATCTGTGGTACTGTACAATGTAATTTAAATGATCTTCTGTCAAAGTCTTGTTTCTTGCCCCCCCCCTCCCTCGAATGGCCTCTGAGTGTATCTCGCGACATCACAGATTAGTCGAGGGGACTCTACTTTGATGGATTGTGCATATGTCTTGACGACATCAAAGTGCAAAATAGGGGCCACAGCGACTCGTACTCTTGTGATCAATTGCACCACCCAACTGCGCACATCAAACTCAGACTGCAAGGGAGCACCTGCAGGCTATGGTGGATGGAGACATCTGGTCTTGACCTTCGAGTCATTGCAAAAGCTTGACGCTGTCATGTAGTCGTTACCGCATTCCGTTTGGTTTGCATGCTTGGGCCCCTAGCTGTTCTCTGAGCATCATAAGGGAGTCCTAATGATAGTCCCCAAAACTGCTAGTAGTAGGATTATCTCATCGCACTTCTTCCATGCTATGATGAAAGAGGGTGGCTGCAAAACGTCTGTGCTACTGTGGCCTGTCCCTCAGAGACTCTATTCTATCAGATATCTGTGTTCCGTTGCAAATGCTACTGCACTACAATGAAGGCACCTCAGCTATGGGCCTCAGCTCGTAGCTCATGGTCTCACTGGGACATGATTTAATTTGGGGCTTAACAACAGTGGCAGAGTGCGGGGTCCCAGAGCAGTTTGACATCTTTCTATCAGCTCAGCTCACAGTCGATAGCTTTTTGTTGTCGTTATGTTTCTGTTAATTGCAGGTATCTAGTATCTACAGTACAACACCTTCCACTGTACCATGATAAGTATCCATGCATCTTCTCATGAGCATCAAAGAGCTTGGGTGGCTGTGATTTACATACCTAAGAATGCGGAAGAGTATGTGGTCTTCTTTGGCTCCTTGGTCAGTAGGGTTAGTTTTGCGACGAAAGGAAGCTTGCCTCTTGAAGGACATAGTATGATGTTGATTTGTTTTCAGCAAATGGACTAGCCCAATTTAGGCATCAACGCCAAGGTTGATCATAGTTGATGTTTCTTCCCCCAACCAAGAGAATGTAGCTTGAATGTGATGTCAAGTATCTAAGGGGACCATAAAATGACAATATGTGAATGCAAGTTTGAAGGCGTACTTACCGGTGAGGCTACAAGGGACAATCTGATGCTTGATGGTCATGGTGATCAGGCAAGGAAGAAGGCATGAGAAAGTGATGACAGGAGCCGGATAGGGTATGAAATTTCTTATCTCCCCAAGCCATGGATTTAGGGGAGTTAAGGATTTTGGGCACCAAATGTAGCTGAGAGATGACGTTCCCACGGTCTCCCTCTCTTGTCACTGACACCCATCGAAATCCAGTGCTAGGTGCTTGTTTCTTGTTTGGGCTGTTCTTGTTTGGGCTGGTAATCATGTCAAATTTTCTTGGGAAGAATCGACTCGCTGGATCAAGATGCTGGATTTGATGCAGGCGAGTGGTCACTTCCTTACCCTCCTCATAGGCTTGTGCTCATATCGATAAAAATTGCAGGAAATTTGTGAATATTGGAGGATATGAGGACAGGAATGGATAGTATGATGGAGAGGCATGGTGTGTTTCTGTGTTCTGGATAGATGTATTGACCTTCTGATGATTTATGTTCTTCACAGATATTGGCTGACCCCTCACTGTCTTCAACTTGGTCGCACAGCCATTATATTTGCAGTCCCAGCGTCATTCTCCTTGACAGTAGCCGCACATTGTCATCATGTTCGCTATCCCTGATGTTCTCATCGTTCAGTCCTTGTGAGTGTACATACATCTTTTCGATGTATGTCTTCTTCTGCTGGGCAACTCAGACTCATATATGCCTTCAGGAATACATTGGGGATACATCCCAGTGCATGCATGGTTATACTTGTTGAAGGTTACGCCGCATCCACATCCAATTGTGATCCATCTCATGGAGATGGCCTCGTAATAGATAGTTTAATCTGGACGTTGGTCTATCATTTTCCCTTGACATCGCTCACACTGATTCCGATTCTTATCCAGCAGGATACCACCCCTTATTTTCCAGTGTTTTGAAGGACAGCCTTTTACTGGTCGTAGGGTCTTCCCCCGGAAGTCGCTCAAGGACTCCCCCATGACTCGCTCTTGCAGTGTTTGCACCCTCTGCCCACATTCAGATTTTCCCTGCACTTAGTGCCGATGTTTTATTGCAAACTGTTAACCTCCGTCAAATTCCTTGTGTTGTCGAGTTATATCTCAATCTTCAGATGATCTGGTTTATTTTCCACATGAGTTTCATCCTTTTTCTCATTTACTGTGACATACAATTCTACTATAATTTCTATCTCAATTCAGCCAGAACTGGATGGCTTCATCTCTGGTATTGGCGCTACCTTGTATCCTCTTCCCGCTACGTTAGTTGCACTGCATGTGTGGTTATCCTTTCCTAGAATGCTGAGTCGGTGGCGGTGGAACATGTTGCATTAGCGAATGGGATGTTCTTGTGCATTGCAGTGCCTAGCTGTCACCCCTTCTTCACACTGCACTTTTTGGAACACTTTCAACTTGTGCAATGTTTTACACAATCGTGCAGCATTACCTGTTAATTATATGTTTGGTTGTTGTGATGCATGTGCCTATTTCTTACTAACTTCCTCTCAGCAGCCCATTACTGTGGTCTGTCCATGGAACATTCCAAATTATGCTCACTTTTTAGGTGCTCAGTACATTTTCCAGCCTTTGAGCGACAGATGACCATGCGCAGGCCATGCTGTAAGAATGAGGGGAAAAAAAGTGGATATAACCACTCTATAGATTGTCATATCCTGGGATATATTCACAGCCACAACTCAGCACTGCCACCACCATAATAGTCATTTCAGCTAAAAGCTGGAAAAAATTATTTGGCATGTAGCGCCACAAAATTTTCAGGAATTGGTACTTGAATGATCCCAAAATGGCTCCACATTTGACCTCATATTCTCAGAACACTGCCACTTCCGAAATGAGCAAATGGGGCCTTATGTTATGAATTTATGTTTTGTTAGTCTTTCCATTGGTCATTCTGCTCTGGAAAAAAAGATACATACTCAAAAAATATATCTCATTGATTCCATGGCCTCTCCACACACATACGGAAATTGTTTTGGCTGGATGCGTCACAGTGAATCAGGATGCACTTACCGTGGGATTATAGTATTCCCAATATGGTAGGTAGGAAATTTTTGAAAATTTTCGTTAAAATAGTGTGAATTTTCAAGTACATGGCTCTATGAAGCCCAGAAATATCATATTTATATGTATTGTATACATATATCATTTTTCAAGCCAACCAAATGTCCGATTTCTATAGTATTCGAAGAGAAAACCAATTTTGATGATTTATCGGCCATTGCCAAACCAAGCGGATGTTCGTGCCGATTCCGTACTCATGGAATAAACTGCTCAGCATAGGTGAACTTCACATTTCGAAGCACTGGAAATGATCTTGAAGTTTAGAAGTACCTTAGAACAATACACAGTTTGATTTTCTTAGTGTAGAGCTCAGTACATCTGTGGTAATATCAATTTGAGTAAAAGTCCAAAGAAAAAGTCACAAGAAGAATGAGTATACAGTGTATATTAGGTGTGGTCAACGATACTACATGGAATATATGCATATAGTCGCATATCGGTGTGGATCGGAAGGTCTAAAGCAGCCGTATTATATATTATATTTACTGTAAAGCTATTATTGTCATGTCTGGGAGTGTACAATAGTGTGTGGAGAGTAAACTACAGACGAGAATGTACAAAATACAGAGAAATTTCCATTAAATTGTACATACAACATCCCTATCTATCCGGGTCAATATAAATTGTCATATATATACTACAACTACTAGAAGTAAGGTATTCTGATAGTCGACAAGCCGTCGGATGGGCTACATCGAGCAGCGGATGAATACCGAGCATGGTTTCCGCTGCTCGATTGAGGTGGACCGGCCAACCGAATGGCGATCGGGTGGCTGTGCTGCTTCTTTTCTTGCCTTTAGCCACCACATCACTGCCCACCACCACTCTCTACGTGACGGAACAGCCATTGAAATGGCATACAAAGGTACTTTCTTCCACTATCTACACTTAACGTTGTTTTTAGGAGTTTTTTTCGTGCGGGAATGGCTGCCACACGCCACAAACGAGGATGAAGATGGTGACGCCTACCGGATGACGACGACAACTGAAGGGATGGGTAGGGGACTGGAGAAATGGCGTACATCTGTGGAGGTGTATTGGGGTTGAACATGAAGGAACACGGGGTACGGGGGGGGATACCGGGAGGGAGGGATTACAATCAAGTGGTCACCCCCAACATCCAGACACCGACGGCCAACGACGGCAGTGACGGATGAGCCCCGTTGGGCATCGATGGATGACGCACGGACGGACCGAGTGCACCCAATGATTCTTGTATGGCCCGACTATTTCGCCTGCTGCTGGCACCCCCCGCCCATGCCAACATCACCCTCTCCTGCCCTCCCCGGGACAGCTACAAGCCCCATGGCCATGCATCTCCCACTCTTTGAGTGGGGGAACACAGCTATGGGTCCCATTCTACCTATAGACCCCACTATGGCCCGACGCCCACCCAAGACGACGTACAGCACCTCCTACAGCACCGCAGATGACGCAATGACTGGTGCATCGATTGCCGACACAACGATGGACCTGACGCACCCAACGATGCCCGTGCGCTCCAACTACTGCGCCCGTCGCTGCCGACCCCCGCCCCGCCCATCATCACCCTCCCCCGCCTCGCCCAGGACCCCCAGAGCTCCCATGTTTGGGCATCTCCCACTCTTTGAGTGGGGGAATATAGCCGTGAGGCTCGTTTTTCCCATCGACCCCACTGTCACCCGCCGCCCGCCCACGACCCCGCTGCCTGCCCTAGACGACATCCCGCCGGCACTACAGGGCTCCCCATTGCCCCAGAACCTCACCACCCCCGTTTTCGACAATGGGGAATGCAATTTAAATGTCCGTCTGCCCATTTTCCGCCTGTAGGCCGTCGCACTGTCGTCGAACCCTGCCCCCCCGCCATTATCGCCGCCCATGAGCGGGCTACGATCCCCACTACCTCCAACGACCATGTCAGTCGACGGAGGACTTGTCTTCGCCCCGAAGTGCACCATGCCCAGCCCTTTCAGGTCCGTGCACGCTGCCCGACACCCCATACAACGACGGGGTTTTTTTTTCTCCAAAAAAATGATATATTTACCCAATGTATTTACTTTAATATACAATATAAATATGGTCTTATAGCTCAGTTGGTATATTGTCCCTTCTGGTATTGTTGAAGCCCTCGGTTTGATTATGCCGCTGTAAGTTATTTTGAATGTTAATGAGGCACACAAAAATGAGTAATCCACTTCTGGTGCACCGAATCCAGCTTTTTTTGGTGCCCGATGGTCAGGGTCGTCGTGCGCAATATAGCAGCGTGCTGTGTATGGTTTGCATACTTTTTTTCCAGCCTGTAGAGCAAGCGGGGCAGTGGGAATTCAGGCTACAATGACCTGCCCCACCTAATACAGCATTCTGACAAAAATTGGCTGATTTGCCATTTTGGAAATTTTGGCCCTACATACCTGGTGGAATTGAGGGCAATGGTGCCGGGTTTGGCTGTATTGGCTTAATGTGGGTGTGAAACGGTTTAGGGGTTTGGACTGGATATAACCCAAGGGTTATAAACCTGCTGGGTGTCATCTATAGAAGTGGTTATAACCAGTGTTAACCAGGTATTCAAGTGGAAACAGGTGCCATGTGGTCTACCCGAAGGCATCTCTTTCTCCTGAGCACAATGTAACACGATGAAGCCATAGTGTGTGAGATTCCCGAAACAGATTTTTTCTTCCCTTGTTCAGTGTCACACTAGGTGAATTACCAATGAGCCACCACCTTCGCGCCTTTGTGCTAACTACTTTTTTTTAGTCATGATTAGCCACTGACCTCCATTCTTTTACCTTTCTTCACCCATCTTTGACCCCGACCTCCCTAGCTTCCAGACTTGCGCACCCATCTTCCCAAACCTCGATCTCGACTCTGACGTTTCCCGCTCCATTTGACATACACTTTCGTAGCCATTCTACATGGATGACTCCAGACTCAGCTCCATTGATTTGGACTATGGAAACGGTCAACCCGAAGTATCCAACACTAGCGCTGCTGAGGTGTCCAATGATGGGCTTCATATTCCTGAACAGCTACGTACTGCAGGGGTCATCGACAACATTATCTGAGGCTTGCAAACCGATCATCTAATTGCAGGAACTAATAATGAGACCCAATTCTCACCAGATGAGAATGAAGTCATTGAGGTAGGATATTACCAGCTCTGAAGATGCCCTCTAAGATCCCTTGCAGCAACTCATGGTGGGTGCAATCCAGCAGGACCTAGTATGTATTCTGCATCGCTTACTGGTACATGACAATCATATTTGCTTGCATACCAGGACGCACATGTAACATCGTCCACTGCTGGAGACAAGGGTGTTCGGAATCAGCCAACCCATTCGACTGCCGATCTGGTACGCCTGCTTGCAACAGCGTTTAGCATGTCTAATGGGGTCATTTTTGCAGGTAATCGAATCACCCAATCGAACACTACCTGCTCCTGAGCATAATGTCATATGTAGAGGTTTCATCTTTGTCCTTTCTCTCACCCAAATATCGGCATGTACTAGACCAAGTCCAAATGGTCAGCAAAGGAAGCATTCAGGCCTGCGAGACCTGAAAGTCCTCCACCAGCAAAGGTACATGCTCTGTACCTTATTCACATCGATATTGTTGCCTATCCATCTCCTACATAGAAAATAGTGTTGACTCATGATGATCCAATCACAGAATCATGTCTGCGCAATCTCCACCGAATCAATCTTGAGGTCTGTGATGACAATTTCTAGAAATCACTGCAGCACTCATTGGAACGATCTGCAGACTCGAGCTAGTATTTCTGCACTGCAAGAGAAGAATTCAGAGGTTTGCCCTTGTATTCACTGTTCTTGACATGTACTTAATGATCACCTAGTTGGAAAGGCAGTTGTTAGAGGCAAAACAATCTTATGATTCAATGATCGCTGAGGTAGGTGTCCATAGCTGTCAGATAAAATGTTGCAGCTGATAACCTTCACAGGGCAGAGACATTATAGCTCAAAAAAACCATGAAATAAAGGATAATGTATGTGCTTGTATCGACCTTTTGAGCCACGACAATGCTAATGCCTGGTCTAGGAGCTCAAGCTCGATGAAGTTAAGAAATCTCTAGCATCGACCAAACAGCAGTACAATGCCCAGATAGCAAAACACGAACAATGTTGAATTCAAGCAGAAGCTCACACTGATACCCTCATTGAAGATCTCAAGCAGTCGGTTGAAAAGGTATGGATAATCATCTCTCTGTTCATGAGGAGTGTTGCACTGAAAGAATTGAAGTGCTCTCATTATGAAGCAGATCGATCTAGTCTCCAAGAGAAGCTAAGGCAGTACGACGGTAAGCTACAGGATGTGAGTCTACTTCTCAAGGTGTGGTTACTTCGGCCATGCTGACATCATGCAGAACAGCATGCCTACTTTGGAAACTGCTGTAGAAGTCGCCAAGCCTGTTTTTGATGAAAGGATGAGATGAATCAAGCTTCACGTGAGGAGGGTTTGCCCTCTAAAGTTGTTCATTGCTGATGATCGTGAATATTAGTATGAAAAGAAGCATGAAGAGATTAAGAAGACTGCTGCTGCTACACAGGTGGAACTGCAGAGTCTTTGAGCAGATTATGCCACACAACGCACAGCCTTACAGACAGCTGAAATGCATTTGAAGAACCAAGTGCAGATATTGAGGGCTTCTTCACCCCATTTTCAAGGAGTAGGTCTCATAAAGCACTGAGGGGGCTATGTTCTGATGATTTCCCAGGTCACAAAATTTCACGAAAGAGTGACATTCGGGAGACAACTGGATGGATCAGCAGGTTCAAGGGTTGAGAATCCCTATTCCAGTAGCATTTTCTTCTCCCTACCAGCTCAGAGCACATCAGAGATGTGACAATCGCATCAAGGACTGCCCTCGTCGTCATTTACAGGGTTCTGTCAGCAGCAGCAGCCACAACCACTGACATTTATGCAGCAGCAGCCACAGCTACCGCCCAAACCACAGTCTTCTGCCCATCAACAGCAGCACCAGCAGCAGCCATCGATGTTTGCGTATCAACAACCACAACCATTTGGATATCAGACGACGTTTACACAACAGCAGGTACCATCATCGTTCGAAGCTCATAAGGAGCCTCAGTCTTCTGCATGTCAGCAGCTGCCACCTCCACCGACATTTACGCTGCAGCCGTTTGGCCATCAGCAGCCACCACCACCACCACCAACGTTCATGCAGCAGCAGCCATCGACATTTGCATATCAACAACCACAACCATCTGGGTATCAGACAACGCTTACACAACAGCAGGGACCGTCATCGTTCGAAACTCATCAGGGGCCTCAGTCTTCTGCATGTCAGCAACCACCACCTGCATGGCCGCAGCCATCTGGACATCGGCATCCAATACCTCCACCAACATTTGCTCACCATCAGCCACCGTCATCTTCCAAAGGACAGCAACAACCTTTCGGAGACCCTTCTCTGAACAGATCTACCTTCACCAATCAGTCTTTTCGCAGCAGGGAGTTGGCAAGTGGCCAGGAGCTGCTCCCCTAAATTCTTCTAACCAGGGCCACCCTCAGAGAAATGATGATCTCTTGAACTCAGACAGCGGTGAGGAGGGGGACTCCAGTGACATTGGAAATTGTACAAAGAAAATGAAGAAGAAGAAGAAGAAGAAGAGCGATGTTGACTCTGGACAGTACAAGGCAAAGTGTTCTGAGCAAAGTCAAAATCCCGATGAGACACTACTAATGGTAGTAATGTTTTTTGATCCCCTGATTTTACTCTGACTGGATGCTTCCAGAAAGCAATCTGCGCATATCAATGCAGTTTGCTGCTGTCAATCAAAACGGACAAGGATATCCATTCTGCTGTTTCCCGTGGCTGCTATACCAATCTTGATCAAGCCGACGCATATAAGAGCAGTGATCGGTCAACTCTGCCATCCTTATCGCCTTTGCGTCCATGCTGGGAGCACATCAATCATGATTGGAATTTTGCCCTGAAAGATTTATTTGTCGCAGGCTTTATTTCAATTCAGAAGAAGAAACACCCAGAGTGGGTGGAGGAAACACAGTTCATCGGCAAACATTTTATGCAGCATCTTAGCACTCTCAGACAATCCCTTGGATGATACCTCAATGGCACACTCGAACACTCCAAAACGGTGGGCCATAGATCTCAACGTCATACAGGGGTAAGAAATGCAATTTTTGGTCTATAACTCCACTGACTTGGTGTAGCTGTATGAATGCAGACTCCAACTTTGTATGAACAACGACTGGCAAGAGGCCTTCCTCGTTTTGTTCCACATCCTTGAGACATGCAGCACAGTGTACATGAGTTCCGATGAGAGTGGAGATGAAAGTGTCTTGCAGCAGTATGGCTTTCAAGAGAAGCATGTCATGTTGGTGCGATGGAAAGAGTGGCGTAGTTCGGAGGTCCTGCAACTACTCAAATGGCTCGACCGCAATCAGGCAACAGTGAATCAAACAGCTTCACATTGTTCCAGAGCAGGAGTGGCCACTCGCATTCGACTACGACTCCCTTACCGTCATGCGCTGAAGAGTTCATGCTCACCACTAGCAGGCCTGCCCATCAACTTTTACAACACAGACTGGCTGCAAACGTTGATGCTGAGCCAAAGGCAAGACCTTCACCCAGTTGAAGCTATTGATCTGCCAATGTATGTCTTCACCTGGCCAGAAACCAGCCAATTAGTAGTAGATCAGTATGATCGCGAGGGGATAGAAGATCGCAGGGTGGCAAGACCACATTGAAATTTCTTCCTTCTGACATACTACATTGTGTACCATATGTATTGGACACACACTGCCAGCGGTGGGTGTGCTAGGACTTACACTTGTCTTAAATTACATTATGGTTGGTCACGCAGTAATTTTTCAGCTGTTTGCCAAACGACTGGCCCAAAGGCAGGGGGTCTCTGTGGTTCCACCCGAGTACAGCAAACATTCCAACATGGCAACTATACTCTTCAATACCTGGTAGGTCTACTACCTTGAACGACACAGTGCGACTCGTGTCAAAGATTGCCATGATTTTGCGCTATTGTGGAATTCAAACTAATCCGGAAGATACTTGATGCATGGGCATGCGGACCAAGTTATCCATACAAATTGTAATACTATAATGGGCAAACATTGAACATCAGATCTGAATGGCAATTGTTCAACAATGTAGGCAGAGCCACTCTGCCACTACTTGGCCTCTCTCTCTCTATATATATATATGACTTGAGACTTGACACAAACAAATTTTCCACTGTCATGCCACCAGCACCCAACTCGAATTTGTCGACTAACGAAGTGACTGATAGGTTGAAGACTGTGCCCAGTATGACAAAATGTCCAAACAAGGTTGGCCTTGTGACTAAATATGCCATGTTTCTGCTGATATACTGCCTAGGCTGCTAAATTTCAGGTTCTTGCAGAGCAGTACGAAGCAGAGGCCATAAGAATCAGTTTAGTTGAGTTCCCTTGTATCCCTATATCATGATATCCATTGACTTGTTCTGCTTCCAGGATCTTCAACACCACATCCATCTGTACAGCACCGCCAAGAAGGAGAGGGATATGTATCGTGACTGACTGACTGACACCGAGGCGCGTCTCAGCCAGGTAAGTGTTCCATCCACCCCTTTACCATGCCATAATGTATCTCTGGCAGGAAACCGCCAAGCTACAACTTCATATGGAGGAGTGTGGCATTGCAAAAGATAGGACTATGAAACACCTGGGAATGGGATTGGAAAACAAGCGAAATCTTATGTTGGTAAGTTCCATTTATCTCTAGAGTCCTGCCTCAACTCAATGTTTCCATTTCACTGGCAGGAAAACACTCAATTAAAGTCTGACCTAGCCCAAGCTTGTGCTCTTATTCAACAAGGTCAAAGCGCCTTTGAAGTGCACTTAGCAACCAAGAGACATCTCATGGCGGTACGTTTATCTATTTCAATTTATAAACCTCACCTTAGGATGCCTAAATTATGGTGTATGTAGGAGATTGAGGCCTTAAGAGCACGGCTTGTTCAAACTCATGGGGAATATCAAGAGGATCGTTCTCAACTAGGGTTATTGAAAGAGAAGATCCTCCCATTGACAGACTGCTCTATCTGTCTGGGGACAATAATCATGCCAACTTTGTGAGTTGACAATTCAAAATAAAACAACCACTGACTACCTCCTTAGACTTATCTGTGGACACAGCTTCTGTGGCTCCTGCATAGCAAAATGGTTTGCCAAACAGTTCACTTGTCCCACTTGCAGGACTACCATCACCAAATGACCAGTAGTATCTGTCACACATCATGACATTGTCGTTGCATTGACAGGCATTGACATGGTGGATCAGGCACAGTTACAATCCCAGTTGTGCTGCCTCTTCCCATAAATGATAAACATTAATATTCGACCAGCATTTACCATTGCAGCATATTATATAACACTTTCCCCTTTTTGTCAAATAGTGAGTACATGCATAATATTAGTAACTTCTGCCAGATGCCCAGAATGCTATTATGCCCTTGAGGGCAATAATGCTATAGAACGGCATTACAAATAACAGGGTCACACATTGCTTGTTAATATAAGCCAAGTACCTGTTCATCGTACAGCTATTAATGATAACATACTGTTTGTTGTGATGGTGGTTTTCTAAACAATCTCGATGGGCTCTGTCACAAGCTTACCTTGAGCTTTAGCTCCTCCGTCACACAGGACTCTCGAGTTTCAAATTACCATTGACACAACATCATTAGGAAAGCAATAAAGGACGCACCATTCTCCAGTATGGTGTAACTATCATCCGTCAAATGACATCATCGAGTATAACCTTGAGCGCTTGCACCATTTGGACACATGATTCAGTGTCATGACAGAATATCAATAAGACTTCGACGAGATCACACAGAAGAGCATCCTTCAGCTACATCTGGCATACATGTGCTTTCCAAAATAGTAATTTGTAGGCGCTAGAGAACGAAATATGGCCAAGGGCTAAGAGTGCAGAACAACATTGGGTACAGAGGGTAAGAGGGGCCCATCGTCACTGCCATTGAACCGGATGTGTGCTTATTCATCACAAACAGTGTCACAAAGGTGGATCTTGTCAGCCTTGATTACAAATAAACAAAACCATTGGGACCCTTGTGTTCGTAGGGTTGCCATCTGCAAGTAATATTCTATGTTGCCACAATTCTGGACATAGAACCAGATCTTTAGTCCATGGTGTTGCATCGTCCCATTAAGTCAACATTGGTATCAACGACACGACCATAAGAAACATAGGTCTTATCTTTGACCTAAACTCAAAACTGCTAGTAAGGTGCCTGCCTAAACAGAAGTGTCATCACTCCATCATGCAAAATTTGAATTGCTACAGACTTGAAGCTTAGGTCCTAATTATTGTCGCTACTGTAGTCTTAGGTGGTCATTGAGAGATATTATTTTTGCCTGGTATGGTCTGAAAACCGAATTGGGCTTTGGCAGTGAACTTCAATGCGATCCTTGATGGGCTTAAATGGTAGAGATGGCTGATGGAAGGTGGAGCATCACAGTGCAGAACTTTAAAACTGCGAGTACGACATTGATTTCAGTTCAGCAAATGGACCAGCCTGATTCAGTTCTACTGCTTGCATTGGTCCTTTTCCGTACTGATACACTTCGGTATATACCTTCATGGTTTTCTTCCCTTTCTCCATAGCCATTTAACACAAGCTGTAACATTTTCATACTCAAAACATCCACTTTGTGTCCCAGTATTTTCTCAGCTTATTTTTCTCAGCGCCTCTCTGGTAGTCATACAATACTTACCTTCATGGTGTTTGTTTGGAGCGACATTCAGCTGAACTTGCCATGCTGCAGCTTCCTTCCTTGTTTACATCCCTGTGCTCTCGAACTTGGGGTAATCTATCAAATGTCTATTGTATACACGTGGAAAGAAAAGAACAGTTCTGTCTAGAAGATACTTGTAAAACGGTTCCAGCCATGTGTTCCCAGTCCTGGTGCATCTCGTTGACCCGCATCCTAAGAGGATGTAAATTCAGGGGCCATTTTGTACATATGGCAGTAACCGAACTTACAACAAAGTTCATTACCAAGCGCACATCCATGTGGTCCAACCTCGTCGCCAAGTCTCCAAAATGATTGACTAAGTAAGAATGCATCGATGGGAACTAGGCATGCATCAGGATAGAAGCAAAAGATTGTGTTTACGAGCTTACGTCGTCTATGGTGCATAGCTTGTCTTGAAGAGCCTCGAACTCCATGTGAGTGTTGACCAGACTAGTCTCAGCCAAATCTGTTCTCTCATTTGCGGAGTGGAGAGCTTGTTGAGTATCAGAGAGTTGTTGCTCCATCAAGATAATCTGGAAAAGACCATTTCTGAGGACGAAATCTTATATATGGCAGTGGGTAACAGAGAGAACTGGTATAGTATGAAGATGTTCTGTGTCAATAATGATGAGGAGCCTCCTCTCGCAGCTTTCGACTGGATAGCATGTTGATTTCCTTTGAAAAGTCACTTTCATCCTCTAGGCAAAGTTCCATAGATTTACGGTGCAGTTCTTCCCCTGTCTGCTCATCTACTTTGCCCTCCACAGGTGTGACCACAGCCACTGTCCACAAAATTGGCGTTCTCAGGGCTGCCCCTTTCTTATATCGAATGGAGCACACATACTTGCCGGTATGCTGACCCTGAATGACAATCCAACATTCGTAATTACGAGGAGTGGTAGGATGCATGGCTTCGATTAACTCAGGTTGAACTGCCTCTAATTTCTTCTTGCCCTTGCAGATGTAGCATTCCACCAGTGAACTGCTCTCGCCCTGCCATAAAACGAGAGTTTTCGCTTTGCCATTAAATTTGACACGCAATTCACGACCTAGCAGTCGCCTGTCTGTTGCCCAATGGCCAGGACACTCATAAGAAACCTGATGTAAACTTGATGTTGAGGCAGAAGAACATTCATTTGGGAGAGGGGGTGTCTTGGAACAGGGATCCCAGGTGGGATCAAGAGTAGAGGGTGGTGTCATCGCTCTGTTTCTGATGAAATCTCCTGTTCGGCCAATTCTTTCCATGCACTCTTCATACCTGGATTGAATGAAGGACATTGGAGGAAGAAAAGCACTCTGCGATTGCAAAAGGGGCTTGTACAATCTCAGCAGGCACTTGGTTCTGTGCAATTTTCAGATTTTTCAGTAGTTACAGATGACGCCACTTACTTGACATCTAGAACATGTTCATAATCCACGGTATGCTCTTTATTTGTTGTTGCCAGGTCATAGTTCTCCAGAACAATAACAAGATGTAGTCCACTTGGGTTCTCTTGACTGCAAATGACATCCCTGACTGTGCCGATTTTGGTTCTGAGGGGATGCCCCAGGTGGAATATTCCAATCTGTACCCCAATCCAAGGTGTTTGGCCTGTGCTTTGTATAGAGCCTTTAATCTGCTCCAGGGCAGTCAAGGTCTCCCCAATGTCAAGCTGTTCACCCTGTCTACAACCAAAGAGTCTCAGCACCACATAGATAGGGGGGAAATGAACATATACCCTTCAATGGTAAGGTCTCCTGGACAAAACACGTGAGACATTTCAGGCTCATCATCCAATACAACTATGGCCATTGGACATCCTTCTTCGTTCACAACATCTGTTACGACCCCTGCCTTTCCTCTGAGTGTAAGCTCATAAGCACCCACAACAACACGCTTCCCAATACAGCTTGCATTTGGTGCAATCTTTGCCTTCACATACTCACTGTAATCTTGAGTATGTGGAGATTGACATGACACTGAATTCCTTGGGCGTTGGAACTCCTGGAAGAGAATCCGTGAATTGTTGGCTTGAGCAACCAGAATACACACCTCAATCTCTTCATCGGGCCCTTTGGTCAGCACAACAATATGAAATTGCTCTACCACTTGGACCAAGCCTTTGCGACCCAGTTCCAAGCAAAGGATGAAGTCACCAACAAGTATTCTTTTGATTACATGGCAAAAAGGGAACTGATGTATGCCTGCACCATTGTCTAAATTGACTGCCACACCAATAGTGTTGACACTGCACACTACACCTGACCTATTGCTCGTTACCTCAACAATGTCACCAACATGGAAGTGCCATTCCATTGGACAGAGTGCACGCAATATTGCTTGCAGGACATCCAAGTGTTGACTTTCAGCAAATAGACCCAGAATTGATGCGGATATTGTAGTCGCAGTGACCAGAGATGGGATTTTGCATTCCAAGACCAGTAAACCATGGTCGTATTCACTATTTTGAAGTTTCTGGGTCCGGGTGAGTTGGCATATTTGCCTCATAGTTCCTAGCCATTGGAGCATTTGATTGGTATCCCAGAGACAAAGTGAGCTGTGCTGTCTTCTATCTCACTGGGGGCTGTGCTGATACTTGTGGAAGTAGAAACGAAGAATGACAAGAATTTCTGCACCCCAATCATATATCTCGTGCACACATCCTACATTGTTGCGATATGGGCCTGTTGAGAGCACAACCCAATCACCTTTTTGCAGGTTTGGCTTGCCCTGTTGCATCGTCCGAATGGAGGTTTCTTCCTCAATGGGGACTTCTTCCAAAATTGGTGTGCCATTGGAGGTAGCGACAGCAAAAGAAGAAGAAAGTAGCTGTCAGAGAGCAGGATTCACGTATCGACAGTCCAGATATACCCATTGAGAGACTAGGGGAAGGGCGAAAGCAGTGGTGAGGCAATGGTTGGACGTCTTGTAATGCTTGAGGCGAGATACCAAATGATCTTGTGTATGTTTCTGAAATATGGTTTAGCTGTAGTTCTCAGAGACATGAGAAATAATGCACCTTGACACAAACTCTCCATAATGGACCAGAAGAGCCTACCACCCAAAGTAGTTCCACAGAGTTGAGGTCACCAGAACTCAAGTCAGTCTCAAACCACCGACATTTCCTAGCATGTTCTGTTATTACTGCCGCATACTCTTTCAGTTGTTCAGTGGTAAAATTGTCGCTTTGATGGCTGAAACTGGGCTTTGGGGCTGTTTCAGTGGAATCATTGTCATTGTCGATGAAACCTGGAGAGAATGTTAGCACTAATGGTCAAGGCTACAAGCCAGCTCTCAAACCATCAATATCCTCTGCCTCTTCTGCATCGTCTGACATGCAATCATTATCCTCCAAGGCTTCCAAATCTATGAAACCACAATAGTTATACCACTAATGAATCTTTAGGACGCGAAATGTGCGAGGCATTGATGTTTACTCACCTGAGAGCCATTCCAAGAAGTAATGGTCATGGTCCTACTTATCAGCAAAAACTATGCTCTGAAGGATCACTCTGGCCAGACGATGCAACAAATTTGATTTTGTACTACTAGCTTAGCATGAGCAACGACCACCATGGACCGGATGATGATAGTTGGAGAATGAGCGAAAAGGCGTGAGAAAGGGATGTCCACGGCTGATACCGGTCCACAATTTTGCTTTTGTCCGAATGTCCTCGGGTATTCGGATGACTGCAAATTGCCAAGGAAGAAAGAATTCCCATGCCTCAATTCCTTCACTTTCCATCCACCATGTGTTCCTGCTGGTCGGACTCTACAGGTTTGTGTAACGTTTTGTCCCCTTTATTAATATTGTCTGACCTTACTTGACAGTAACTGCGTGTCAGTGCACTTGCTATCCCTGATGTTTTGGTCACTTGGTCCTCACAAGTGTTACATTTTTTGACATGTCTTCCTCTTTCACTAAGGCAGACCAAGATATGTCTACAGGAATACAGTGGGGATACATGACAATGCATGCATGGTTATCCTCGATGAAGGTACAGCAGGACACATCCAGTTATGATTCGTCCGACTTTGATGGCAATCTGAACATTAGTATACCCCTTTTACCTGACGTTGCTCTTACTAAATCCAAACTTTCCCAGCAGGATATCCACTGCCATTTTCAGTGTTTCGAAGGACAGCCTTTTACTAGTGGTAGGGTCTTCCCCGGAAGTCCCTAAGGACTTGCCCCACGACTCGCTTCTACAGCGTCCGCACCCATCTGCCCACATTCAGATTTCCTTGCACTTGACGCTGATTTTTTTTTCGCAAACCATGAATGTCCTCCAAATACCTTGCATTAACATTGTCGAGTTCATATGTAATCCTAGGATGGTGTAGATTATTTTTCATGTGAGTTTCATCCCTTTTCTCATTTACTATGACATACAATTCTACTATAATTTCTGTCTCAATTCAGCTGGAACTGGATGGCTTTGTCCCCGGTACTAGCTTCACACTATGTGCTCTTCCTGCTACATTTGTCACCCTGCACATGTGGTTATCCTTTCCTTGCATGCTGAGCCAGTGGAATGTGTTGGATGTATTCATGAATAGGATGATCTTATCAATCGCAGCGCCTTGTAGCCGAGTCACCCATAGTATGATGTTGATCCCTGTGATGAAGGTCTCACACAATAACCACACCTTCTGGAGCATATCGTCAGTAGGTGAGTGGCCAATGCATTTGGGAGGATGCCTACCAGGATGTCATCAACATTATCATAGCCGTTGAACGTAAGTCGCAAATAATCCACCTGCAAGGGAATGTGGGGCTGGGTGATCAGGTGGAAGAACTGGAACTTGTTCAAGCCCTCCTTTGGAGGGCAGGGCAGGGAGAGTTCGACATGCGTCTTTCGTGTTAGATTGCTGGATGAGAATATTGTGGGTAATATGAACTGAAAGAAAGCTTCAACAGAACTTGGCCCACATTCAGGTTCCAGTTTTAACCATCCAAGGCCCTTGAACGTTGCGCCTGTCAATATCGGCACCAGCAACGTGGGACGACCACTGAGGAAGGTTAATCCACAGTTGAAGCCCTCGTAGTCATGCATAGCCTGCAAATCTGGGACATTGTTGACGATGGTAGCGGATACTGTATCCAGCATGATGAGTGTCAGATGATGCTGAAGTAAAGCTCGGACGATGTGTGCTGGAATGGTTGTTGACAGCCGGAGCTTGGTCAGATTCTTCAAGCACACATTAGCCAGGCAGTTCCATTGCTCTGGCAGCCGAGACGATCTTGCCAAGACCAGTTCCTCGAGGTCTGGAAACATGGAAGGTGTGAACTTGCTAAGGAAGGAGTTTTTGTCATCAAAAATTGTCAAGTATTTTGTAGAGCTGAGGGATGGGAAGGTGAATGGTGGGCAGTCTTGCAAGCCACTATGGGGAGGAGGTGGTAATGACATCATCGAGAAAAGGTAGACCTTTTGGGGAGCGCAATCATGAACTAGGGAGAAAAAGCATTCTAAAAGGGGCCATTCAACCGTCATCGGATGGGAAAGCGAGAGGTCGAGATTCAATCCAATGGTCACAAATTGATGGGGGGCAGCGAGGGTTAGGAATTGTATGCAGCATCTGAGGCCTTCCAGGTCAAAAAAATTCAGGCTCAACTTGATGCCTGATGGTGTCTGACGTCCCTGCTGGGAGCAGAGCCAGAGCTTCACCGCAGAAAAGCTCTCTGAGGTCACCCTGCATGAGCCCTGTTCATCCCACAGTTCGAGTCTTTTGGCAAGGATCTTCACAACAATCTCCAACACCTGTCTGCATGCTGAGGTGCTTTGCAACAGATCACAATTCGACATGTAAGAACAAATCTCTAACTGAAGCTCAATCGGTAAGGTAAGCAGCCTGGATGGGGGAAGTTGGAGGGGTGTCCAGTGTCTTTGTCGAATTGTAAGGCTCTGCGAAGCACATCGTTTGATAGGTCTGGTGAGGAGGATGTTGCTGTGAGACACGGGGCGCTCGCGCCTGCTGGGTGAGTAGCGAAGATCAGTTGTGATAGATGTATGTTGAGGCATGAGTGAAGAGCAGTTTGTCTTTGACAAAGGGATTGCTCACCTATATATACTCCAGGTGAACAAAGAGGACCCTGTCTCCTTTAAGATGAACTCGGCCTTTAGATAGAGAAGTAGTTGTCCATAAGCTACCCAGACAAAGAGGGTGTTTCTTGCATAGCATTTCTCACATAATTGTAATACGCACAACTGGTTC
The DNA here is from genome assembly GCA_030435615.1 of Armillaria luteobubalina. Lineage (NCBI taxonomy): Eukaryota > Fungi > Basidiomycota > Agaricomycetes > Agaricales > Physalacriaceae > Armillaria > Armillaria luteobubalina. Next base: position 826,310 of record JAUEPU010000024.1, on the reverse strand, counting down.
ATCTTCGATCAGAATTTTGAAAAATTGGAATGGTTGTCCAAAAGGAAAACTGGAAAACTGGATTTATTGGCCACCTCTGCTGATACAACTCAGGTAAATAAGTGCAAACTAATCTACCTCAGTAGCTCTTTGTAAGTAATATACATATATCAAGTGCGATAGTGTTCAGGATGATAACATAGGCAACAGGTAGCAAGGTAAGTCGATGGCTACAGTGTTTTTGCTCTTTTTTTTTAGCAGGACCAGACATACCCTTTGTTTGTATTCTGCCCAAATTCTGCTCATGAGACAAATGTATGATGTGTGCCAGATGTGCGCAATGCGTGCCAACAAACAATTCGCTTTCACCCCCAGCAAGCCTCCTGCGTGACTGGGCAATGTTGGAGTTAAACCCAGGTAGAAGCAAAACAGCGATTGGGGCCAATCAGGACTGTCTTCAAAGAGACGTTGGATCACCTGGACAAAGGACCTGCAGAAATACAACAGTACCTCTTCTGAGTCCAGGATACAGGATGTTTCTGCTATCAGGGTTTGTGTGGCCTGTTGGCGGAAGGAGCAATATGCAGGGCATGGCATGAAGACATGATGGATGGTTTCCAGGGAATCACAGCCGCTGATGCACATGGGGGATACACTCCCAAAATGTCAGAATCGTGTGCATGTGGTATTGAGCTGGTTTGATCTCACATACAGCTGTAGGAAGACGGAGTAAGCGGAAGAGGCCTGCAAGTAGGGATGCTCAGGTGGGGTGTGTTGGTCACAGAGAGGGAGTAACATTGTCATGGCAGGGCGGAAATCGGGGCTAGAATACAGAGTCGAAGTGAGCACAGACGGCAGATATGATGTTATACTTGTTTGAATGTAGCCATCGTTTTGCGAGTAGAGCATAAATGAATCCATAAAGAACATAGGTAGGTGTGCAGGAGGTGGCCGAACTTGTAAGTATTGAGGACCTGAGGCTAATCGGTCTGCAAGTGCATTAACTGTTGAAGGGGTGGAAGGAAGAGTCGGTGTGTGCTGGAGTGTAAATGATATTAGGAGATGATGTGGGGGAGGTGAATGTTGCAAGAGATGAAGTAACCATCGGTAAAGTGATCGACCAGGGAGGGATAACCATTGATGAGGCCTAGGTGCAGGAAGGAGGTGAATGGTGGAGGATAGGAGCCACAAGGCCACAGAGGCGTGGGCCAGGACACTCCGCAAGTATAATTAAATTTTCACAACCTGAGCTGTATCAGTGATGGCTAATCAGTCCAAAATCGTCCCTCTTCCCCGTGTCAGAGATTGTGCAAGGACCTTGAAGGCTAAGAAAGTTAAAACAGAATAACACTGTTGGGAAAAGCATCATGCCTGTCAGAAAAGGTAGTGTCGACGTGGTGTCAAGTATTAAGTGGACCATAAAATGACAATATGTGAATGCAAGTTTGAAGGCGTACTTACTGGTGAGGCTACAAGAGACAAACCGACGCTTGACAGTCATGGTGATCAGGCAAGGAAGAAGGCATGAGAAAGTGGTGGCAGGAACCAGATAGAGTATGAAATTTCTTATCTCCCCGAGCCATGGATTTTGGGCACTGAATGTAGCCAAGAGATGATGTTCCCACAGTTTCCCTCTCTTGTCACCGACACCCATTGAAATCCAGTGCTAGGTGCTCGTTTCTCATTTTGGCTGTTCTTGTTCAGGCTGGTAATCATGTCAAATTTTCTTGGGAAGAATTGACTTGCTGGGCCAAGATGCTGGATTTTGATGCAGGCGAGTGGTCGCTTCCTTACCCTCCTCGTAGGCTCTTGCTCATATCGACAAAAATTGCAGCGAATTCATGAGTATTGGAGGTTATGAGGATGGGAATGGATTGTAGGAGGGAGAGGCATGGTGTGTTTCTATGTCCTGGATAGATGAATTGTCCTTCTGATAATATTTAATTTTGCTAGATTCCAAGTGCCCCCTCGCCATCTTCGACTTGGTCACACTATGAAGGACCAAGGACCTTGCCCGTTGAGTCAATACTCAAGGAAGTGGCGATGCCCAATTTGTGTGTCACTCTTACTTGTCCAGAACTCGTACAATAGGCTCATCAGTCTGTTATATTCATAGTCCCAGCATTGTTCTCCTTGACAGTAGCCACACATTGACATCGCGTTCACTATCCCTGATGTTTTCATTGTTTGGTCCTTGCTAGTGTACATACACTTTTTGATGTATGTCTTCTTTTACTGAGCAACTCAGATTCAGATGTGCCTACAGGAATACTTCGGGGACACATCCCAGTGCATGCATGGTTATCCTCGATGAGGGTTACACCAGGACAAGCCTACATCCAGTTACAATTTGTCTCATGGGGATGGCCCATAATGGACAATCTAATCTGAACGCTGGTCTACTATTTCCCTTGACGTTGCTCATACTGATTCCAATTCTTATCTAGTAGGTCATCACCCGTTACTTCCAGCATTTGGAATGACAACATTTCACTGTCCATCAAGACTGGGATTCAAACCAGGGTCCTCACCATCCTGATTTGGAAGTCATCGAAGACTCACCCTGTGACTCGCCTATGCACCCGAGTTGTCATTCTAAGGCAAGGCTACTAATGGGAGCTTACCATGTAGGCTGGTGTCAAAGAAGGCCTTAGTCATGCAGAAGCTAAGTGAGGCAATAACAATTCAACTGACTCTATTTAACAATGTTTCATTCATAGCTAGGTGTAACATCATTTCATCCATGCCGAATCTTCCAGATCTCTCCATTGCGGCATTGAGCCATTATTTATTTCTGTTGCCTTCGCTCATTCCACTGATATGATACTCTTCTAGAGTGTGTCCCTCCACCCTTATACTTCTCTTATCACTGATGTGGTCACCAACTTCAGTCGCTCCTGAGTACGTGAATCAACCTCCCATTCTCTGCTTATGTTTTAGGGCATCCCACTTTGCGTCGTGAATACTCTTCACCACTGTCTATGACTATGTAGATGGATGCTCAGGTGCACAGAGGCTAGTGATACAGTGATTTCCCCCCATTCGAGGGATACAATTTACCGTTTTGCAGCACTAGATTGCACAAGCCCAAGTCAGAATAACACTGTGATAAAAATATAGAACAGGCAGACAACGGCGGTGTCAAAGACTGGAAACGACCTCCCGGGGATGAGATGGTGACTCTAGAGTAGGCAAAGGCTGGAGTGGTGGGTGACCTGCAAGTTAAATAGAAGGAGTCGATGCCAGGAGAAAGTGCGAGCTGTTGGCAGCTAGCATTGACACCAGAGAGAGGCAGCATGTCAAAGAACTGGAGATGTGCCAATGACAAGTGAGGCCGTCGATGGCTAGGGGTTAACTTGGAGTGGCGTCAAATCTGACGGTCACTGGCGAGCTCCTGTGGAGTCACTAGCAGCTCTAATTGCATTGCTGGTGGCCAGTGGCGGGTGCTTGGCGTATCACTGGCAGGTGCTCGGCATATCACTGGTGGGTGCCTGATGCGTCGCTGGCAGGTCACCCAGGATTTGGGACCCAAATCCTGGAACAAATCCCCTTTGTATTTGTTCCCATTTTTGGTTTGGTATTTACATCCAGATTTGTTTTAAAAATATCATTTGAAATACACTTGTTTTTTGGAGCAGATTTACCCTTCTGGATTTAGGACCCAAATCCCTGAGTCAAATCCGCATGCTTTTGTAGTACAAATCCACCTGACCAAATCTTCATCAAAATACCATGTGTTTTTGCATTCCTATTTAAGATCCAAATCCAGTACCAAAACTGACATTAAATACTGATTCAAAACCAATCAGTTTTTGGTGCCGGTTTTGGTGTCGGGGATTTACCTACTAAATCCAGCACCAAATCCTTCAAAGTATTTGACCCCCCTAAAATACGAATCCACCACAGCAGTGAGTTCATCTAGTATCACACATGTCTTTAATTATTGTATTCTGATACCCATGCAACATTATCTTGGTGCAGTTAGTATCAAGCACTGAGCTCTCATACTTAGATTGACCTTATCTAGTACCACTCTAAGCTAGAGCATGCACTCTACCAATAGTCACTTCCAATATTCATTGTACTTGCTTAATATCATTGCACTCTTGGTATAATCTCTCTTATTGTATTCACAGACTTCTATTTTAGGTATGCAATGCCTAATAACACAAAATTACATGTGTAAACACCCTGGGGGCATGTCAATGTGAATATATTGAAGACATGTATTGAGCATTAGGTCACTACTTCCCTTGTGCCATTGATCCTTGGGCTGATGTGGACAACATCATCTGGGCAGGCTTGAAGCTGGCAGATATAGCCAAAAAGTATGTCTTTTTCCTCTTCTTTTTTGCTTAGACTAATATTTGAATCCAGGCAGAATACATATGTTGAACAAATGAAGACAACATCACAAAATGAACACTCTTGGTCGATTCTTCATGAGCTCCTGCAATGCAACATTACTTTTCCACAGATTTTTAGTGTTTACAAGACAGACCAAATTGCAGTGAAAGTAGTGATACATGAGGTATGTTCTCCCTGTGTTATATACAAATTCTGACTTCATATTTAGATGCATGAGGGTGCAAAAGAAGCTCACGCTACAGACGCTAATAAGGTCTGGCATGAAATTCTAACCTTCATTCTCAAGAACCCTTGGACTGATGTCATCAGCATGCCAAAACCTCATATGGTTTCAACTACATTGATACTGGCTGTCTCTTGTGCCCTCAAATGTATCTATCTGATTTTAATGCAAAGTAAGCTCTTACTTACTTATTAATCTAGCTGACTATTCACCTTTCTAGTCCTCAATTCCTCCAAAAACTTGCTGATGGAAAGGTCAAAGTCATGGCATCTTACTGGCCATCATTTCTGTACTCTCAGGAACTGCACAAACTGGATAATATTGAAAGTGGACTCATGAAAGGAAATTTACTCTCACAGGTGCATCATTTGTTTTATCAGCTGAAAATGTTTACCAGCACATTTACAGGTGTTTAAACATATATTTTGCAGCACTGGGGACCCAACAAAGCAAGGAGGAACAAAACACTGCAATGTTGCCAGGATTAATCAGATGCACAAGATCACAGGCCATCACATTGCATATGCTACATGCCAGGTTCATTTTATTCTCTTCTTTATCAGGTTTCTCACTATGCTTCATCCTTTTCTAGATGAGATATGCTCTCTGTGCAAAGGATAGCTGGACCAAACATGATGGTGCCTTTAACATGGACACATTTTATGTGGCTATTGTCAACCTCTTTGAGGAATATCCCGAGGATGAGTGGGCTAAAGCAACCCTTGGATGGTGGAATGAGTACGTGAACCTCTTTTACTCCATGTGTACTCACCTTTTTTCCTGCAGGGAGGTGTTCAGTGATGCTGAGGGTTGTGTGATCACCAACACTGAGAAGCAGACTCACCCTCCCAAGAGCTCGGTTGCACAAATGGTTGCTGCAAGGGCAGCTCATGCAAAAGCTTGTACTGAAGCTGCCAAGATGCTCACCGCTGATCTGGAAGCTAATCTGGGTGCTGAACCTGAATATGAAGATTATGAGGATGAAGAAACTTGAAGGTTTTTGGAACTGGTATGTCACTTTCCATATTTTATCAGGACTTCTTACAAACTACATGCTAGCTAATACTGCCTGCTTGCTCATCTTGTCTCCTGATTATCGCACCTTGATGTCTTCGCTCCTTTCTTTGTCTCATGCTAGACTTGCCTTTCTTCTGTGTCTCAACTGGACTCTGTAGTAACTTGTGCTTGTGTATATTGTATTTTTCTCACAGATTCACTTGTGAGTGCTTTGTCAAATCAGTATATTGTAATATATGTGTATTCTCTCCTAATTTGATATTTTATTTGCTCAGGGCATGCAATAACAGGTCAAATTTGGTAATGGTGAATAGCATTGAATATAAGCCATATAAATTCTTATCATTGCTCACAACAACTCTAAAGATATACAATGAAAACAATCAGTAGCACTGATCACAAGGTATTGGAGTGATCACATAGCCTTATGAAGACTATACTTGTCCTTGCAATATGAGGGGACCTATGTTGGATATCCTAATAACTGGTATGAAGAATTGGGCTTATTAGGATGAATTGAGGTGCTGCTAAGCGGCTTAGATTATCTTGCCATAGTTACATTTGTTAGTAATAACTACACATTTTTTGTGGTGCAGAACCAAGCACATAAATAGATCTATCAGTCAGATTTTTCAAATGGTGATGCATCTGGACCAGAGAAATTGGTACTTCTGCATTGATTTGACTGAATTTGCTATAAATGTGAGTGTGAGTAAGATGACCCATTTGCACCATTCAAGCTAAACAGTGGGTACTTGCCATCCATGTTGAAGGAGTACAGTAGAACCACTCATATATGATCTTAGACTCTGATAATTCAAGGGAATGTGTTCCAGAAACAACTTCTCATTCTAATCTAGAAGACATTTATACAAGATACACTAGTTGAGATAATAGGTTATAATGACATAGGGTTTTTAGTAGGTAGGTAGGAACTGGTCTAGTTCTGGGAACAAACATCATCTAGGTGAGAAATAGCTGATCTAGATTACTTCTTAACTCAAACAATCAAAGAACACACAGGTTTTACAAAGAGCTCACAGGCTTTATAGTTTACTAACTCTCAACATAAGTGTGCAGACTTGAGACAAAGAAGTACACAGACTTCTACAAAGGATACACAGATCCTGCATCAAGCTCACAGACTTCCAAAGAGCACACTGACTCTTCAATTGTTTGAACTCAAAGCATTCTAGGGCTTATTTTACTTCAACTAACTTGTTCTTTCTTATTGGGTAACTTAGCAATGAATTACTCAGTCAAGGCACTTAAATCTGTTATTTGATCAGGTAGCTATAGGCCACTAGCACAGACACAGGGGAATGCTTTCCTTCTGTTGTGTGTCTAGATGATGGTATTTATAGTATTCTACATTTAGGTATAGGCATCACTCATCTAGGCAACTGGTAGCATGATTATGCATAGCAATACAAATGATGAGTAATTAATTTATAGAGATTGCACAATTCCAAGATATTCATTCAGTTGCACAGAAGAGCAACAGGTTTTTCTATTGCCTAGAAGTGCCATACTGGTCTGTGGGCACTCCTACTTCTATTTTCCTATGGGCCATATCACTATTCATTCAGTACTGTTTAATCATGTAGTATTTTAGTGGATGTAATCACCAATCATTGATCAATCAAGGTACCAAGATTGTATTTGCCATGATCACTTGTGTGATCTAGAATAGTATCTTGGATCCTGACTAGGCTATTCTTTCTTTCTGGGTCAGGGTTTTTATTCATTTCCTAGACTAAGTCCATGGAGGAATCTGGTTCTGTTGAGACTTAGTAAATATTTGAGGTGGGCTTCAGATTGTTAAGTTCAAGAAGCTAATATAGTTCTTTCTTTTTACTTCTGGATTTTTGGGTTCACCTAGATATAGTGAGATTCCCTTTTGACTGTTTGCAGTCTGTTTTAACAGGAAATAGCCAGTAGTCTCAAAATGCTGGCAGAGTTGACTTGTCTAGATGTCTTCTCTACTTCCTCTTCTGCTACTGTTTTAGGTACTCACACACTGATCTAGATGACTTGCTTAGTGGTGAAAAGTCCCTACTCTAGTCCTCAGTATGGCTCATATTTTTGTAGTAAATTTGCAAAATCTATGGGTAGCTTGATACCAAGTGTATCAATGTGGTAAAGAGTTATGTCCAAAATTCATAGGCCCATACAAAGTAGATGAGGTGTACTCTGGGACCTCCACATACACCTCCCAATGGCATTACAAAATAGGAAAATGGTCAAATTTAGACTATTCAGTTTGTAGGGATCTTCTATTAATCTCAACATGCCCAAACTCATATATTCGGTGATTGTGAGCACAAGGATTGCTTAGGAGTTAGTATATACAGGTTGCACTCTGTATATATTTGGTTCTAGCTATAGCCCTATGATTACCAAGTACATCATCAGAATCCTGGTTACAGTTCCAGTAGTAAGTTCTTATTCAAGAACTGTGTGCTATTATTTAATTTCACTTTGCAAAATTATATTCTGTTGGTGTTAGAAACTAAAGTACAATAATCCTATCTATGGATTACCCTTTGAAGTCTTCTGGTGTAGGCACAAGTGGTGTGAGAATGCCAATGAAGGTAAACTACTACCTTAATGGTTTAAGGAGTGAAGCTGAGTCATAATGAATTAACAATTTAATATTGTGCACAAGTGTTTTATAGTTCTTGAAGACCTTTGGCACTAGTGTATTGAAGTGAATATTGTAAGGGCATATTAGCTTATTAGCTTCAAAGGTTTAAGAGATATTGTGTGGGGGATTAATTGGTGAGCATATTCTATTGTTCTAGTCAAAACACTCTGGTTTATATACTAATTTCCTTGTAACAGTGCATAAGCTACTATTATTAGTCTTTGTAACTGCAGTAATCATTAGTGAGCTTCACATACACTTTGTAACAAGCATGATGGTACTAACTCCAACTTAAAGGAACAAAGCATAGAGGAAAAAAGTGTGTTTATACCATGACTAAAAATAGTATGTCAGTGGACTCATATAAGATGGGTGATGCTATGAGTTCCTCTGTTCATAATTCCCTCACCAGTGGATTTTTTAAAATGTCAATTGTTAACAAAATGCTAGGCTACTATGATATAAAGTTATAGACAATCTAATAATACTGAAGAGGAGCAAACTGAATCTTTCTATGGGTAAAATTCTGGGAAGGTTTCCTTAAACTATCTCAATACAGACAACTTGTCCTTTTTCATTCTCCTGTCCACCAACCTCCTGACCTTGTTCACTGCTATCTCCTGGGATAACCAAGGATTGTTCTTCTTCACTTGTTACTGTGCCATTTTCTACATCTGAGTTTATAGTACCTTGACTCTGAAGATCAGAGTCATGTCTAAAGTGAAGGGATGATGAGATGCTTCCTTCCCAAGACTCCTCAGGGCGAGCATGTCCTGCAGCAACTCGCCCAACAATCAATGTAGGAGCAATTCCCTATAATAATGCAAGCATTTAATAAGAAGCATGGAAGTAAAGACATAAAACATACTCTTGCAAAAGATGCTAGAATAGCAAAATATGTTCCTTTATGGCTTTTACAAGCAACAAGAATAAGGTACACCAGTAGAGTACTAGAGTAAATCAAGGCAGATTCTACAATGATTTCAATGATACCTCTAAATGTTCTAATACCCATCCCTCTGTGACTAATAGTGAGTATCTGGTATATAATCAGGAGTGTACAGAGAATTGTTGTGGCCATGGTAAATGATGTGTACAGAATAATCCATAAACCTGATGTCCCATATACTGATGCATCCTGCATACTATTTATAGTATCATGGACTGAATGATATGTGTAAAGAACCTTCATTGCTAGATTTCCTTTTGTTATTAGGCAAAAAAAAAACCTGAATTGACTATACCTGTTGCTGCAAGAAGACATAGCACAGGCATGAGGACGATCAGCCAATGATGTCCCCAGACAATCCAGCATCTCCAAACCTAAAAAGGTCCATATTTTCAATATCCAATGAGTAACAAGAAATTGACAAACCATAGATGCATCCGCAACAAATGTGCTTATCAAACCAGCAAAACTTTGTATCCATAATATCTTCTTGAATTCAGCTGAGAGTGTCCTGAATGCTAGAAACACTGTCCAAAAATTCCACCCATTTTCTATGAAGATCCATTGAGAAAATGACCACAGAGATGAAGTGCTCAAAATATGAAGAACATAAAGGCACAAAATAACAAAGACCATAGAATGATTAGCTAGCATTCCATTTGTATGTTTTGCAGAGACTGTATCACCATATGGGTGTTAAGCATATGTTTGTATTTGAAGAAAGAATCACATACCAACAGTCCACATTGTGATAGCAATAATCCCAGTATACATTCCTGTTGATAATCTGAGTTAGTATAAACTGCAAAGATGAATTTGTAAATGTTCATCCCAGTGCAGAATGCCTCCAACAATGTGGTGTTGAGTCCTATGTCCATGTTTTCAAATATAAACTGTATTTCTGCTTGTGATAGATCAGGAATTTCTGGGATTAGTGCCATCTTGTGAAGTGTGAGAGATAGAATTGTGGAGAATATTATAGACAATAGACTTGATATATACAAAACAGAGCACATGCTTAATAAGCGATACATATCATAGAAGCACAATAGAACCTTTACTGGTAGTAAACCAGTTTAGATGGAAACTGGGATGCTGGAGTAGAGCATCCATCATCTCAGAAATTTGGAATTAATCCCACTTCACTAAGACTTATTGTTCACCCAGGTAATGTCCACTCAATGTTCCAATATTATTGCAGCTCACTTAAGCCAGATTCTCCTTACTAAGGTAGCAGATCCTGATTTCTGATATCTATGAACATATGTACTTGGAAAATGCATCAATCTACAATGGAACAGCAGCCAAAAGGTGTGGACTTCAGGCACATTGTCATCTCAGTCTCTGGGTGATCCTAAATGGGAATTATTTTGCTTCTCTACAAGTGCATCAAAGGTCTAGAAAAGTAGATGTGCATAGCCAACCAAGTCCATGTGTTCCTTGCATGTTGGATAGCACTGTCCCTTCAGTTGTTTACAGTGATGGCAGGCAAAGAAACATCAATAGTTTTCTTCCTATACATCAACATGTGATACCACTACAATACAAGCACAAGTAGCCATCTAAAGGTTGGTCAGAATCCATGTACCAAGCAAGAAAAAACTAGTCTTCAAAACATCTCACTATAGTATATACAATATACAGCACTTCACTAGAAATATACCTAATACTCATCTATTTCCATTCCAACCAACTACTCAAGACCAACAATTGTCATCAAAATGCCAACCATCAACACCACCTTAGGAACCCTCCACCCAGCCCTTGCACCTTTGCTCTAAAGACACCTTCCACCATGCTAACAGGTACCAAAACCTTCATCATACCATTTGGCACCACCCCTTCTTCAATTGACATATACACAGGTCCTACAATAGCTGGCATGTACATCACAGTGTACTCCTCATAGCATGGAACCCAGACAGGGTTGGCTCCAGGGAGGGTTGTCAGGTTTCCTGTAGCTACCAGAATGTTTAGGTTAAAGAAGGAAGACAAAGAAAGATACATACTGATCTCATCAACAGTATTCAAAAGAAAACATCTTGCATTTTGGTCAATTGTAAATACCCCAGCAGCCACACAACACAAAGGGTCCCTATATGGATTGCAATGACACTCATTGATGGCTCTCTGCAGGATGCTAGACTCTCAGCTATTGAAGAAGTCAGCATGGTAGCTATACCCTATGGGATTGCTATTAAAAAATCTATCTATATAATAATACAGATCAGCACAGCTGCTGAGTTGCTTATATAAGTTAGTGGACTTTCAAATGTCCACCTTTCTTCTGTATGCACTGTCACAACCAGCTATTGAGTGACTGGTCCTGCCAGCACTGCCATGACTGGGACCTGCTTTTTCCAGTATCTGGCTCTTTCTGACACCAAGGGAGGAAAAATGTTCATATGCAGACTATTGTAGAAGCTGTTTGTGCTTAGGAAAAGTTGTATTAAAATGTACTTCCATAATATTAGCTATCATTTTGAAGGATGGTTGAACAAGTAACCACTGTATGGAGAATTCAATATTCTGGCCTATAATATTCAATTTTATAACTGTATATTAATTTCATATTTTATACAAAAATATTGAAATACTATTTTTAATATTATTTTAATATTTGGGAATTTCTCAATATTTCTTCAATATACAGGATTATTGAAATAAAATTAAGAATAATGTTTTGATATTTTGGCCAAGATTCTTGAAAAATATACAGTTATAGAATTCAATATTTCAGCAAAGAATATTGAATTCTCCATGCAGTGAACTCCTGCAATGACACAATATGCAGCATTGAGCTTTTGAAAAGGGACATTAGAGCTGCATGCCATAACCATATTGTACAGGAATACAGTGTCTGAGTCTATAAGTGTCTGTAGCCATGTCAAGCTGCTTACCAAGTACCAACAAATATGGCATTGTATATGACCCTCATGGCTGTAATTATACAGTCTGAAGCCATCAGCCTCCTTCAAGAGCTATGTAGTTTATAAATAGTGATGGAGAGCATGGAGCCCTAAGAGACATATCTGTCAGAGCTTCTTTGTCAAGACACTATGTTAGGATCATGCCAATAGGAAGAAGTGAAGTGGAATGCACATGGGCTTGGCGAAGCTATTAGCAACGTCACCCCTGGGTCGAAGCCCTAAGATGAATATGGATGGAGTCTGCAGAATAAGACAAGTAGAGATTTAAGATGAAGTTGCACAGAGGTGGAATCCGTGGACTTGTAGAAGAGACTGAGATTAGGCTTGAAGGCCAAGTAGAAGTGAATGCGAGAGTATTGGGCTAAACCAAGTTGATATTTGAACTGAGGTATGTACTACTAGTTGTACAGTTTATATACTAGAGTGGAGTCCAAGGGACGGAGGCTAGAATAATGTAAGTCTGGAATATTCTGTATCTAGAGGAGTCAAGTATTCCATGGACTCCAATATAACACCTACTTGGTACCATTGACAGATTCTAGGTGTGATAAATGAATATGTGAAATTAGTATGTGAAATAGAGATATGAAATATGGAATAGAAACCAGGAAACAGAATCCATTGGATTCCAATAAGTGCATTGGAGCCAGTTGGATGGGTTGAAGGTTGCAGTCTGTGGCATCCACAGCATGCTCATTACAGTATCCCCCCCTTAGCATTCTTGCCCTCAAGAGCACTGATCCCGATGACCGAGTGTGACACATGGAATTTTGTGCAGGGATGTCACATGATAAATACCTCTTAGACTTGAACCACCACCATCTCTAAGTCCATTGTCCTTCTCCTTGTTGTCCAAAATGTCTTCAACTTTGTGTCATCACTCTCAAACACCTGAGGTGTACAATGCACCACCTATGCCAAATGATGTCGACCCTGACAAACTTGAAATTTTCTATGCAGAATGTGATGTTGAGGAGATGGTGTACAGGGAGGCCGTTGACAGTCATGATGAGTGGAAAGTTGAGAGGGCCATGGAGCAAAAAGCTTGGAAGGTGGTGGAAGCTGTGGCACAGGCCAAAAAGCAAGCAGAGGAATGCTCAAAGAAGATTGCTGAAGCAAAGGCAAAGAAAGCAGCAGAGGCCGCAGTGGAGAAGGAAAGGTTAGAACAGGAGGTGGAAAGATTGGAGCAAGAGTGAATAGCCGCTGATGAACCTAGAGACTCCTGCGGGCAGAAAACACTACACCTGAACAGCAAGTATAATCCTTCACAGAATCTGAAGGTAGGTTCTTAGCGAGTCTAGTCAGGCACCTCTGTGCAGTGACTGTAGGTCCTAAGATCATAGCTTATTCAAGGCTACTGAGTGTTATGCTGTGAATTATAACTTTGCAAAGCAAGGTCTATGTGTGAAGTACTTCAAGAAGAGAAGTGAATCGCAAGCTTGGGTGTATACTGAGTGGGTATGAGGTATTGGAATCCCGGTCACAGTTTCAGTTGTTAGTTCCTATGCAAGAACTATGAGTTATTATATAATTTTGCTTCGTGAAAGTATATTCTGTTGGTGTTAGAAACTAAAGTGCAATAATCCTATCTATGGATTACCCTTTGAAGTCTTCTCATGAATGGAAAAGAGGTGTGAGAATGCCAATGAAGGTGAACTATTGCCTTCTTGGTTTAAGGACGAAAGCTGAGTGTTAATGAAGCAACAATTCAATATGGTGCACAAGTGTTTTGTGGTCCACGAAGACCGTTTTTAAAACACTAGTGTATTGACGTGGATGTTGTAAGGGGGTCTTCTAAGCTTTTAGCTTCAAAGGCTTAGGGACTATTGTGTGGGGGAGTAATTCCCAAGCATATTCTATTGTTCTTGCTAATACACTCTGGTTTTTATACTAATTTTCTTGTAACAGTTCATAAGCTACTACTGTCAGCCTTCATAACTGCAGTAATTTATTAGTGAGCTTCGTGAACACTTTGTAACAATATTATCCTGCTATCTACAGTCTTACTGAGTGGTGTGGTATATTAACAGTTCCTTCATTAATGAATCGTAGTGGCAAGTGGCCCTTTACTCAGCATTATTGGTTGCACAGTCATTGGGAATGTGACTTCATGAAGCTGAAATGTTTATTGGAATGTGCCCATATGCTTTCAACCATTAACCATTACGAGGCACTAGCTGTGGACTGCCTTCGTGCAGGCATACCATATGATTGTATGGTTGGTATCATGTGATTGGTCTAGACTTGTAATACTATTATGGACCTACAGCTCAGCCACCTGGAAGGATCAGGCTGATATCCATTTGAACTGGATATGTTTATTTAATTATCAGTTCACAGAGTGCATCATAGGTTTGTGTAGCCATGTGCATTGAGTAGTTTGCTACAATTCGACCTGCACTGGCCTTGCAACAATTGGTTTACTGAAAGGCTGTGCATGGGAGAACATCAATAAATTATTATGTGTGTCTGTGATTTCAGAGCGCACAGAGCCTCAAGGCTCATCAGTGGGATGAAGATGTGGTGGACTGTCCATGCTGGGTACTAACAGATGGAAATGCTAGGTAGGAGTGTCAGTAGCCAAACCATGAAAGACAAAACCAGAACATACTTTACAATGCTATTGTCCCTGCCATGCCATCTTTGAGCTCCAAAACATCAACTTTTGACATTCACCTTCAACCTCATCACATTTAGTCACCCACATATGCAAAGGAAGTATACAAGCCTTGTCGAGCCTCTGAAAGCAAAGTAAGCAAAGAGATAAGAAACGAGAGGAAAATCTACATCATAAAGGCTTTCAGGCCATGTACAAAGGCACTTTGTGCACCAAGGCTGACCCATTTGCACTGTGGATTTTGACAGAGTTGAAGCCTGATTTGAATGCAGTGTTGGCTGCTGCTTGGGCATAGAGCTTGGGGTATTTGTGGATCTCATCAATGGTGAGCAGGCAGGGCAATGAGGAGGAGTCAGGTGGTTTGATGGCAGAGGGCATGACAAATTTGAATGAGGGGTCTTTATCTCTGAGGTCAGAAAGCTTGGCTGTATGTCCTATAGCCCAATTGGTATATGTTAGGGTCTTGTGCTTGGGCAGAATGTCATATAAACCTGGATGTATTGATACCAATGACTTCAATGAACATCAGGTCTTTATTTTCTTCACTGAAGTCTTCCCTCAACAGGTGTAGGATGGGTGAGATTGAAGCAGACAAAACGGTAGTGAGAGCAGGAGAGCCATTCAAGTTTGGTATAGGCCTCAAAATGATGTCTCCAAGTTTGCACCAGGGATCTCACAGCCTACCTGCCAAACAAGTGTCAGGATAAAGCTGTGCAGTAGAAATTCTCAGCTGACAGATTACTGTGAGATCTGAGGGGAAAGATAAGCTCTATTGTTGGACCAGCAGACAGAGATAAGGTCATAGAGTGCAATGACATCATTCCCAGCCCAAGATTGTTAAGTTAACCCAGAAATGATGTCATTGTGTCTATGGTAGATGGGAAAAGTGTTTAAAAGCTGGACAACCTTTCCCCTTCCTCCTCTCCCCTCCTCCCTTCCTGCTGTACTCAGTTCACCCATACAGTATGGGCTTCTTCAACCGTTTCTCTTCCCTAAAGTTGTCTCCCAAAAGACAAGCCTAGTTTGTTCTGTTGATCTCAAGAGACAAACTCAAATGCCTCTGATGCATCACTCCCAAGCTCTGGAGTCCTCTTGTCAAGTATATTGAAAGGCTACATGATAATGAGCCTCAGTTGAAGTGAGAATATATCATCATACCTATTTTGTATCTGGGATAAGTTCATGGTGGGACAATCAGGGTGGAATGTTGACATTGAAAAACAGGACATAATATAGGGGGAAGGGATATCCCCCCTCTGGGTGACATTGCATTTCAGAGAATGTTCTGACACAAGGTTGATGCCCTGCAGATGTAAATTATGTGAGCTTCATTTGGGTGACAATGTTAGATGAGATTTTAAGAGATCATTGGGTTCTGAAAGTACTTGATAAGTATTCAAACATTTTCTGCAGCAAAACACACTCACCGAAATGCATAAGATTCATCCCCAAAGCTGCAACCAGGATAGTATTGAGGAAGGGTTCCACAACCGGAAACGTTCATGGGTGTATCAACAAAATCCAGTCCTCAACCCCTTTGCCTTATTGAAGCCTTCAACAAACAACACCACTGGATGAAATACCATACACAGGAGGATTATCTAACATTGTGTCAGTTGATCCAAGCCCAGTTTGCATCGCAAAAATAGTGCCCATACATTGATATCACATCAATGCACCCAGAAAGTATTGGAGTTAAGTGGGAGGGTGTAAGGCAAGAAGAATCGAAATCAGGGCGAAGAGGACTGAGTGTATGACAGGGCACAGGAGTGACAAGCACATTAGTTGAAGATCAATGCTGATGGTCTGAGTGATGTCACAAATTGAAATTGACACGTGATCTGATATTGATATGTCCAATTGTGGCATTCTCACTGTAACACTTTCAAGTGACCAAATCTCATTGCTTTGCTCATGCTGCCTCCACTTCAAATCTGTTTGCTTGGCCCCACTTCAAGTACATACTATTTGTGGTCCCCCTAGCACAGTAAGTGTATATTCTCTCTACTTTACTCTCTCTTCTAAATCTCTCAGCTCCTCCACCAGTTTTTAGAGAACCTTGAACCAATCAACAAGGTCCAGGGCATACCTCAAACACAAAATACAAGAGTATTTTGTGTGGCCAGTACACAAGACATGCATCTTTCTGCCTGCATTCAAGACTGAGGAACTTTTGAGATTGATCAGGTATGTATTCCAATGCTTAAATCTGATTTATGCTTTCTGAAATCATCTGTCTGTCTTATATAGTGTAATGCCATCCTACCCTGAGCTGCACCTGGGTGAACTCACTAAGTTTTCTCCAAAATACAATGGTAGGCAAGCTACAGCTGTTGTTTGACAGTGTCATTCTGAAATTTTTATAGGAAATCTGAGTATAAATGATGGTCGCATTGGTACATATATAAAAGAGGAACATATTTTCATTACCACTCCCAACAATATGTTCATTTCCCATCCTCCTACTGCATGTCAAGTGCATCTGTATGAAGATGGCTGATTTGGACACCATGACCCCACTCATGTTCCTCAATTTTTTGACAAAAGATTTTGTCACTTTTCTGTGATTCCTTGTCTGCCTGCTGTTTATGACATAAACCATCCTTACTATCAGTGGATCAATACAATCTGGTATGACATCATCCAAAATGACATTGTGTTCTCCCAGGGATGTGTTTCCCACATCGGCCTTTTACATGAAAGTGTTCATGGGTGGTTCAAGCATGCATTGACCTATATCACTTGATGTTGTTCTCTCATGCAAAAAAGACAGAAAATTTCTGAGGCCTTTTGAGAGTTTCTTAGCATCAAATGCACATGTCTGGAGGCCCTGGTCCACCGAACAAAAACTGTAATGACAGATGCAATGTCCATCCATGTGCAAGTGGCAGCAATACAGCAATATTGGTTGGAACTCATTGCCAGACTTGACTACATGGAGATTCATCAACCGGTGATGAATGGTAAAACTCAGCGCAATGGTTCTATGGATTTTACACGTCTCATGGGCACATTCACCTTTAATCTTGATGTTGCCAAGCAGCATATGAAAGCTGGTATCCCAGTCTATCTTGTCCAACCAGCCAAAGAGTTTACCAATCAGATCCTTCTCAAAGCCAAAAAGCCCATCATTATCAGTGTCAATGACACTATTCCTGAACCCTCCTTTCCTATTGTTTTTCAAGGCAACCCATCTCACGCTAAGAAATTTGATGCTATGCATTGTTTCATGAAGATATTCCAAACATATCACAATCCTTTTCTTTTTCCAACAGCTCTTTCCCCTACAACTTCCTCTTCCTCTAGTTCAGCTCCTCCTCCTTCAGGCTCTAGAGGTCCAATATGTAATACAAGAGGCAAGGCCTGAGCATCAGGTCCTCTTTCAAGCAAACAACCTTTGCAACAAAAGAAGATTCATAAGGCACATTCTCTGTTTTACAGATTTAGAAGCTCATGATTTTCACTCGAATCTCTTCAAAGCAACCAGGACAAGTTTGCTGACTTGTCTGGAACCTACACCCCCCTGCCAATACCTGCATGGGTCACTGCTAATGCCAGCATTGACCAGAATTCAGAACACTCTCAACAGCATGAAGAACATGTCCATCACCTGCAGAGCAAATCTAATGCAAGGAACAACCAGGATCACAACAAGGGTTACACCTTCCCTAATCTGGGACTCCTTGTTTTTTGCTTCTGTGACTCGCCAGAGCTCTTACTTCCATTAGTGGGAGCATTGCCGAGATGGCCTCATTTATTGTATATCCTCATCCACTTCAAATGCCACACCTGTCCATCCTCAAGTCTGGCAGGAGCTGCTGTCAATGCCTTTCAAGAAAGAAAGCACTACAATGACAAAGGATCATGACATCACGTTAAAGATGATGGGGACAGCCCTTCAAGCAGCAGGTGCTAAAGCTACTTTGCGAGTGCCTCCGGCATCTCTAGATTGGCCATTTGATGTTGAAAGGGGTCATTATTTGGTTTGGGGGCTTTGTGAGTTCAACTTCTGGTTGGAACTCTTAGTGCTTGATACATATCTTATGAGATTGGCACAAAGCTTTTCTCAAGATGATAACGACTTTTGGCTCCAACATCAGAATACTCTACTGAAGCTATTCCCAGAAGAATCCATTGTCCCAGCTTCAGCATCTGAATCTAGCAGTTGTCACCTTGCTTCTTCAGTGTGGTCAGACAGATGTGGGGCACTGAAAATTTTCTGAGATGTAATGCAACAATGGGTTGTGCCACTTCCACATGAGACTATGGGTTTTTTTAAGTCTTTTAGAAGATGAAGCATCGCTGACCATTGAGAAGTCTCTGGCAGCTCATTATGCACAGACATTCTTTGATTGTTTTGGCCGGCCACTGGTCTTACCTCATATCCAACCATCTCATTAGCAGTTTTTATCTTTTAGAGAAAAGAAACTGGTATAGAAAACATCAGTAGATGTAAGTGGGCAGTTTATGATACTTCTATTTTACTAACTCTGGAAACAGATTTTTTAGAGATTTGTATAATGAAATTCCTGCAATCAGACCATATTCCTCATAAATTTCTTTTATAACTATGACATCCCCATCAATAGAAGACAGGAAGACAATGACATCCTTTGAGGGGACTCTCAGTTGCTGAACTAAGAGCAGGAAGGAAACTACTCTTCTATTTGCTCAAGTCACAGATGGACATTGATTCAAACCTGGACAAGTATTTCCTTATTTATTTGTCTCTGCTACTGGCTGCAGCCCAATTTTTTTAAAAATCTCATTGGACTACATATTTCTTTTTTTCACTCAGACTATTTAAAGGCAAGACAACAGGTTCACCCTAATTATTGGCTCTCCTCCCACTGCTCTCCTCTAATATGGAGGACAACCAAAGAGCTTGTTCTTATTGCAGCAAAGCTTTTAAGCTTAGAGGAATAAAAACTCATGAGACAGCTTGCACTTGGAAGCCCTCTCAATATGAGCATACAGCTTTATATGAGGCACAGTATTGAGAGCAAATGCAATGTGAGTCTAAGTGTGTCTTGACACCACTCCACTAATATTGACCTTTGCTTTTCAGCTCATTGACATGCTAATCCTATCCCACCTATTGACACTTGTCTCCTCTCAGATGTTTTTCAGGAATCAGAAGAGCCTATACACAGTCTAGTAAATGAATTTGAACACTTTGGAGAAGACAGAGTACCTATGGCAGGTATGTTTTCCTGCTAGCTAATTCTCTGTTGTCACTAAACTGACTGCTTTACAAGATTCTGACAATACAATTCCTTCGCCTATCTCAAATTTGAGCCCTTTCCATCAATTACACCCTCCCCTCAATTATATCTGTATAGAGTATCACCCTTCAAGCTGCCATGAGTCTAAACAGGAGCTCTTTGAAGTGTATTCTGTTCACGAGCATTTCAGTGAAGTTGACATCCTATTTGATTCTATGCTATGGTACCTGTATCATTCTGAGCTTGACTTTGAGCTTGCAGAAACTGTTCTAGAAGCAGCTTTAAATGAGGGTGAAGTTGATGCTCTTCTAAAGAATATCATCAAACAAGGAGGAAAGCTCTCTAAATTCCAAAACCACTGAGAATTGATTTCTCTGTGGGACAAATCAGCCCATCATTGTACACCAGTTTGTATTATTAT
Organism: Armillaria luteobubalina; assembly: GCA_030435615.1. Classification (NCBI taxonomy): domain Eukaryota; kingdom Fungi; phylum Basidiomycota; class Agaricomycetes; order Agaricales; family Physalacriaceae; genus Armillaria; species Armillaria luteobubalina. The sequence goes on along the minus strand of JAUEPU010000024.1, from coordinate 805,934 downwards.
TCTTGTGTTTTATCTAAATATATGACATATTTGTCTAGTTCCAGAAATCAATGTTTACTATGTCATTGAAAGATGAAGATTACCACTTTGACATCTTTCACTGAGACCTTTGGTCCTGGACCTTAAACATCCTTCAAGACCCCCTTCTTGCACCTCATCTTGTATGGGATGCTCAGAAGCTATTTAGATGCAAAGGCAGTGCATCTGAACGATTTTATACTGAACCATGGACCGGTAATGCTTTCTGGGAAGTACAGGTCAGTCCCTCTATTTGTCAACATTAATATTACTATTAATTGACCCCATTAATAGTCGGCCCTTCCCATTGATGGGAAACCTCTCTGTTATATCATATATGCAGATAAAACCCATCTTTCTTCATTCAGTACTGTTCAAGGCTATCCAGTTATTGTTAGACTAGGAAATCTTCCTGCTCATATCCATAATGGACAAGGTGTTGGAGGGGAAAGGGTAATCAGTTGGCTGCCAATTGTATGTTTGTGCTTTTAAATGAATTTTCTTGCCAAAAATGAATTCCTGCAGTACCTGATGAGTCTAAACATCATGGCCAAACTTACTTTGCTGACTTCAAGAGGGCTGTCTAGCATAAAGCCTTTGAGTTTATTCTTTCATCCATCAAGGATAAATCAAAGACCAGCGCTTGGGTGCAACTTCCTAGCTCCAACACTGCACCTTGGCATGTCTTTCCTACAATCATGATCTTATTGGCAAATTATGAAGAGCAGTGCGTTTCCTTTCTTGTATATGGTAATAAAAGTTAAATCCTCTGTCTTAGATGTATAATATCTCTTAATTGAGGGATCAGCTGTGATTATCCTTGCAATATATGTTCTGCACACAAGAACAATCAGTGAAACATGAATGAGGTGTACAGGCTTTGTACTTCTGTGTGGAGCCAGGATCTCTATAATGAGGCTGAAAAACTGACCTCTGTCTTGAGTCAAAATGCTTTTCTCAAGCCATATGGTCTGCTTCATGAAGGTAAACATTTATTGCTCTGGATAGATAATATTTTTATCTATAATTCATTCAAAATGTCTTTTGGAGCATCAAGAACTGCAACATTCATTGGGCCCTCTCTTTTGACTGTTTGCATGCATTTCATAATGGTCTTTTTGGCAACCACTTATGCAAGGAAGTTATTCAGAGAATTGAGAAACTAGGAATGGGTCAATATGCTGATGATCTGTATGTCAAAGCAATACCTTATGAGTTTTACTTGACTAATCAGTAAACCAAGATCAGCAAATTTTCCTTCTTGGAAAGATTTATATCATTTTAATCAGGGATTTATGCATGTAACATTCACTGATGGATGAAAGTATGAGGCTCTTTCTAAAGTATGTTTGTTCCTACTGTCTTATTCATTAGCTGATCTTATCAACCCTCAAAGCAATTGATCTTTATTGCCCATAATATTCTTCTCCAAGCCTTATGGTGATGTGCTTGGTAACAGGCAGTGCTCAAAGGAAAACTAAACTCTAGATGAGAAATCTAGAGACTAACTCTCACTCTAAACACTCACACTATCACCAATGTTTGTAAGTTCGAGGTTGAGTACAGTAGAAGCACTCGTGTACAATCTTAGACTTTGATAATTCAATGTAAGGTGTTCGAAAACTACTTCTGATTCTGATCTAGAAGACATTTTCACAAGATACACTAGTTGAGATAATGAGTTATAACGACATGGGGTTTTAATAGGTAGGTAGGAACTGGTCTAGTTCAGAGAACAAAGATCATCTAGGCAAGCAAAAGCTGATCTAGATTACTTCTTAACTCAAACAATCAAAGAACACACAGGTTCTACAAAGAGCTCACAGGCTCTAGAGTTCACTAACTCTCAACACAAGTTTGCAGACTTGAGACAAAGAAGTACACAGACTTCTACAAAGGATACACAGATTCTACATCAAGTACACAGACTTGCAAAGAGCACACAGACTCTAGAGTATGCTGACTCTTTCAATTATTCGAACTTAAAGTGTTCTAGGGCTTATTTCACTTCAACTACTTGTTCTTTCTTATTGGGTGACTTAGCAATGAATTACTCAGTTGAGGACAGGCACTTAAATCTGTTATTTGATTAGGTAGCTATAGGCCACTAGCACAAACATGGGGGAATGCTTTCCTGCTGTTGTGTGTCTAGATGATGGTATTTTATAGTATTCTATGTCTAGGTATAGGAGCTGCTTATCTAGACTACTAGTAGCATGATTATGCATAGTAACACAAACAATGAGTAATTATTCTATAAGAATTGTGTGATTCTGAGATATCCATTCAGTTATATGGAGAGGTGACAGGTTTTTCTATTGCCTAGGAGTGCCATACTGGTCTGTAGGCACTCCTGCTTCCACTTTCCTATGGTGCCATGTGGCTATTCATTCAGTACTTGTTTAATTGCCTTAGTATCTCAGTGGATGTAACCACTGATCATTGATCGATCAAGGTACCGAGATTGTATGGTTGCGATCACTTGCATGATCTAGACTGGTACCTCGGATCCTGACTAGGCTATTCTTTCATTCAGGGTTCAGGGTTTCTCATTCATTTCTTTTTTGACTAAGTCCATGGAGGAATTTGGTTCCATTGTGACTTTGTAACTATTCGAAGTGGTTTTCAGATTTGTTGAGTTTGACAAGCTAATCTAGTTTAGGTTTTCTAACTTCTGGGTTTTTGGGTTCATCTAGATACAGTGAGGTCCCATTTGTGTGGTGACTATGTGTAGTCTGTTTTAACAGGGAATAGCAAGTAATCTCAAAAGGCTTGTAGAGTTGACTCATCTAGATGTCTTCTCTACTTCCTCTTCTGCTATGGTTTTAGGTGCTTCAACACTGATCTAGATGACTTGACTTAGCAGTGCAAAGTCTCCACTCTAGTCCTTAGTACAGCTAGAAGTTTGCATTAATTTGTATAACATTCGCAACATCTATGGGTAGCCTGATACCAAGTGCATCAATGGGCATATGTAGAACTGGATATGTATGCTGGGCTTGCTCTCCATACAGCTAGCACTCTTGAAGCAAGATGAAGCAAGCATTTCAAATTTATCACCCTGATCAAAGTATATTTTCCAGTTTTTAACCCCCAATCTATTGACTCATTATTATTCAGAAATATGACAAGGCTGTACAAGAGGAGCATGAAGCAGCCAGACAAGCTGCTTTGAACACTGACAAAGGCAAGTCTACAAAAACACTGAAGAACTGGGAATTTCCAAAAATCCACTCACTGAAGCATCTTTTTGACAACATTGAAGCCAAAGGTGTATCCCTCAACTATCACACTAAACCAAGTGAAAGTATGCATGGATCATTTGAAGAGTCATATCAACGACTCACAAACTTTAAGGACATTGCACCACAGGTAAACAATTGACTTATTTCATAACTCATAAAACTAACTGCCATCATGTCTGGTTTAGGTTCTTAGAGTTGACCAATGGTATAGTGTGACATCATTCATTCAGCAGCAGATCAATCTGCATAATCAGCAACTGGCAGACAATTCAGCCCATGCAGCAGCAGCAGACACAGAAGAGCATGATGCCCTACTGGCTGATGAAGAGGAGGTAGCAATGGCACCACTGGATTATGCTCTAGTTGCTTCTGTCCATGGTCATCATGGAAAAGGTGGGGGAAAACTCTCAATTGCTGAGGTTGAAGAGAAGGTGGCAGAGAATTGTGATTATCGTGGCTTTTGAAAGCACCTGTCAGAACACATGACAGCATTTTAAAAGGTTCCCAGAGGAGCTTCCACTTATCAACAATGCTACTGCCCCATTCAAAGGATTTTCAGCTGAAGATTTGGTTTGAATCTCTCTTTGTCTCTGTTGTTTCAATGTCTCACAAAACATATTCCTTCAGATCGTCAAATATGGAATGCTCAAGTCCTATTATGCCAGCCTTGCTGACTAGAAGCCGGCTACCGATATTTTGCGATGTTCTCCTGATTTCAATCACTGCCCTCGTTATGATTTTGTCCTTGCCCAGATGGAAGTTGGACCTTTATTTGCACAGCTTGTGATGATCTTCAAGTGCAATGTGTGCAGGAAAACATTTCCCCTCATGCTCATCTGACCATTTGATCAAGCAGCAGGAGGACCCAGGGAGCGAAAGGATTGAGACCTGGGATTGTATCATGTCAATGAAACAAATGGCCCTCCCCATCTGATCTCTATCTATTCAGTCTTATGAGGTGCTCTGCTAATTGAAGACACAGCAGCACTGAATGAGTATCTTGTGGTTGACACAGTTGATTCAGATATGTTCCTGAGAATGCAGTCCCTCTCCTATGTAGGAAAACCAGCCCATCAACAAAATTAGTCTTTTATGATCTTGGATGTCCCAAGGCTTTTCTTAGATTCCCATTTGTAAGTTCTCTTCAAAACTTATAGTCTACAGGCTCAGACTTTTCTTTTCTAGCTTCTATATTGGTTTGACAAAAGGAGAACAATAGGTCTTACAGTCATAGACTCCCAATAGCAGGGTTTCGAGGCTTTCTTTACTTCTCAGGGCAGGTCTTTTCAATCTGTAGAGCTGAGGATATTTCTATACAGCATAGATATATACATATTACCAGTTGCAGTGTCCCCTCTTCAGTTGTGCAAAGCCTCTTATAATCACCCAAAAGTGTCACAAATGGCATTGCAAGGCAATTGAAATGGGATTTAAATCTTATCACCTATCTTATCTTGCCCTTATCTCTACCTTATTATGTCAGATAAGGATTGTACCTAGCTTATTGTTTATTTTAACATCATTTCTAATCTTATCATGGAGCTCATAAGCTGGCCTACCTTATAAGGCTAATGCCAAATCTCTGACATTTATTACATGGTTGGGTAAAATGATTTGATTTGAGCTGCTATGCTTGCTGGGACTATGATTGCTTTGAACTAGTGGCTCTCTTGGCCCTGTAACTGCTCCTTGCAAGTGATAAACACTTGACTAGTGCACTCTTGGCAAACTGGTTGCACTCTTGGCCTTAAAGCACTGCGCTCTAAGCAGAAACCAAATCCTACTAAACAATCCACAAGAACTGCAAGACTTTAACCTACATGCTCAAGTTTCCTAACCAATTGTAGACCCACAGGGTTCAAACCTATGCAATCCAGAGAACACAATAAACACAGAAAAACCCTGTCTGACAAGCCAAAGGGTTTGAACATCTGCCACCTGTAATGCCTTGCATCACACAAAACCCTCAAACAATAGAGAAAGTGCTTACACTGACACTAAGCTCTCAATCTCAACACAGAGCACAGTCAAACAATCAATGAAACTTAAGTATGGAGTGCCTCACTAGCCTTCATGGCCTCACTCATGACTTGGATCTCTCAAATTTATATCAAAGATGGTCTATATTCTCTTGCTCAAAGTCACAGACAGTTCCAAGTGCTAAAGCACATAGCTAGAATACCTCACACCATCACAATTTGGGTTCAACACCTCTAACTCGCCACTAATGGACAGAGTGCAAGGTCCAAACAACTCCAAAGGCTAGAGTGCATATCCAAAAAGCTTGTCACTATTACAGCAGGGGTCAGAAACTTGTATACTACATCTACACTACAGTATTTATACATTTCTCCACCTTACAAATGGGTACAACCTAATATAGTACTGCCAGAATGTCAGAAGATTATTCCTCGCAACATGTGCATGTTGTTATAGCATGCTAAGGCTTGGTGCTTTGTCTGAGGCTTATCTCAGAACCAGACCCTATTTCCTCACTGTTTGAACTTCACCCACACTGTACTCCATGTGTTTTAGACTGCGCTGATGAACCTAAAGACTCCTGTGGGCAGAAAACACAACTAAACCATTGAATAGTTTGTGAAATCCATTACAGAATCTGAAGGCAGGTTCTAGCGAGTCTAGTCAGGCACCTCAGTGCAATGACTATCCTTCCTAAAGGTATAACAAAAAGTCATTACTGTAGGGACTAAGGTTTTGACTTGTGGCTTCTATAGTAGAAGAAGTTCACTAGCTTGTTTCATTACTAGGAAAGTGTAGGTGGTGGCTCCAATAAGTATTGAGGTGATCAGAACAAGTTTGCAAACTTTTTTTGTGTTGTGTTACACTTGTAACAATGGTATTCTATATAACAAAGCATTTAGTAGTGTTGTTCCTTCTACTAGGAACAGTATCTGTAAGTGTTAGTAACTAAAGTGCAATAATCCTACTAAAGATTACCCTTTGAAGTGTACTGGTAGTGTATAGAGGTCTGAGAATGCCAACTAAGGGAAACATCTCCCTTATTGGTTTATAGAATGAAGCTAGTAGGCAACAAGTACGACTTGATACTATGCACAAATGTAATCAAGTTCATTGTGAACATGTATGTTACACTAGTGTATTGGTTGAACCATTGGGTGTGTATCTTCTTAGCAAAGTTATATAGGATTTGTGGGTCAATGGTATGGGGGAGCAGCATTCTTGAGCATATTCTATTTTTCTAGCTCGAATACATGGTGTTTTTATACTAATTTTCTATTCTAATGTGTAATCTACTATAGTCAGCCATAGTACATCACTTACAGATCCTCACAAACTTGTTTGTAACACAAGTACTATGCTATGTACTTGTATTACTATTTCCCTTCATATTGTACTGGTTTCTAGTTAATGAGTCCTAGCAGCAGCTGCATCTTGCTAAACATTATTAGGGTCACAGTCCTATTGCCACAAGGTTGCAAACTTGTTTGCTATATATGATATTTGTGCATGCATTCTTGTAGCACCTTGCATTATGAGTACCTTAGCTACATACTGCATACATGCCAATATGCTATATGACCATATGAGTATGGTCACATGCTGGGATGGAATGCCTGCTGCATCATACATGCATGTCATTGATATCTAATCAGCTTGGCTGATGCTGATTGCTCACATGTGAATGGAGCTATGCATCATAGATTGCTAACTTTGTGTGTATTGCATGGATTTGGATGTTCGGACTGGCATTGAACATGCAATTATCACTATGATTCCATTCTAGGGAGAAGATTGATAAATTGTTGTATGTTCCCCCAAATTCTGAGTGCACAGAGCCACAAGGCTCATCAGTGCTCTATGTGTTGGCATGTCACTCATCACTTTCTTGGAGGATACCCAGAGTGACAACCATTCATACAGACCATATCCTATTCTAAACTTGGATTTCTAGGTTTCTTTGGTTGGTGGGGTTACCTGCTCTAAGCCTAGGCACTGTGCTCTGTGGCCAAATTGGGTTCTCTCAGAGTTATTCATACTTAGGCATTATGTCCTATATGCACACAGCATGCCTGTTGATCCATGCCCTGTGCATCATAGATCAATGTAGTTCTTTAATAACATGTGTTTCTCTCATCAATTCCATAGAGCACATATCCAATATGTTTCCAGTGCATTCAGTACCAATTGCTGAACTCTTATACTCAGTGTGACCTCCCTGGTATCAATCTAGGTTAGAGCATGCACTCTACCAATTGTCACAAAAGACTATCATGTGCACAACTTTATAACACATGCTATGCATAGATAACTGCACTTTATCTATATATCACTGTGCTCTGTGTGTTTTGCACTGCACCCTAGAGATATAACACTGCACTCCATGTCTATTTGGTGTTATCTCAGTAACAGGATAGTGTACAATGTATATATTGATACATTTCACAAAATTACACCAGTAAATGCTCTGCAAGCATGTCAGTGGGTCCATCAGCAGGGGTACCCATGGAACAGCACAAGTAGACTCTTCATGGGAAGTGTAGAAGCAGGACCCTCAGAGATGGCACTAGGGAAACATTCCAAAGAAGGATGGATGGATGCAGGCCCTGATGGGCCCCCAAAACCTGACACTCCAATTAATCCTGACAAACCTCTAGATGTGGTAAAAAAACATCCTATTCTTGGAAGAACAAAGAAAGGACACTGAGAAGAACATCTGAAATATCATGGAAACAATAGCATGTGACCAAAGCACTGGAGTGGCTCGATAAATGGTGGGGCTTCTCCACTGTGCTACTGCCACAGTGTAACGAGTATGCTATGGACTCCACAGCCTTCAACATTCAACTCATCCAACTGGCTCCAGTTTACTTATTGGAATCTGACAGATTCCATTTCCTGGTTTCTATTCCATATTTCACATCTCTATTTTTCACATATTCATTTATCACACCTAGAATCCATCAACAGTAGTGAGTAGGTGTTATATTAGAGTCCACAGAATACTTGACTCCTCTAGATACAGAATATTCCAGACTTACATTATTCTAGCCTCTGTCCATCAGACTCCACTCTAGTATATAAACTGTAGAACTAGCAGTACATACCTCAGTTCAAATATCAACTTGGTTTAGTCCAATACTCTCACACTCACTTCTACTTGGCCTTCAAGCCTCATCTCAATCTCTTCTACAAGTCCATGGATTCCAACTGTGACTTCATCCTAATCCTTACTTGTCTTACTCCATGGACTTCATCTGTATTCATCTTAGGGCTTCAACCCAGTGGTGATGTTGCTAATAGCTTCACCAAGCCCACATGCATTCCACTTCACTTCTTTCTATTGGCATGATCCTAACACACAGCCAAAAAACTCACCCAGTTCCCAACCACCAAGAAACCCTAGGAGATCAAATGGACCAATGGTCTCTTCCAAGGCCCCTACCCAGAGACCTCCTCCCTAATCCCCCAGACTGGCCTATGGGAAGCCTCCATGACAACCACCCCTACTATAGCATCAAACCTATACTCATTGCACCAACCAAAATATTCATGAGACAGCATGAGGACATCGACCAATTCCTCAGGGACTGCCTTCAGTACTTTGAGATGTTCACCAGATTCTACATCAGCAGCACATCAATGATCAACTATGCTACCTCTCATCTGGAAGGACATGCCAAGACCTGGTGGGTCTACCATTAGGTTGAATTCTTCTCCCAAACCAAAAATCAGTACTGGTGACATGCCCCCAGGGTGTTTATGCATGTAATTTTGTGTTATTAGGCATTGCATACCTAAAATAGAAGTCTGTGAATGCAATAAGAGAAAATATACCAAGAGCGCAATGATATTAAACAAGTACAATGAATATTGGAAGTGACTATTGGTAGAGCGCATGCTCTAGCTTAGAGTGATACTAGATAAGGTCAATCTAAGTATGAGAGCTCAGTGCTTGATACTAATGGCACCAAGATAACATTGCGCAGGTATCAGAAAATAATAATTAGAGACATGTGTGATACTAGATGAACTACAAGAGACATTGATCTATGATGCACAAGGCACGGATCGACTGGCAACTTGCGCACATATTGATATAATGGCTACAGACGAATAAAACTGAGAAGACTCACCTCAGCCGAAGAGCGCAAGGCCTAGATGAATACTAAGTCATCACAAATGACAGAGACACTTAGAGAAATATGAATAAGTCAAATTGGGACTTGTTTGATAAGAGATATCTCCGAGGATATAACTGGAGACATGACCTATCACTGGGTACAGTGTTAACCAATGTCACAACCATGTGCACTACAAAGTCTGGGTCCAAGTCGGGTGTTTGACTAAGTGCCAAGCGATGGCGTGCTCATGCAGCATGCGTGGGACACAAGGGATGGAAGGCCACAGAAGAAATAATACTATAACCGGTTGTATTAATTTGTAGATCATAGAAAGTATAAATACAGTAGTATAGAAGTAGTGTACAAGTTTTGGACCCCTGGTGTAATGGTGCAAAGCTTTTCTGCCATGTGCTCTAGCACTTGGAGTTGTTTGTAGCTTCGAGCAAGAGAATATAGACATTAGCTGAGACTTATTGTGTGATATTGAGTAGCACACTAGACAAAGAAAGTTAACGTGGCCCTTTGTGCATAGGTTTCAGTCATTGTTTGACTTGCGCTCCTATAGAGAATTTGAGTTGAGTGTCAGTGTGGACACTTTCTCACTTCTTTGAGGTTCTTGTGTGATGCAAGGCACTACAGGTGGCAGAGGTTTGAACCCTTTGGTCTGATTAGTGCTTGCTTTCAGTATTTCTGCAGGTTGGCAAAGGTTCAAACCCTTTGGCTTGTCGGACAGGGTTTTCTGTGTTAATTGGTGTTCTCTGGATCACATAGGTTGGAACCCTGTGGATCTATGATCGGTTAGGAAGCTCGAGCACATAGGTGTAGACCCTGTGGCTTGTGTGGATTGTGTTGGTGTATTGGTTTCTGCTTGGAGCGCTGTGCTTTGAGTCGTGTCTAGTGGTGAGTTCTGTTGTTTGTTGTGGCTGTTTGAATAGCGCATGACTTTAGAAGAGTTGTGGTTATGTCTATCGACATATAGAGTTGTTGTTAAACCCCTTTGCCTTGAGGCCAAGCAATGAACGTCACTCCTCTTGTTTGAGAAAAGCTTTTAGACTTAGAGAAGTCTAGATACGATACGAGCGCTATTGCTATATGTGTATCTTAGAGATATTGAGAATACAGTTCTTTGTGTTGCTACTTCTATTGCATCAGAATCCCCCAATGAACTTGAGTGTGTTTGTGTGTGTAGTGTTAGGTGTGGGTGTGATCAGTGTCTTTGACTCTGTTGCATTTCTAGCTTGTGCACACAGGCAGCTCTTCACCAGTTCAAGGACTGAGATGAATGGGTTAGGACCTTCTGCAAACAGTTCTCTGACCCAGCTATCCAGGAGAAGCACAAGCAGAAGATGATGGAACTGCAGATGGAGACTGGATTGGCAACTGTCTACTTCCAGAGGCTCAAACACCTGGCACTGCTCACAGGACTTTGATACAAGGAGGGACTCTGAGGAGTGCTCATCAGGGCCATCCAACAAGGAATACCCTCCTACTACACCACCTTCATCACCAATATGGGCATGATGATCCCCATCCATTACTGGCAATGGAGGTAGCATGTCTGTACCATGTACAACAAACAAGCTAAGAAAGCAGCCTGTGATTGAATCCATTACTGTCACACCCATCTCCAAAATCAGAAATCCAATGCCGGTGGCACTAGTCAGAAAGCCAATAGCATGACAAGTTTGACGGAAGGAAAACAGGCTGCCAAACCCAAGGGGGAAGACATCTGGACTATGTTTGGAGGGGCAGGCAAGCCAATGGACATTGATCAGCTCTGACGAGAAGGAAAGTGCTACAATTGTGGAAAGAAGTGTTATCTGGCCAAGGATTGCCAAGCCCTGAAGAGACCACAAGATGCAAGAACAGGAAGGTGCACATATACATTGGAAAAGTTCTGGGCAATGCTCATCAAAGCAGTCAAGGCAGAGAAGGGGAACCAGGAACCAGTCAAGGAGAAGACATCCCTGACTGCAAAGATTGAGGAGGTAAAAGGAGAGGCTGACAAGTAAGTGATTCCACTTGCTTGGCCAGAACAATTATCCCATCCATTGTGCACTTGGACTCAGCAAGCTGGTCCTCTTGTATTAATTTTTTACATACATCATATTATAAGCATTTGAATATACCCACTTTCACACTTCCAAGTGCACAAACCTCAAAAGAATCACAGCCAGCTCCACTAGTGAGGCTTGAAAAAATCAATAAAAATCCTTTTTTCCTACCTCTCAATCCCCAGGCCCCATCTCCTAGCTATGAAACCGTAAGCCTTAGGGCTGCACCTAACTTGATCATGGGAAATGTGTCCTCCAGAGGTGTTAAAATGTTATTATGGCACAAGATGCATGACACCCCCATCACCACTGAACAGGCTGCACCCCAAGCAGGAACCCCAACTACAGAGAGAACTGAGACTGCCACTCCCACCAACAAGGTCTGGATGAAGGTTGAAGTGGTGGGCAGTCTCACACAAGAGAAACCCAAGGGAAACCCACAAAGGGCCTGTCAAAGGGTGAAAAGCAGTGAAGATCTCCAGCACCAGATCCCTCAATCACTCACAAGGATCAAGAGGGCTGAACCAGGCAAGAGACACCCTGCCAGTGCTGAGTCATGATTAAGGAAGTCCCTGACAATGAGGATGATACCTTTTACTGCTTGTCTAAAATGAAAGCTGAGATATGACCAGTCAAGACAGATGTTCCCCAGGTATGCACTCCACCTTGAAAGGCCCACTGACTCAGGCCCTTTGGTCCTGACTGGACCCTTCAGGCTATTCAGGAGGCACATACTGAGTCCAGGGCATTGGTGGCCCTCTATCTCTAGGTACACCAGGAACAAGTTAGAGAGGTAGATGGGAAGATGATTCAATGCTTACAGCTAGGTGGGGAACCAGCAAGGGAGCAGTTGTATGAACTACAAGAACCAATCCACTATCCAAGGAGGACCCAAGCCAAGAATAAATGAGAGCTACTCATTGACACCCAGTTAGAAATCCTAACTGACTGCCAAACTCTAAAAGCTTGTGCTCTTGTGGATAGTGGCTGTACCAGAAGCTCCATAAGTCAGGGATATGTTGAATGACACAGTATCCAAACCAATCCTGCCACCAGCCCAATCCCTGTGTACAACACAGATGGAACCCACAATCAAGCTGGGGAAATCACCAAGTTTGTAGAACTCTGACTGATCCTCGGTGATTATATGGAAAGGATTGACCTAGCTGTGATCAAACTTGGTAAGGGAGATCTTTTCCTGAGACATGACTAGCTCAAATAACATAACCCAATCATCAACTGGGTAACCAGACATATCCTCTTTGGAAGATGTCAATGCCACAAGAAACCCTTCCCCCTTCCCGATGCAGATCCAGAAGACTGCTAGGACAAAGAGTTGGAAGATGGGGAGACCATTCTAGCTATCAACGTTCAAGAGGCCTTAGAAATTTGAGCCTTGCATCACACCAATAGCCTGGCTGCTCAAGCCAATGAGGGAAAGCCAAAATGATCATTCAAGGAGCTAGTTAGTACCCATGTGGTATCACAAGTATCGAGACCTGTTTGCCAAAGAAAACTTTGATGAGCTCCCAGAATGAAAGCCATGGGATCATGCAATTGAGCTGATCCCAAATGCTCAGAATACCCTTGATTGCAAGGTGTACCCCCTTAACTGTCACAAACAGGAGGAACTGGACAAGTTCTTGGAGGAAAACCTTGCCAGCAGGAGGATTAGGCTATCCAAGTCTCCCTTTGCTTCTCCCTTCTTCTTCATCAAGAAGAAGAACAGTTCCCTTTGCCCCATCCAGGACTACCATAAGCTCAATGAGATGATGACAAAGAATTGGTACCCACTCTCCCTCATCTCTGAGCTCATGGACAAGTTACAAGGAGCCAAGTACTTCACCAAACTCAATGTCCGATGGGGTATAACAATGTTCATATCAAGGATGGGGATGAAGCTAAGGCAGCTTTCAGGACCAACCAAGGGTTGTTCAAACCCATGGTCATGTTCTTTGGGCTGACCAACTCACTGGAAACCTTTCAGTGGATGATGAATGATATCTTCCATGACCTCATCAATGAAGGGAAGGTCACCATTTACCTCAATGACATCCTGATCTTCTCCAAGGACCTTGAGGAACACAGCCAACTAGTCAGGTGAGTGTTACAATGCCTGAGGAAGAACAAGTTATTTCTAAAGGTGGAAAAATGTGAGTTCAAATTCCTAGAAACTGAGTATCTCAGTGTAATCATCAGTGAAGGGGCAGTATATATGGACCCAGTCAAGGTAAAGGGAATTGCAGAGTAGCTGACCCCCACCAAGAAAAAGGAGCTCCAATCCTTCCTAGGCTTCACCAATTTCTATCACAAGTTCATTAAAGATTACTCTAAATTTATTTGCCTTGTTACCCAACTAATGGGAAATGCCCCCTGGACCTGGAGAGCAGCCCAGAACCATATGTTTCAATGCCTCAAGGAGCAGATGGTGAAGGATGTGGCCCTCACCCTACCATGTGATCATGGGAAGTTCCAGGTGGAGGCCGACTCAAGTGAAGGGGCAATAGGGGCCATCCTAAGTCAGGAGCAGGATGGAAAGTAAAGGCCCATAGCCTTCCTCTCAAAGTCTCTTACTACTACAGAGTGGAACTAAAAGATACATGACAAGGAATTACTCATTATCATGCACACATTAGCAGAATAGAGGCATTATCTCATGGGTGCCAGCATAGATTTTGAAATTTGGACTGACCACCAAAATCTTCATTACTTCCACAAACCCCTGAAACTCAATCAATGACAAGCTCGCTGGGTGACTGAACTGGCAAAGTATCACTTGACATGGCACCACAAAGCCAGCTTGGCAAACTGAAAGGCAGGTTACTCAGTCAACAGGATGACCATGGCCAGAGCAAGGAGAATAACCACAACATAATCATCCTTCAGCCCAAGCACTTCCATGCCATGATCATGCCAATAGTGACTCAAACTTATCAGCAGATTAGGGAAGCCACCTGATACAGGGGAAGGTGGGACCAAGGAATAGCCAACTCATTAAACAATGAACTAGGAATCATTGAGGAGAAAGGACTCCTCTCCCTCTACAGATGGATCCACATTCCCCATGACAACAAGCTATGAGGGGAGATCATTGCTCAATACCACAACCATCCCACTGCAGGTGATCCCAGCATTGCCAAGATCTGGGAACTAGTAGAACAAGAATTCTGGTGGCCCAAAGACAGGCAGACCATTGACCAGTACATGAAGGGGTTTGAGGTCTGTCAAAGAACAAAGAGCAACATCCAACCACAGGCAAACCCCTTCCATCCAAACAAAATCCCCTCAGCCTCATCAGTCTTGTATGCTAGAATTCTGTATGAGAGGTGTCAGTCAACAGATTTAATTCATACATCAGGACTGTCAGTGGACTAATAAACCTATATAGGGCATTTTTGCAATACTGCATAGTATATTAGTCAGCATAAAACTCCAGACCAAGTGATGTCATCACCAGAAAATCTGGCAGTTCTGGGACTTCAACCCAGGACCTTAAAAAGACCTTCAATGATGTCACATGACTTTTCCTACACACACATGTTAACCATTATACCATACTGGCATGATCCATTTATGTAATCAGCTCCCTATATAGCCTCCCTTTCTTAATATTTATAATATACCTCCCTTTGGTGTGCTTTGATGTGCATTTTCTTTCCTTATTGGGATACTCAAATCAGCCCCTCAATTGCACCCAGAACTGGCTGTGCCATGGCATTGATGACATCAATATCAGGCCATTTTCGGAAGTTTTTGGCATTTTGGCATATTTGGGGCTTCCTCAGGCTACTGGGTGGGCCAGGGGATGGTACTAGTAAATGAATAAACATAAATATCATAAAATATAGCCCTCTGGGGAGGTGTGGGGGCCCTAGGGAGGGGGTAAAAGGAGTAAAATAGCAAAAATAGCAGAAAATAGCAGAAAACTCATGATTTTGGGGTGCTACATACATTGGATCACTTCAAAACTTGGATGATAAATTATATGAACTTCACAATCCCTAATTAGCACCCCTACAGCACATGTGGCACATGTGGCACATTTTATGGCTAGGCATAATTGGTAAAATTGGCTTTTTATGGTGCTGCGTATGTTGGATTGCTTTGAAAATATTACAGATCAATTTCTACACCATGAAAACTCTAGAATATCTCTTCATAGGGTATATATAGTGACTGCAATGCAATAAAAAACAAAGAATTGCGGAAAATTGCGGAAAAATTGCATTTTGGGGATGCTGCACACATTGGGTTTCTTTGAAGCCTTCACCAATGTGTTCCTCAGCCTCAAAAACCTCAAAAAAAGCTTGGCTTTACTTGTAGGGCACTAGGTTTGATATAAAATAGGGAAAAATAGGAAGAATTAGAGAAAATTGTGTTTTGGGAATGCTGTGTGCATCCAATCACTTTGAAACATTTACCAATGGATTCTGCGACCTTGAAAACCCCCAAACAGCCCCTGGTTAGATTTGTGGGCACTCAGTATCAATCATCAAATTGATATGAGATTATAGGCAGAGCTGTTGGTATGCAATTGTTTTGGGATTCACCAAGAACCTGAGTGGCACCTTTGTTTACTAGCCTATTTAAGGTGTGTTGATCAACACACCTCTCTTTCCCTCAGTCTGTTTACACTACAATGTGTAGAGACTGAGGTGAGCCCTAGATATTTTATATTCTATTCATATTACTCATGTATCGTAGCAAACTCTGTTTAGGTTCAGATTCTTACAAGAGTACATCAAAAGTTGCATTTCCAGGGATTGGAAAACTTTGGAGTTAGGTCCAGTAGATTCATAGACCTTGAAAACACCCAGAAAAGCCCAGCATTGAAATCCAGAGGTGCAAAATCCATGATAAAAAGGGTGAAACTGAAATTTTGCAAAACTTCATATACCTCACATTTCTGAGAGTTGGGAAAGGTAATACTAGTACTAGATATACAATATATACTATATAATTGTGTGTGCAAACTCCCAGGGGGATGCAAAATGTACTGGCAGAGATATAAGCAGATCTTTCCAAAAATAAGGAGAAGCACACTCTAGATCTTGATGTTCTGGTCATCCTATAGGCTGGAGACTATCAGATTCAGATTACTTGACCACAAAAACAGTAGGGCCACCCATCATTCATGGTATTCCTATGTTTGAACTCTAAGGTAAAGAGTGTGCTTTACTTATGTATCAAGATATACTGGTGTATGTGGATTTCCCACCAGTAAAAATCTGATAGTCTCCAGCCTATAGGATGACCAGAACATCAAGATCTAGAGTGTGCTTCTCCTTATTTTTGGAAAGATCTGCTTATATCTCTGCCAGTACATTTTGCATCCCCCTGGGAGTTTGCACACACAATTATATAGTATATATTGTATATCTAGTACTAGTATTACCTTTCCCAACTCTCAGAAATGTGAGGTATATGAAGTTTTGCAAAATTTCAGTTTCACCCTTTTTATCATGGATTTTGCACCTCTGGATTTCAATGCTGGGCTTTTCTGGGTGTTTTCAAGGTCTATGAATCTACTGGACCTAACTCCAAAGTTTTCCAATCCCTGGAAATGCAACTTTTGATGTACTCTTGTAAGAATCTGAACCTAAACAGAGTTTGCTACGATACATGAGTAATATGAATAGAATATAAAATATCTAGGGCTCACCTCAGTCTCTACACATTGTAGTGTAAACAGACTGAGGGAAAGAGAGGTGTGTTGATCAACACACCTTAAATAGGCTAGTAAACAAAGGTGCCACTCAGGTTCTTGGTGAATCCCAAAACAATTGCATACCAACAGCTCTGCCTATAATCTCATATCAATTTGATGATTGATACTGAGTGCCCACAAATCTAACCAGGGGCTGTTTGGGGGTTTTCAAGGTCGCAGAATCCATTGGTAAATGTTTCAAAGTGATTGGATGCACACAGCATTCCCAAAACACAATTTTCTCTAATTCTTCCTATTTTTCCCTATTTTATATCAAACCTAGTGCCCTACAAGTAAAGCCAAGCTTTTTTTGAGGTTTTTGAGGCTGAGGAACACATTGGTGAAGGCTTCAAAGAAACCCAATGTGTGCAGCATCCCCAAAATGCAATTTTTCCGCAATTTTCCGCAATTCTTTGTTTTTTATTGCATTGCAGTCACTATATACCCTATGAAGAGATATTCTAGAGTTTTCATGGTGTAGAAATTGATCTGTAATATTTTCAAAGCAATCCAACATACGCAGCACCATAAAAAGCCAATTTTACCAATTATGCCTAGCCATAAAATGTGCCACATGTGCCACATGTGCTGTAGGGGTGCTAATTAGGGATTGTGAAGTTCATATAATTTATCATCCAAGTTTTGAAGTGATCCAATGTATGTAGCACCCCAAAATCATGAGTTTTCTGCTATTTTCTGCTATTTTTGCTATTTTACTCCTTTTACCCCCTCCCTAGGGCCCCCACACCTCCCCAGAGGGCTATATTTTATGATATTTATGTTTATTCATTTACTAGTACCATCCCCTGGCCCACCCAGTAGCCTGAGGAAGCCCCAAATATGCCAAAATGCCAAAAACTTCCGAAAATGGCCTGATATTGATGTCATCAATGCCATGGCACAGCCAGTTCTGGGTGCAATTGAGGGGCTGATTTGAGTATCCCAATAAGGAAAGAAAATGCACATCAAAGCACACCAAAGGGAGGTATATTATAAATATTAAGAAAGGGAGGCTATATAGGGAGCTGATTACATAAATGGATCATGCCAGTATGGTATAATGGTTAACATGTGTGTGTAGGAAAAGTCATGTGACATCATTGAAGGTCTTTTTAAGGTCCTGGGTTGAAGTCCCAGAACTGCCAGATTTTCTGGTGATGACATCACTTGGTCTGGAGTTTTATGCTGACTAATATACTATGCAGTATTGCAAAAATGCCCTATATAGGTTTATTAGTCCACTGACAGTCCTGATGTATGAATTAAATCTGTTGACTGATACATTTCATGCATCAATCTAGCAGTCATAGGTGCTTTATCATGGGTATTGTAGTTGAGCTTGGCTCTGTGGAGACTTCAGGACAAGAAGGAAATTGGGTGAATCTCACCATCCTCAAGGTAAATAGAGAGGATGGCAGCAATAGCATAACCAGAGGCATTGGTTTCCATGACTAATTGATGGTGAGGAATCCAGTGGGTGAGGATAGGAGCATGAGTGAAAGCCTGTTTCAGCTCATTAACTGCAGCCAGGCATTTTTTATTGAATTTCCATGGAATACCCTTGTGAGTGAGACATGTTGGAGGCAACACAATCTCACTGTATTCATGGATAAAACAGCGATAGAAATTAGCAAAACCAAGAAATGATTGGATATCTTTCACCTTCCACAGGACCAGCCAGTCAACAATAGCTTTGACCTTGTCTTCAGCCATGCATAAGCCTTCAGGAGAGAGGATGTAGCTTAGATATTCTACAGAATCCCAATGAAATTCACATTTGGATCCCTTGCAGTAGAGATTGTTGGCTCTAAGTCTGTGTAGGACTTCTTATATGTGTTTTTGGTGTTCTGCAGGATCATTGGAGTAGATGAGGATATTGTCAAGGTAGACAATGATGAAAACATCAAGCATATCTGCAAAATGTCAATGACAAAGTGTTGAAAGGCCATGGGAGCATTGGAAAGACCAACTGGCATGATGTGCCATTCAAAAGACTCATAGCAGGTATGGAATGTGGTTTTCCATTGATGTGCTTGGTAACGGTGCAGAGACTAAACTAGAATGAATATACAACAAGTGAAACTTGTATATACTCAATCCAAAGCAATCCTTGCGCTTCACAATCACCAAATATATAAGTTCGGGTGTTTCGAGATTGATAGAAGACCTCTGCAAACCGACTAGTTTGGTAGGAAGATCAAATATTCTGCCAAGTGCGCAACTATTCCAGCAAGAAGCAGGACTATTATGACTTGTTCTTTCGTTTCAAAGATTATTCAAGCTATTCAATTTGACTTAGCAAATGTAGCACTGGTTTGTGGGCAAATACAATATATTAAGGACAACTTTTTGTCCTGAGACTTCAAATATTTCGGTTTCTGAGATTAAATGGCACTTAGGCTGATTTAAATAGCACACTGGCTTTACTATGGCACACTGGCCGACATCTGCAGCTCACTGGCTGATTCAAACTCGAAAATATTCAAATAAATATCGATATATTCTTTCTATATATAGTGGACTTGAGAAATACTCATCTCATCCAAGGAATATACACAAAAGCCTTTGAAATCACCCTGCTCACTGGCTAAGGTGCAACTCTAAGGGATGGCAAGCTTCCTGGACTTAACTACTATTCTACAACCCCAAGGTTCCACTCCAAGGCCCTTGAATCGACTCAAGCACTGCACTTATAATGCCAAATCATGAGGAGGGTGTTGCCTCCTGTATATTACATCTAGGAGGCCTTTATATACTGTACATAGTCCGATCTATCTCGGATAACTAGTCATACTGTATAAGCTAATATCTGACTGTATCTAGGCTACATACTACTGGGTTGAGGGTTTCCTGGTTGAAATGGTCTAGGTGCCTTCTATCCTACTTTCCAGGATGATCCATGGTCACTTGAATCAAAGTATTCTATCATTCTTTGCCAGACTAGGAAAGGTTCTGGAACTGCGAAGCTGAATAGCTTGGTTACCAGTTGATTTACCCTCTGCCCAGGCTATTGCATCATAGAATATGTCACCATTCTCTATCTCTAGGCAACTAGTCAAGGCTACAGTCAGTGGAATATTCCTGGTCAATTAATCCGTTAATATGGATACTCCGATCACTGATGTGAGCCTCATGGCCTACAGGCCTACTATTCTGGAATGTGACTCATCTGCAGAGTATCTACAGGTTTAAAGTCACTATCAATAGATAGTACTATCGAGTCACTTCATCTGTTCAATATAGAAGCAAATATTCCACCATATTAAGGAAAGTACTTGCTGCTGAATGCGAACTTGGGAAGCTCTTCTATCTATTCTTTCTTGAGCTTGAACTGCCTCGGAATATTCTGCAAACCATACACAACTAGTCACAGCTATTTAATCGCATTAGGGGAATATTCCCTTCATCTGGGGGCTAGTCAACCTCGTTTAAGGGACTAGCTACTTCTGGTTTAAGTGGATTGTGCACAAATAGGATGTTATGGCATATATCTATCTGCCTGTTTAAACCTATTAGAGACCAACTATTTCAGGCTGGTAGGTTCAATCCTTCAAGGTACCATTCCTAAGTCCTGTATTTCAACTCTATATTTTCATTCATTGCAAAGGATCCTAGCTATCTGCTCAAAGTCTCATCAATAGCTCTCGTATTCAAGTGGATTTAGATTCTGGTATGTATATATTTCATACAAAATCGCAAAATCTAAGGGTAGACATGCAGCATGCATATCACCATTTGTCTCCTTCAGCAATATGGACAAGATGGGAGGTGTGGCAGAGGTTGATTTTTGTATATAGGTGTGCAGAATATGTGGAGTCAAGATGATCAGAAATGAGGGGAAGTGGATAATGGTCTTTTTTTGTGATTTTGTTCAAGCTGTGGAGATCAACACAGAGCCTGAGTTCACCAGTTTTCTTTTTGACAGAGAGTACTGGGGCTCCATGGGGAGAACATGAGGGAGAGATGAAACCATTATGGACGTTATTGTCAATAAACTTGTGTAAGGCTTTCAGTTCGGATTCAGAGAGGGAATAAATGGGTCCAAGTGGAGGAGAAGTGCCTTCCTCAAGATTGATTTTGAGGCTGTAAGGGCAATGCTCAGGGAGTTTCTCTGAGAGAATCACTGAACACATCAGCAAAGTCATGGTAGTCTGGTGGGACATCAGTTAAATCCATGGCGACCATGGAGGCAGCCTGGCCACTAACACTAGGCATAAAAGGCTGTAAGGTAAATTGTTAGGCACCTTCCTCTGCACAAGCTCATATGAAAGTTACCGAATACAAGACTGATCTGCTCAACTTTTTGTGATTGGTGCCTTAGAACCCCTGGTACCCCTCTATCTATATAATAATACAGATCAGCACAGCCACACAATTTGCTTATGTAAAATTAGCGGACTTTGAAATCTCCACCTCTCTTCTGTACACACTGCCATAACCGGCTATTGTGTGACCAGTCCTGCCAGCACTGCCACAACTGGGACCTGCCTTTTCCAGCATCTGGCTCTTTCCAACACCAAGGGAGGAAAAATGTTGGTATGCAGACCATTGCAGAAGCTGTTTGTGCTTAGGAAAAATTGTATTAAAATGTACTTTCATAATATTAGCTATTATTTTGAAGGATGGTTGAACAAGTAACTCCTGCAATGACACAATATGCAGCATTGAGCATTTGAAAAGGGACATCAGGGGCCTTAGGGCTGCATGCCATAGCTATATTGTAGAAGAATACAGTGTCTATGAGTGTCTGCAGCCATGTCAAGTTATTTGTAGCTGCTTACCAAGTACCAATAAATATGGCATTATATATGACCATCACAGCTGTAATTATACAGTTCAAAGCCATTAATCTCCTTCAAGGGTTATATGGTTTATGGAGAGGGTGTGGAGCCTTAAGGGACATATCCATCAGAGCTTCTTTGTTAAAATGCTATTATTATTTGGGATGATAGTCTAATACAGAATTGCTCTGACATTGAAACTGTTGAACATATCAGAATAGAAACAGCTATAAGAGTGTAGCATAAGAAATATGTAAGGGATGGAAAATAGGGTGGTATACACACCTCGGTCAGTCATGTAGTCATTGTGAACAGCTGAGGTGCAGTAAGGGGAGAATAGGTAGATGTAGGTGGATATTATGTATAGGAGAAATAATCTAAATATAGTAAGTATGTTTGGTCAACTATATGAAACATTGGTACAGTGGGGTATATGATAGGCTTAATATCTGACAGAACACACTCTATGTAATATTCACAATAAGGCTTTGCACCATTTCTGTATGGTACTATTATGTATTTATACTACTGTCAGAGGGTTTCATCAATTTGGATCATGCTGGTCTTTTATGACTACTTTAAAATAGACAAATATATGTACTTCAGCTGGCACAAGAGAGATATAAAAGACTAAGGTATCTGGGTAACTACGGTGATGCTATATAATGATAGACTGGAGGTATGGTAAGAAAGAATAAGCATTGATGAATAAAGAAACAGTATTATATATGGATAATATCTCCAATATATTGCATTTTCATGTTATCAATTTAATACAAAGAGAACATAATCAGTAAACATGGTCAGGCACACTATGAGTAAAACAATTGTATTGAATCAATAGTACCAAATTGTATGAGGAGAGTATAATCAGTAAACTAAGGAGTGATGTAACTAATGAGTAGAGCAATAAGTGTAAGGTATATGTACCTCAGTAAGGCACACTGGGTGAAATGACTGAGCAACAATGGTATCTATGGCTGACTTATATATGATCCAAACAAAGGAGTGTGTTACTGTGTAGATATATGACATGAACCATACATCTCCTTCAACACACTTCTAGTCAGGCTGACATTTTCAATAACAATCAATGAGTTTCAAGGCCAGTCAGCCACCTATGTGGGTTTATAATATGTCCTTCTGAAACCTGTTTTTTTCACATGAATGACTCTATGCAGCACTTAGCCACTGCACTTTTAGACAAGTTTTCTTTCCAGATGCAAAAAGGTACAAATACTTTAAACATTGTATATTTTGAAGTTCTATTAGGAGTAATAAGCTGGGTTTGGGGTGGGCCCCAACAAGCTGAAGTCCCATGTCGCAGTCAGGTTGCTGGGTCCCAAGGTATGAGGGCCCAGCAATCGTGATGAAGACACGGGACAGGAGCTTGTCTATATAATAATACAGTTCATGCACAGCCACACAATTGCTTATGTAAAATTAGCAGACTTTGAAATCTCCACCTCTTTTCTGTACGCACTGCCATGGCCGGCTATTGTGTGACTGGTCCTGCCTGCACTGCCACAACTGGGACCTGCCTTTTTTGGCATCTGGCTCTTTCCAACACCAAGGGAGAAAAAATGTTGGTATGCAGACCATTGCAGAAGCTGTTTGTGCTTAGGAAAACTTGTATTAAAATGTACTTTCATAATATTAGCTATTATTTTGAAGGATGGTTGAACAAGTAACTCCTGCAATGACACCATATGCAGCATTGAGCAATTTGTAAAGGCACATCAGGGGCCTTAGGGCTGCATGCCATAACCATATTGTACAGGAATACAGTGTCTATGAGTGTCTGTAGCCATGTCAAGTCATTTGTAGCTGCTTACCAAGTACCAACAAATGGCATTACATATGACCATTACAACTGTAATTATACAGTTCAAAGCCATTAATCTTCTTCAAAGGCTATATGGTTTATGGAGAGGGTGTGGAGCCCTAAGAGACATATCTGTTGGAGCCTCTTTGTCAAGACACTACTATTATTTGGGATGATATTTTAATACAGAACCACTCTGATATTGAAACTGTTGCACATGTTAGAGTGGAAACAGTGCAGTCAGTCACATAGTTGTTGTGAACAGCTGAGGTGTTGTAAAAGGAAAAATAGATAGATATAGGCAGATACTATTGATAGAAGAATATAAGTAAGTCTGTAAATGAGTGTGAGTAAGGTAAGTAGTAAATGCAGTATAGGTATACATACCCCAGTCGGTATAGCATAGGCAAACAACTAAGGTACAAAGTAACTATGGCAAGAATTTATACAGTGATTCAGTAACAACAGGAGATGTGATATAAATGGTAAGTAGGAACAAAAGAATGATAATCAAAATGAAATAAGATGTAACATATGGTGGAATGGATATCTTCCAACAGATAAATTTAAGAGAAATAATCTAAATATAGTAAGTTTGCCCAGTCAAAATATATGAAACATCAGTATGACAGGACATGTGGGATAGGCTGAATGCCTGACAGAACACACTCTATGTAATATTCACAATAAGGCTTTGCACCATTGCTGTATGGTACCAAATCTATACAGCTGTCAGAGGGTTCCATGATTGATTTGAATCATGGAGGTCTTATACAGCTACTTTGAAATAGACAAAAATACATATTTCAGTTGAGACAAGAAAGGTATAAAAGACCAAGGTATCTGGGTAACTACAGTGATGCTATATCATGATAGACCAGAGGTATGGAGGATATATATGGTGAGAAAGAATGAGCATTGATGAATAAAGAAACAGTATCATATATGGATAATATCTCCAATATATGCATTTTATGTTGTCAATTTAATACAAAGAGAATACACTCAGTAAACACAGTCAGGCACAATACAGGTAAAACAACTGTATTGAGTCAATGGTACCTAAGCATACAAGGAGAATATATAATTAGTAAACTAATGAGTGATGTAAGTAATGAGTAGAGCAATAAGCATAAGGTATACATACCTCAGTCAGGCACACTGGGTGAACTGACTAAGCAACAGTGGTATCTACAGCTAATTGATAGATGATCAAAACAAAGGAGCATGTTACTTTAAAGATGTATGGCATGAACCATGAGTCTCCTTCAACACAATTCCTGTCAGGCTGACATTTTCAATTTGAACAATCAATGAATCTCAAGGCCAGCCAGTCACCTACACTGCATGGAGAATTCAATATACTTGGCTGAAATATTGAATTTTATAACTGTATATCTTTTCAAGAATCTTGGCCAAAATATCAAAACATTATTCTTAATATTCTTTTAATAATCCTGTATACTGAAGAAATATTGAAAAATTCCCAAATATTGAAAGAATATTGAAAATATTATTTCAACATTTTTGTGTAATATATGAAATTAATATACAGCTATAAATTTTAATATTATAGGCTATAATATTGAATTCTTCATACAGTGCTATGCGGATTTGGAATATGTCCTTCTGAAGCCAGTTTTTTCACATGGATGACTCTATGCCACACTTAGCCAATGCATCTTTGGACATGATTAAATTTGATTTTTCTTTCCAGATGCAAAGGTACAAATACTTTGAATATTGTATATCCTGAAGCTCTATCACAGTCATAATATGTAAAGTTTTCTCTCAAACTAAAACCTCAAGGTTGGAGTAATAAGCCGGGTTTGGGGTGGGCCCCAACAAGCTGAAGTCCTGTGTCGCAATCGTGATGAAGACACAGGATGGAAGCTTGTCTGTATAATAAGACAGGTGGACCACAGCCACACAATTTGCTTAGGTAAAATTAGCAGACTTTGAAAATTTCACCTCTCTTCTGTATGCACTGCCACAACTCCAGCTTTCCCCAGCTGAGTTCGAACCGCACAGCAGTGCCACCTGCCATTTTCATGCTCATTGCCTTCCACCACCACCTTTGGTGCCCCATCTGAGACTGCCCATGCCCTGTCTACCTAAAGTAAGTTTTAGTTCCATATTTGATGATATTGGCCCATCTGATCATGCTCTTTTAGTCACTTTCTGTGCCCTATTCAAGGTGCTGCTCATCAATCTTTGATAGAAGATTGTTTTTGCTGATTTTCTTTTCAGGTGTTCTTGCTTTAATTTTGTTTTTTCTCTCATGGACGTGACTTCCTGTTGCTTCTGGAGTCTATATTTGGCTGTTTTCAGTCCAGATTGTTTGTGCAGAGTAGATCAAGGTGCCGCTGGGTGATCCCCTCAATTTCAGTGTCAAAGTGAAGTTGAGAGCTCTCAGATTCAGTTCTGGGCCTCTTTGCTTTCTTTAGGGCACAGTTATTGGTGACAAGCCTACCCTCCTGCACACCTGTGAATAGGGGCCTCTGTCAAGTTCAACCAGCCAGGGAGATTGGTGTAGTGGGACTGATTGGGTATTTGTGTTCACACAGATATAGTTGCCCCCCCTTCCATTTGTGGAAGTGTAGCTCCATAAACTGCTGTTGTAGCATCAAATTCCTCTGTGTCAAATCATTTGGTTTGCTGGCAGTTATTTGTAGATTTCTGTAGTATACAGGTTGGTTGTGCCATGATCGAGTCTGTTATTCCTGCCTACATCAAGCAATGTACATATCTTTTATTTCTCATTAGATGACATTCTGATAGTTCCTCCTCTGATAGGAATCCTTCTACTTCACTGACAACTCCTGAGCATGTTCGTCATTCTCAATGTGAGCGGGACCATCTTCAGCATCTGCAAATGACCTCTTCTTCCCATTACCATGGCCAATCTTCACATCCAGGTCCTGATCTTAATATTTGACTTCCACACTTCCATATTCCACTGGAAACTCATATTCCATCTCAGCTTGACCAACCACATGATCATCCAATGCCTGTAGTGCCAGCTATGCCTATAATGCCAGCTATAGCCCCCAAAGGTGTTTGTCATGGCAGACCACGTGGCTCTGGGCATGGTGGTGCTCCAGGTGGTCAGCCGTCCTTGCATGATGCAGTTCCTGCAGTGCCAACTATGCAGAATCACCTACATGGACATGGACATGGTGCTGTTCAAGTCATTCATCTATGGCCAGTCTCACCTCCAGATATTGACATGCAAGCAGTGTCACCACCACCACCACCACCACCATCACCATTTCCACTGCCACTGCCACTGCCACCACCACCTGCACCACCACCTGCACCAAGGACCATACCCTCTTTGGTTCCTCAGGCAAGGTGACCATATGTTGAGCCACATTCTCAGCAGAACATTGGAAAAATGGATTGGATTTGTGAACACTGTGTTGTGCCACATTGGTATAATGAGCGTCTGAAGTCCAAGTCAAGGACACAACCCCACTTTGGCATGTGCTGCTTGCAAGTGCAGATTAAACTTCCTCAGCTCTGTCCTGCTCCTGGCATTCTCCGAAATCTTCTCTGTGGCATTAGTCCAATGTCTAATACTTTTATGCAAAACATTCAGCAGTACAATGCAGCCTTAGCATTTACTTTAATAGGTGTAAAAGTGGATCAGGCAGTCACAAATTCTTCTGGGCCATACTGCTTTTGTGTATCTGGTGAGCTCCATCATCAGATGGGAGCTTTGCTACCTGCAGAGGGGGAAACAACATCATATGCACAGCTGTATGTATATGATCCCATGGAGGCACTGGAAATACACAACTGTCGCAATCCCAATCTAAAGCCTAAGATCATGTCTGCACTTCAGGGATTGCTGCATGATGTCAATCCATATGTCCCTTTATATAAACATGCCTATCTCATTATGAAGGACAAGCCACACAAGGAATATCCCAATCTTGAAGTGCAACTGCATGTGGGTGATGGGACTGATGGTCAGTGGTACAATCTTTCCACTAAAGACGAGTTGGCTGCTATTATTCCTGGAGATGGTTCTGAGGAAGTGAAGAGTGAATGGGACATTGTTTTATGCTTGCAGGACCATTCACTTAAACGTATCAGCCAGCTGCATCCAAGCTA
The DNA here is from genome assembly GCA_030435615.1 of Armillaria luteobubalina. Taxonomy (NCBI): domain Eukaryota; kingdom Fungi; phylum Basidiomycota; class Agaricomycetes; order Agaricales; family Physalacriaceae; genus Armillaria; species Armillaria luteobubalina. The sequence continues at coordinate 778,081 of JAUEPU010000024.1, read as the reverse complement.
TCAGTCACTTCATTATGTTCTTCTTTTTCCTTATGGAGAACTGGGTTGGAATCAGTATATCCCTCTGGAGGACACAGGCACCCATACAGGACACAAAAGAGTCACCCAACACATGTATTATGCTTATCGCCTTCATGAGCGCCCAACCATCAAACCAGATGCACCATTGTTGCAAGGAGGGAGATTGACTCAGCAGTATATTGTGGATGCATGGGCCTCAATTGAACAGAATGATCTCAACTGGGTTCGAAAAAATCAACAGACTATATGTGCAGACCTGTACAAGGGATTGGTGGATGCAGCTACAAATGCTGATGGATTGCAAAACTCTGGCCAGTGCATTGTCCTCCTATCATCACATACCGGCAGTCCTCGTGCAATGTATCCGCTCTATATGGACTCTATGGCAATTTGTAGAGCTCTGCAAAAGCCAGACATCTTCCTTACAATGACAGCAAATCCAAAGTGGCTGGAAATCCTTGAGGCTCTAAAGCATACAGATGGTCCAGATCAGAGGGTGGAGGATCAGCCAGATATTGTGGCCAGGGTCTTTCAGTTGAAGAAGGAGGCATTGCTCAAGGAAATCAAGAAGGGTGGAATATTTGGCAAAGTCAGGGCTGTCATGCATACCATTGAATTTCAGAAGTGTGGACTGCCTCATATGCATCTTCTGATTTTTCTTTCTCCAGAAGACAAGATTCGCTCTCCTGCTGATGCCGATTCAGTCTCATGTGCTCAGATTCCTGATCCTGAAACACACCCAATTCTCCATGAGGTAGTCACAAAATGCATGGTGCATGGTCCCTATGATGATCGTTGCAAGAAGGATGGCTGCTGTATGAAGAATTTTCCAAAAGACTTCAATGAGCAGACAGAATTCACCACTGATGGATATCCTAATCTGGCAGTTGCTGGCACTCAATCATTCCAAGATCTGCGCACTGTTGACAACATAGAGTATGCTACTTTCAAGGAGGCATGCATAGCTGTGGGTTTGCTGAAAGATGACAATGAGTGGAGGCAGTGCTTAGAGGAAGCAGTGATCATGCAGTCAGGAGCACAGTTGTGATCATTGTTTGTGACTCTTCTGCTCTTTTGCCAGCCAGCAAAGCCAGATGAACTGTGGGAGGAGTTCAAGGAGAACATTTGTGATGATCTGGCATACAAGCTTCGCCAATGTGGTATTCCAAATCCAACAGATGCTCAGCTCTATGATTTTGGTCTTCATCTTATCAACAAACTTCTTCAATCTCATGGCCGATGTCTTTCTGAATGGACTCAGATGCCAGTCTCTACCATGGACTGGGCTGCTTATGAAGACAACCCTCTTTTAGCAGCACAGCTGGCCTACAATATTCCATCCCTGCAGCAATTGGTTGATAACAACCTTTGAACATTTAATGCAGAGCAAAGGACAGCCTTTGATATTGTGGTTGACTCTACTGCTCATCATCAAGGGAAATCAGTATTCCTTCACAGTGCTGGAGGTGGTGGGAAGATGTTTGTGTGCAATACCATTGCAGCTGCTATTTGTGCCCAAGGCCAAATTGTGTTGACCTGTGCTTCCTCTGGGATATCTGCAATTCTCTTAGTTGGAGGTTGTACAAGCCATAGCACCTTCAAAATTCCAATCCCCTCACATGATGATACAACATGCAGTATTCAGTGAGGAACTCACCTGGCTGAACTTCTTTGTTGAACTTCTCTTATCATTTGGGATGAGGTTCCCATGCAGAATCGACATGATATTGAGTGTTGATCGTACTCTCCATGATATCCACAATAATGATGCTCCTTTTGGTGGAGTTACTGTCTTATTTGGTGGTATATGTTTCTGTTGGAGGTCACTGAAATCATTGTCTGATCATTTTATGTTTAGGAGACTTTCATCAGACATTGCCTGTTGTCTCAAGAGGATCCTGGGAGCAGATTATTGCAGCTTCATTTTGACATTCTCCTTTGTGGGCTCACATTCAAGTCATCCATTTGAAGACAAACATGCATCTGGATCAGACTCCAGAAAATATCAAATTTGCATGTTGGCTGCTTACAGTTGGTGCAGGCAAAGGACTCACCAAAGATTGAACCATCTCCCTTCCTGCTTCCATGCACCTCACTGACTCTACACTTTCTGGACTTATCAAATACATTTATCCAAATATTGAAGCTGGCAATTTTGAGGATTGTTTCTTCTTAGAGAGAACAATTCTCTCTGGACACAATGATGATGTTGATGAAGTCAATCAGCAGGTTCTGGAGAAGTTTCCAGGACAAGAGGTGCTCTATTGGAGTACAGACAAGATCATAGAGGAACAGTTGGATGACCCTACTACTCTGTATCCAACAGAGTTTCTTCAGAATTTCAATACCCCTGGATTACCACATGCAAGGCTGGCTCTCAAAATTGGATGCCCTCTTATGCTCCTATGCAATCTGGATCCAGCAAATGGCCTATGCAATGGGACACATATGATTCTCATCTGGCTTCATCCTTATGTTTTGGAATGTCGTCTTCTCAGTGGCAACCATATGGGCAAGACTGTCTTCATCCCCCATATCACTATCAATGCAGATACAGCTGAACTTCCCATTGCATTCTCCTGTTGTCAATTTCCAGTCAGGCTGGCATTTGCAATGACAATAAACAAGTCTCAAGGCCAGTCAGTCACCTATGTGGGGTTGGATTTATGTACTCCTGTTTTTTCTCATGGACAACTATATGTAGCACTTAGCCATTACACTTCTGGACAATGGATTCAGGTTCTCTTCCCACCTACAGAAAGAAATACTGATACATTGAATATTGTATATCCTGAAGCTTTATTACACTCATAATATATATATCTCTGAAAACTGATGTGATAAGTAATAAGCCGGGTTTGGGGCGGGCCCCAACAAGCTGAAGTCCTGTGTCGTAGTCAGGTTGCTGGGTCCTGAGGTATGAGGGCCCAGCAATTGTGATGAAGACATGGGGCAGAAGCTTGTCTATATATTAATACAGGTGGACCACAGCCACATTGATTATGTAACATTAAGTGGACTTTGAAAATTCCACCTCTCTTCAATACACACTGCCTTGACTGGCTATTGAGTGACCAGTTCTGCCAGCACTGCCATGGTCACATCACCTGCCTTTTCCAGTGTCTGGCTCTTTCTGACACTAAGGGAGGAAAAATATTGGTATGCATACTATCATTGCAGAAGCTATTTGTGCTTAGGAAAAATTGCATTGATATGTACTTCCCATAGTATTAGCTATTCTTTTGAAGTGTGGTTGAGCAAGTGACTCCTGCAATGACATAACAACTACCATGAATGCAAACATAAATTGATGAGATCCTGTCAGCCAGGCATGAACAATCAAACTATGGTCTGATACAATAAACTATATTACAATGTTAGACAGCAGTATGTAGGGACCACTGACAGCGGAGGAACAACTGTATATTGTACTGCACAAGTCATTGGTAGGGTATTTTTGGCATTGGTAGTTTCCAATTCTCACATGCTTTGGTAAAGATATACATACTTCAGTCAGCACAACAGAGGTATATAAGACTAAGGTATCTGGGTAACTACAGTGACACTATAATGATAGCCTAAAGGTATGGTAAGATATATACAGTAAGAATGAATGAGCATTGGTAAGTAAAGAAACAGGATAATCCAACATATTGCATTTTCATGTCATCAATTTGATACAAGGAGAATATAATCAGTAAAACAAGGAGTGATGTAAGTAATGAGTAGAGCAATAAGTATAACATATACTATGATGTACCTCAGTCAGGCACACTGGGTGAAACAACTGAAGTACAATGGTATCCACAGCTGACTTCAAGTTATACAAGCTTCCACCCCATGTCTTCATCACGATTGCTGGGCCCTCGTACCTTGGGACCCAGCAACCTGACTACAACACGGGACTTCAGCTTGTTGGGGCCCACCCCAAACCCAGCTTATTACTTCAAATTTGAGGTGTTAGTTGGAGAGAAAAAATGTATATTATGATTTTAATAGAGCTTCAGGATATACAATATTTAAAGTATTTGTACCTTTTTCTGTATCTGGAAGGAGAACTTGAATTTGTTGTCCAGAAGTACAGCAGCTAAGTGCTACATACAGTTGTCCATGTGAAAAAACAGGAATACGTAAATCTAATCCAATATACGTAACTGACTGTTCTTGAGACTTGTTGAATGTCATTGCAAATGCCAGCCTGACTGGAAATTGATGTCGTGAAAATGCAATAGGAAGTTCAGCAGTATCTGCATTGATTGTGATGTGTGGGATGAAGACATCCTTGCCAGCATTGTTGCCACCAAGAAGACAACACTCTAATACATGAGGACGAAAACATGTGAGAATCATTCGTGTCCCATTGCACAGGCCATTTGCTGGATCCAGATTGCAGAGAAGCATGAGAGGACATCCAACTTTGAGAGCCAACTTTGCATGTGGCAATCCAGAAGCATTGAAATTTTGAAGAAACTCTGTTGGATAAAGAGGAGTATGATTATCCACTTGATCTTCTATTATCTTGTCTGTACTCCAATAGACTGCCTCTTGTCCTGGAAACATATCCAGAACCTGTTTATTGATTTCATCAACATCATCATTGCATCCAGAGAGAATTGTTCATTCTAAGAAAAAGCGGTCTTGAAAATGGCCAGCTTGAATGTTTGGATAAATGTAATTGATAAGTCCAGAAAGTGAGGGGTTGGCAAGGCACATAGAATTAGGAAGAGAGATGGTCCTATCCTCAGTGAGTCCTTTCCCTGCACCAACAGTAAGCAGCCATTGAGCAAACTCCACATTTTCAGGAGTCTGATCCAGACACATGTTTTTCTTCAAATGAATAACCTTGATGTGAGGCCATAATGGTGAACGACGAAATGAAGCTGCCACAATTTGCTCTCGTGATCCCCATGAAACAACAGGCAATGTTTGACGAAAGTCTCCTGAAATAAATAATCAGAAAGGTCAATTTATAGTCACACAAGCAATACACATACCACCAAAAAGAACAGTTACTCCACCAAAAGGAGCATCATTTCTCTGTATATCACAAAGAGTGCAATCAACAGTTTCAATATCATGCTGATTTTGCATAGGAACCTCATCCCAAATAATAAGAGAAGTTTTACAAAGAAGCTCAGCTAAGTGAGTCCCTCTGCGAATGTTGCATGTGGTATCATCACATGAAGGAATTGGAATTTTAAAAGTAGTGTGGCTTGTATGTCCTCCTACTAAAAGAATTTCTGATATACCGGAGGAAGAACAGGCTAATACAATCAATCCTTGGGCATGGATAGCAGCTGCAATGGTGTTACACACAAAAGTCTTTCCACCACCTCCAGCACTATGAAGAAATACTAATTTCCCTTGATTATGAGCAACAGACTCAACAGTCATGTCAAAAGCAATCTTTTGCTCTGTATTGAATGTTTGAAGGTTCTGGGCAACAAATTGCTCAAGAGATGGGATATCATAGGTCAGCTGTGCAGCTAAGAGAGGGTTGCTCTCATAAGCAGCCCAGTTCATAGTAGAGGCTGGCATCTGAGTCCATTCTGAAAGATGATGTCCATGTGATTGAAGAAGCTTATCAATGAGATGGAGACCAAAATCATAGAGCTGGGCGTCTGTTGGATTTGGAACATCATGTTGGTGGAGCTTATATGCCAAGTCATCACAAATATTTTTCTTAAACCCCTCCCATAGCTCATCTGGTTTTGCTGGATGACAGAAGAGAAGAAGAGTTGCAAACAGGGATTGCAACTGTGCTCCTGACTTTATGATAGCTGCTTCCTCTAAGCATTGCTTCCATTCATTATCATTTTCCAGCAAACCCATAGCAATGCATGCCTCCTTGAAAGTAGCACACTCCACATTGTCTACAGTCTGTAGATGTTGGAAAGATTGAGCACCGGCAACAGCTGTCAAAAGAAGCCACAGATAGAACCATTCACCTGATGAAGGGGCAGCTTGATACATTCAACCAATAGTATTAAATCTTTGGTGTACTTTCCAACTCTTTCTATTCCAGGTGTAATGAGCTGGAGTATCTTGATATAGATATTGGTGTGCATTTGGATCTTTTTTATTAAGCTCAAACCATTGTAAAAGAGTTGTTGTCTTTTCCTCTGCAGCTGTTAACACCTCCTCTGGACTGGCATTCTCATCATATGTAATAAGCTATTCATTAGGAAGATGGACATGAAGACGAACAATATTTGGCTCCTCTTGATGTAGCTGAAATGAAAAAATCCTCCAACATGATTCAATGGCAGAGATATAGTGTGCATCCAAAAACTGTTTGATCTCACCATGACCCTGAACCTCTAATATAGTCCTGTCATGGCCCTTGTAGATGTATTTGTGGACATATTTAACAGCCTTGATAGTAACACAAACCTCCACATTGATGTGACAGTTATAACATGCACTGAGATAAGGATTATATGGAATAACATCACAGTTAGTGTAGACAGTGTAGGTTTGACCATTTATCTTAACATACTGATGACCATTGTTAGGACATTGTTGCAACTGCAAACATCCCTGCTGTGTAATTTTGCGATCTATTATAAATATACCTTGCAATGCAGTATAAGGGGCAAGCGTACCTAAAGACTAAGTGAGCATACATAACAAGTACGAAAGGGCATCATAATTGCATGCATAAGTGACACCTGACACAACAGACATAAACCAGAGCTTAGTTACAGCAGGTACTTGACAGGCATGCTTGACAGAAAGTTCACAAAGCACTGTTTGGCCATGGGTAGTCATGCTTACTGAGCAAGCTCATTTCCATAAGCAGAGAATAAAGAAGATTGTAATTGAAAAGATCGGTGTGCTCACTAAATTAAAAGTGACATACCATACCTGAGAAGGCCAGACCCAACCTCACACAAGAGATAAGATAAAATGATATGGCTAGCACATGGCCTGAATAGGAGCTTCAGCCAAGGGCTGGTAAACTGAGTAATTGGTTGACAAGGATATCCGTTGCTGTGCAGAATTAGCAAGCTCACTGTGTGCTTGACACTAATCTAGAAGATTATACACGTAGCATGAAGGGCTAGATGTGGAGTGACTTGTGGTCAAAAGGTGATACACCCTCAGACTTGTAAATTGGTGTGCACCTATTGGGTCTTAGCGAGCTCACTATGGAAACGATGCTATAGGAGGAAATACCGAGCCAGACACAAAGTAAAGCTGCAGCAATGGTGGGCTATGTACATAGGAGTCTAGTTTACCTAGGTACTGCTGTGGTATTTGTAATTAGCAACAGTTGTGGTATAAATAGTTAGTGGTGCTGGTTTAGTATATAAGTTTCAAACCCCTGAGTTACAGTGTACACGTAGAAAGCGAGCACTGTGATAAAGGATTAATTTGTAGCTTCGAGTGTCATATAGAAATAGCGAGCTCACTCTGAGGAATAGAGATAACTTCAGAATCTGACTTGTGTGCTTAAGTTCTGAGTGAATCAGAATCAGTGTTCTGGTTCTGTTCCATCTGAGTACTGTTTGGAGTCTGTTAGAGTATGAATTGAAGTGAAGTTTCTGAAATCTTTTCTGTCTGTCTGTTCTGTTCTCTGAGTTGTTTCCATTCTGAATCTGAGATCCATAGAAGGATTAGAGGTTGTTCTCGTTGTTGCAGTCAGTTTTGTTAACCCTATGCACCTGTGTGTAGCAAGCTCACTAAGTTAGTGCTTGGGGAGTGGTTAAAAGAGAAAGCTCAGTGTCATTGCGGCCTGCAGTGTGTCCAATTGTGTTCTAGGATGACTATTGCCTGGGTGCGAAACAATCAGAGGAAAGAGTCTCACAAGAAAAATACCCAAGAGAAATGTCTTACACTCATCACAAGATTGTTCAGTCCCCACCAGAAGGAGGAGGTGCATCAGGGGATGGCACAAACAGGGGTGACATCTGGAGGTCATGAACAAAGTTTACTGATTGAGCAAAAAAGGGTGAATTCAATGACATTTCATTCCTGTGGTTTGTGTGGCTGTGCCATCAAGCTAGATGAACTGCTTTGTCAGCCACTAAGAATGCAGTGTCCTCGAGCTTGATGACCATTCTATGACAAGCTCCACAATTGAGAATATATAAGAATTATCATACCCTCTCACACAAAGTTGGCATCCTTTGTTGCTTATGGCAAAGAGATGTTTTCTCCTAGCCCCAAACCCTCCTTTTCTTCTTTTTTCTGTCTTTCTTGGATTTTAAACACCTGGCCTGCCCACCTCTGTACTTTCACCCCTTACCGTGCTCAAGTCAGGACCCTTCGACTTCCCATTTATATATACAAACACTTAAACTTCAATGTCCAAGTCTTCCTTACTGGGCAACAAAATAAATCAAATCTTGTGGAAAATCAACAGAAATGTTTATGCTACCCAATTACACAAGAAGAACCAAGACCATTAATTCTTTTTAATCTGAATCTGAATTGCTCAGTGTTTCTAGGCCAAACCACTGACACCAGTCGAGACACTGATGCTTTTCCCGAAATTCCTCCAATGATCTGTCAAAGTTTCCATCACTAAAGAGTGTTTTTCCATTGTTTCTAAAGTAAAATCAGATCCAATATTTTTCAAAATGAAAGATGACATACTCAGATTTGGCCATGACTTGGGGATCGGTCAACCAGGGACCAGCTCCTAAATTAGGAAGTATGAAGCACAAGTTTACTACATTATGGAGATTCATACCTTGGTAATCAGAAACAAAAACCTTCCCCAGAGAGAAATGGAACTGAACATGTTGCAAGAAACACAGAAATACCACCTTTGCATGTGCCTCTGCATCCAATCCTGGGATTGGCTCAGGAGATGCATTACTGATGTATTTTTTAAATTGCTCAGGGAGTTTCCTCTCCACCAAGGCTGTAAAACCCTGAAAGCTAGAGGGTCTTACTGATTCTGGCTTCATATTTAGTACAACAGCAGCCTCAACAAACGCCAAGTCCAGAATTGGACCAGGTGGATGTCCATGAGATGGTGCCATCGTAGTGACCATGTTCATACTCATGTTGTGAATAGTGGTAGCCCATAGAATGGAATGGTATTCACTTTGCATAAAATATCATGATGCTCACAGTCCTTGGTCTTTCTCCATGGAACTTCACTTCTACCAGTGTTCTGGTATGGTCTTTTGATACAAACTCTTCCAACCAGGGCAGAATGAAGGTCCCCATTGACCAGTTTCATTCCTATGTGAAGGAGTCCAGAATGAGCAGTTTTAAAGCTTCCAGATCCCAGACAATGATATGGCTGTTCACCCCAGTCAACATACACATGGCCTCTGAACTCGGTGTCGAAAGCAAAAGTGGGTTGCTGGAAAATGACATTTCGCCAATGTGGGATTCTGCAAATCACAACAGGGTGCTTGGCTAATCCTTGGAAATATCAGAGAAACAATAACACTTTTTGAAGATAAAAATTTACCACATCCACTTGATACCTCTTTGCATTGGCCAGCTTTTTCCAGAAGGTTTGACATGTCTTTAAACCATTCTTCGCAGTTTACAGTTATCTGGGGGCAGAGACATTTTGTGGATTGCTCGACCTGTGTAGTGGAGCAGTGCTGCATTATATTTTCTAAGCAAGGTAATAATTGTTTATATTGACTTTAAACTTACCACCTGTTTCAAACCAGATCTACTAGGAGTGCTTTCCATACCAATCTATATACATTTGTTAGAACTTCCTTGAGAAAATGTTCAACAACATTACCATTAAGGGTACTGGACCAGGGGAAGCCAGTGGGCTTCTAGTCATCTGGATGGTTGTCACTAACTGAAAAGGCTGCATGGTCTGAGAGGCAGGTACAGAACCACCTTTGTCAACAGAGAATTCTTTGTTGGACCTTATCATACTACATCCTATATCTTCAAATCCATCAGGAGTATTTGTCTGGGACATATTTCTCATTGTTAATGACTAAATCACAAAGACTTCAGTGAAATACACACAAGGTGTCCACAGGCCTGTAATCAAATTTTAAACAAGCTTCCACTGGGTGCATAAGGAGAATCAGGTGCTTCAGATTGATCATCATCAGACTACAGGCAGTTGTGAGCACCAAAGAATGTTATAGATTGAGAAAAAGACATACAGATATAAACTTCTTCCTTTTCTTGCCCTTTGGCTTTGGCCTTGGCACTGGCAAAGACTTTATAGTTGTAAGAATATGAAATCAATGAAAGGAATATGCCACATGTACCATTGGTGATTCCTCTCCTGCTTCCCATAGCTCAAAAGACTGGTAAGCCCTATGCATTAGCACAAAGTACTAAGTTTCTGCCCATTTTTGAATGTATTTCCACCCCCCCGGTGCTCCCTTCTTGGTGCCTGTGTGCGTCATTCCTTTTTTGAGTAAATGGGTTGGCCTGGTGATGTCACCACTCAGGATCTCAATCCATCTGCTATCAAAAAGTTGGAAGTTGTTTTCATGGAACTTGAAGCCCCAGATGTGTGTGTTGATGTTTATGACTTCCAGCATCATTGTTAATACAATGTTGTAGACCTCTTGTTGAGAAGTGGTAGCATTGAATTTGATTCCTCTTTGTACGTGCTTCAAACATTTTGATGTTAGGTTACATTTTAAAAGAGGAGTGCAAACATACCAGGAATGGTATACCCTTCTTACCACCATTTCTCTTTACTTGAACCAAAACCCTCGCCATATCTGACTGTCCCTCCACTGCTAACATTCGATACTTTCCATCATTCACATCATACCTTGAATGGGCACCAGAGTACCCTCTTGCCAGACTTGTCCTATCGTTTTTGTAGCAGGATATTGGAACAGGCATGTGGTCATCTTGATGTACATCTGCATTAAAAAGAGCCATAAAAAAAGAGCAAAACCAAGTGAGATATCCTTACCTTTGCATTTAGCCATTTTAATTTTTTTGTCTATGTATTCCACATTTGGTTTTGTTTGTTTCTGCTCCAACTTTTCCAACAGTACCTCTGCCAAGGCAGCCATGTCTTTCTCATTCAGATGATGAGACATTGAATGAACTATATGCCCAATATCATGAAAGCGGTCAAGGAGAATGATGAAACATGGTACTAGAAGATCCTCCATTTGAATGGGTCAAGTGCCTTCAATTGTCCCTGTTTCATTCTACAAAGCAAACAGATTTCATTCACAAGCACAGATTTATGGTCATATACCCTGTGTGCACTGTTGCATAAAAGCCACTTAAAGTATCATCAGTTTTTAGGATAGGTGAAAACATAAAACTGATTTTTCTTTAATCCCGTTGACATGCTCGCAAAGTGTCTATGCATGTAATTTTGCAATATGTATCAATGCATACATTGTATAAGGGCTGGTTACTGAGATAATGAAGAATAGACATGGAGCACAGTGTTATATCTCTAGAGCGCAGTGTAAAACACACAGAGCACAGTGATATGTACATAACAGTGCAATTGTCTATGCATAGAGCACAGTGATATGCATGCAGCACACGTTATAGAGTCGCACGCATGACGGTCTTGAGTGATGATTGGTAGAGAGCATGCTCTAACTTAGAATGATACCAGTGAGGTCACACTAAGTATAAGAGCTCAGCACTTGGTACTGAATGCACTAGAAGCAGATTGGATACATGCTCTATGGAATTGATGAGAGACACATGTATTTCTAAAGAACTACATTGATCTATGATGCACAGGGCATGGATTGACCGGCGTGCTGCACTGGGTGTATGGAATAATGCCTAAGTATGAATAACTCGGAGAGAACCCTATTTGGCCATAGAGCACAGTGCCTAGGCTTAGAGTGGGTAACCCCACCAACCAGAGAAACCTAGAAACCCAAGTTTAGAATAGGATACAACCAGTATGAATGATTGTCACTCCAGGTATCCTCTGGGAAAATGATGAGTGATATGCCAACACATAGAGCACAGTGTAAAACACATGGAGCGCAGTGTGGGTGGAGTCCAAACCATGAGGAAAACAAGGTCTGGTCTTGAGATAGGCCTCAGGCCAAGCACCGAGTCCCAGCATGCTATAACAACGTGCATGCATTGCGAGCAATAATGTTCCGAGGTTCTAACAGTACTATATGATGTTGTATCAGTTTGTAAGATGTAAAATTGTATAAATACTGTAGTGTAGATGTAGTATAGTAAGTTTCCAGCCCCAGTGTAATAGTGACAAGCTTTTTGGATATGCACTCTAGCCTTTGGAGTTGTTTGAACCTTGTGCTCTGTCCATTAGTGATGAGTTAGAGGTGTTGAACCCCAATTGTGATGGTGTGAGTTATTCTAGCTATGTGCTCTAGCACTTGGAGCTGTCTGTGACTTCAAGCGAGAGAATATAGACCATCTTTGATATAAATGAGAGAGATCCGAGTTGTGAGCGAGGCCATGAAGGCTAGCGAGGCACTCCATACTTGAGTTTCATTGATTGTTTGATTGTGCTCTGTGTTGAGATTGAGAGCTTAGTGTCAGTGTAGGCACTTTCTCTATTGTTTGAGGGTTTTGTGTGACGTGAGGCATTACAGGCGGCAGAGGTTCAAACCCTTTGGTCTGATTAGTACTTGCTTTGTGTTATTTCTGCAAGTTGGCAAAGGTTCAAACCCTTTGGCTTGTCGGACAGGGTTTTTCTGTGTTTATTGTGTTCTCTGGATCGCATAGGTCTGAACCCTGTGGGTCTACAATCGGTTAGGAAACTCGAGCGCATAGGTGAAAGTCCTGCAGTTCTTGTGGATTGTTTAGTAGGATTCAGTTTCTGCTTAGAGTGCAGTGCTTTAAGTCATGGTTAGTGTGTTATTTGTTGTGTGCTGTGACTATTAGAGTTGCACACAACTTCTAGAGAGTTGTGGATATGTTTAACAATGTTTGTGTATTGTTATACAACCTTTGCCTCAAGGCCTGGCAATGGAAGTCGCACCTCATGTTTAGAGAAAAGCCTTTGGACTTAGAGAAGTCTAGATATTATACGAGCACTATCACTACATGTGTATCTTAGATATATTGAGAATTCAGTTATATTGGTTTGCTACTTCTATCACATCAGAATCCCCCACAAACTTGAGTGTGTTTGTGTGTGTAGTGTTGGGTGTGGGTGTGATCAGTGTCTTCGACACTGGTGCATTTCTAGCTCTGTGCATGCAGACTCCTCTTCACTGTGTTGTAACAGTCTTCACAAACCATTAGTGTGACTGTGGTATTCCCAAATCTATGTATCATAGCTTGTGCATCCCCTCCGACACAGCACACCATTTGATATTTTGCTTTGTTGGGTGAAACTTATATGCAGCACCAGTCATGGAGCACCTAGGGCACTTTCAGTATTGGCAAGTATTGGAACCCTGGGTATCAGTAAACATGATGTCTCCATTGAGATCTTTCCTTGTGCGGTTAGCTCATTGAACAGAGATAGGGTGGCAAAAGGACCACACCTCCATTGATATGTGTATTTCCCATGGAGGAAGGCATCATACAAAAACAAAACAATGGGGGAAGTTTTTTTGAGAAAGAGACAGAAAAGCAAGTAGTCCTGTTCCAAGCTCAGGCAAAAACTTGGCATGAAGCTATTCTTGACCCTTTTCAGGCTCTATTCCAGAAACTGTTGAGTAATAAATTTAGAAATCTATGAACATCAAAGCTGCAGGATTTATATCCAGCCTGAATGTCAAAACTCAATTTTTTGTAGGTGAATGTGATGCATGTTACACAAACAATGGTCTGGACAACCCTGGCAATCACACTCTGTGCAACACATATTCCATTTCACGTTCTCTGTTGCATGTCAACATTGCTATGTGTGTTGACCACCTTTTAATTTGGATTTATTTCCTTGTCGAATTGTTTTACTTGCCCCAGAAGGTTTGACAGTCATGTAAAGTTCATGTTGGAACACTGGAAAAATCCAGACATGTCTCAACATGACAAAGGATGAAAGAGACTCTTCTTGAGTTGCAAAAAAGGCTCCAAACAGACAGAACAAGCAAGAAAAAAGCCTCAGCCATTGAAAATCTACAGGGGGAAGTGTCATGTAGAAACCAACATTGCATTGCAGTTAGAGACTGGGCAGAATGAATTATTCTATCACAGGGTCATCAAGCTCAATGGCAGAAAAACAGGTGAGCAAGGTATTCTTCTATGCCCCAAATTTCCTGTGATAGCCAAGGTGGCATTCTCATCATTGACAATGATTGCATTCAAAGAAGAAACAAAAATGTTGCCAACACAAAATTGATCAGCATATGTGAACACTCATTGACATTATATTTCGCTTCCATTTCATTCCGAACACCAGGGGGGCTGCACAAGGATTTGCCTATCAATATCCACCAGCAGGACATGAAAGTAGATTTAAAATTCATTTTTCGGCCACCATACAGGCCCATTACATCTCTGTTCCACAGAAAACTCAATGGCTGAAACTATTGTTGGAAGGGTATCCTCTGCTGTAGCACACAAACAAGCTCACTCGAATCATTTGCCTCCCATCATTGACAATGGTCTTTACCATCCCTTTCTGCATGGTTCTTGGGCCAACCAGGCTTTCAGGTGCTGCTTCAGGTGTCTACAGAGACCAAATGTCAGTTCCACATCTTGTTACATTTTCACCCTTTCACTGACAACCTTGGAAGAGTTTGGATTGTTAATGGTGTCCATGGCCCAAAATGGCCTGTTGCCATCTACTGTGCCAACAAATGCCAGGCAATGACTCTAAATGATTTCATGAACCCATTCATTCCAGAACATGTGACTGAGGACCCATCAGCATTTTGCTTTTCCTTGCATGATTGGGAGGTGTGGCCTGAGATAACAGCTGCTTTTGATAGTCCTGGAAGAGTTTTTTGGTCAGTTATTCTTGGGAAATGATCAAGAGTATTTTATGATGAGTATGTTCACAATGGCATGACTTTGAATGGGACTGAAGTATATTTCTTTTTAGGGAACTTGCTCTTATGCAGCTCAATGAGTCACTTGTTGAATACTGGGCTGCATATGGATTTGATTTGTTTGAGAATGCCTTCCTCTGTCAGATGTCTAGGTTGAACATACAGGATGGGCTTGTCACTTGTTTGCCTAATAATTTGACTCCTACTCACCAGCCAACACTGGCAACACCCATGGTTCCATCTCCAATGGCCCCAGTTTGAAAGGGAGTAAAAAAAGGAAAAGAAAAAGAAAGGTTGGGAACACCTTCACTGAGCAAGGGTAAAAAAAGTGTGCCATTTATAACTGTATTTTAAAGAGCTACTAAAAGATATGGTTAAAACATAGACTTCAGCAATATCTCCACTATATCCATCAGCAATGATGCCTTTGTAACACCTAGTGAGCTCCTCCCACAAATGTATTTGATGACACAATTTAGCTTTTGTATTTAGGCCCTTCTGAAAGGAAAGAAATGTGACATTGTGAAAAGCAGACTATAAGTTGTTTGCCATCCACAATGAATACACCATTGAGACTGCCAAGGTTGCTCCATTGCTATTTAGAGGTTTATCAGTACTCTGAAGGCCTGGTGTTACTTAACTTGGAACAAGCAGAATACCAGGACAACTTTGTGGAAGGAATGATCTTGAATGGCATCCCAGATGCTGTGGCAAGGCTAATTTGGGACCTGTATGTGGGCCTTGTGGAAATGTGTTTCTGAATGATCATGCATAAATTGAAGTAGGAGTAGCTTGTACATGTGTTTCCTGTCACTTTTCATCAAAATTTCACACTTTACTTTGAAAATGACTGAGAAGCAAATCATTGGCAATGTTGGTGGAGATTGTTAGCCAGTTCCTCACCCAGGCTGAAAATATTGAAAAATCAGGAAGCACAGCAAACTCCAATGTTTCTAACACAACATTTCTTTGGTAGAATAGTGGGATCGCAAGATTTATGAGCCTTTCTACTTCACTTTTCCTCAAGAGCTGGTTGAAGGAGTACCCAAGCTTTATGACCAACGTGTTGCTGTGTTATCAACCTCAATGAAGTGCTCTCATCAAGCTTGATAGGATGTTTTGTCAGCGATTACCATCAAGATTAATACAACCCAGGCCCCCAATGATTTTGACCCAAAAGAAACATGTTGGACATTGTTTACAGAGATGAAAATATTTTGTTGGACGCATTTCTGTCTTTTGGAAAACAACTTTTCTTGCAGAGAATTCTTTTTCTATCCAGATGGAAACTACAAGGAAATCCTTTCAGTACCACTACACATTTCCATAGCACGAAAATTCAGGTATGTCAAGAATGATAGGTTGTGTTAGCACAATCAGGGATTTAGCCAGACACCAGGAATGAGTATCAGGCCTATGAAAGGTTTGGGTTTCCTTCAAGTCTTGATATACAGTCTTGTCACCACCTGACTTGTTCAACTGTTGCTCCCTTCTCTTTCCTAATGTTTACATAAACTCATACTCACACAGGCCCACCTGTTTCAAAAACCCCAAGTTCACACAGTTCAGTTAGACAAATGTTATCTTATACAATGGAAACCCCTTGTGCACTTGAAAGATATCTTATATCAGATGCATCCTGAGGTAGTAATTTGGAGAACTGCAAAGAGTCAAAGAGGGCCTATTGCAGAACTGCAGGAAGACAACTGGGATGATGAGATTTTTACATGGTGCCATAAAGCAATTCTCTTCATTTTTCGGTGACTTCTGATGAATGTGATAATTTTGCTTACCTTTGTTCAAAAATCCTGCAACAGACTTGAGCATACACTGGTATTTGTAACCTTTTTTCTAAAGACATGAAAACAAGTTCTGAACAACATTTTCAAGACAAGTAAATTTGTTACAGAATTTCAGCAGGGATAGACATCCAGAGAGTATTTGTGTTAAGAACCACAAGCATGTTTTGTTTCTGACAATTCTTCTTTCCTTTTATTTTTTACAAACATAAAGACAAGTGCATATATAGGTACCTTACTCATCTCCCTGAATGTCTGAATCATCCCAATCGTCCAAAATTTCTACACTCATTCTCTTACATTTCTGACCCTGTGGAGGATTATCAACAACCTCAATGTCACTTTCTGAACCTTCATTGCCTTTGTCCATATCATTTTTATGCATTGACATCCAAGTCAGCCAAGTTTTCAAAAGTTCTGTAATGTCCTGAGCAAGATTGTCCTGAAGCATCTCAATTTTTTCCATGTGCCAAAATTTTTGTTGTGTAACTTCCTTGGGCTGTCTTGCAGCACACTAAATCGTTCATCAGTATGACGGTAAATATTGAAAGAGCAAAATATATACCATATTCTGCATGTAGATGTGTAAATTCAACAAGAATGTTTCAGTGAAGTGTAGCATGAAAACGCTGCAATTGTAAAGATTTTGTTGTCTTGGGACCTAAATCTGATGAGCAACTATTAGTTTTAGATTTTAAGGCTTACATTTGTGTGAAGTCTGATGGGTATGTGTTTCTTCAAGACTCAGATACCCTTCTTGTGAAGGGCTTCACTTGCCAGAAATAATGCCAAGGACTTGATATTGTCCCAGTGAGCATGACTGAGTGAGTCCAAGATAAAAATGAAGGATCTTAAACACAATGGATTAGAACAACTTGACAGGGCACAAGGCTATGTACCTCGGAGAGTCTTCAACTGAAGTTTCCTCAGGTAATATCATACTGTGAGGATTTGAAATGATAGCAAGATACCAGTGTAAACTTTGACATTCATCAATATTGCATTTCACTTCATTTTAAGAAAGAGAATACTCCTTGTGAATTGGCACAATCAGATACTTGTGTGCAAAAATGTCGATCTTTGAGGTCCAATGTTGAATGTTGGTATAGTCCCTTTTGAAACATGTATTTGAGACCCTTGTAACATGTATTCAAAAGCCTTACTTTTGTAACTTTGGGAACCAAAAAGAACTGAAAAAGTAAACATTGTTCATGAACCCTTCATTCTTCCTTGCAAGCCATTTGCGCACAAGCCTACATAGTTAGAGTCATAACTGAGACATTGCGCAAGCAAACAAAATGCACATTAGTCCAACTGATATCAAATTATCATTCAAAAAGTGTTTGCCATGTAACCAATCTAAGTTGTCGTTGCTGATGTCAGTGCCACCTTTTGTCAACCAAGGGTAAATGAGTATTCTTAGATCTATGTCAGTTTATATCAAATACATTCAGAAGAGAACTCAAACACATTGGAGGACAAAAGTTCAGCTGTTGGCAAAGCTATGGAAGTGTTGTCCCTATTGGTGAAACAAAAACTTCATGAGTATCTCATCAAATAAATTTGGATAAGAGCTCTGACCCATTGGGGGACACAATTTCAGCTGGTGGTGAAGCTTTTGAAGTGTTGTCTCTATTATTGAAAGAAAAACATCATGAATATATGCCTATGTAGCTTGGACATGATCTTACCTGAGTTTGGACACAGCACCGATGATGTGCTCAGTAACCATATGGCGATAGCTAGAACCTCAATATATATGAAGTGTAACTCGTATATACTAAATCTCAAGCAATCCTTGTGCTTCACAATCACCAATATATGTAAGTTTGGGTGTTTCGAGACCAATAGAAGGCCTCTGCAAACTGAATAGTTTAATTTTCCTTAATATTCAATCCTCTAGATGAAACAAAAGGGATATCCTAGCTAGTGTTGCCATGACTCAGCTTATCTCGACTTAACGCCAAAGTTGACTTTTGAGCTATCAAGGATAGCAGGACAGAGGGAACAGTTACACTGCCGCTAATACTACCAATAATTCTTGTGAGTTAATGCATACTTCAGATTATCTTCCATTTTGGACAATTGTAGAGTCACAGCACACCAAGCGCAAATGGCTCAAAACCGACTTCAGCATTAAGCCGAGATAAGCTGAGTTGCGGCAACACTAATCCTAGCTAAATCTGGCTTCAACAAAGTGGGAATATAGAGTGGGGTCTTGTAATAGGGTAATTGAATCAAATATATTCTTTCTTAAGTCAACTTCATTCTTAGAATGCTGAATATACTCCAAAATCTCAAAGCTAGCTGGCTATTTGCCTTATTTTCCAGTGCACTGACTGATACATGGCCACACTGGCCTCTTATCCTTAGCTCACTGGCTTATATTGGCTTCTGTGCCCTTTTTGCTTCAAGGTTCTGTTCAAATATACTGTGACCTCTGCGACTTGCAAAGTTACTTTAAATCAATATATAGGTTTCTATTCATTGGTGGACTTAGCTATATGCTATTTGTCAGAGACTCAGCTTAATACCTCTGGCTCCAACCTTAGCTACTATGCTATATGGTCAAAACTGCAGGGTGGCGAAGCCTCCTGTATATTCATATGTACAGTACTTATATACTACTACAAGTCTGTCTGATCCCAGATATTTAGTCATACAGTATAAAGTAAACTACTACCAGTGAATATTGTTGCAGATTAGTCTATCACCATGCTATGCAACCTGTTCTAGTTACTTCATTCCAAGAATCCAGACCAATATATTAATTTGTCATCTCACAATTGGGATTCTGAATGCTGTGTCATAGGAACAATGTGGTTACCCATACATTGCCTGGTTTCATGCTGATTCACGATTAGGTGACCACTATAAGCTCTCCACAATGGAACTATTCTGATGCAATGTGATCCAGTAGAATATTCCAAGAAGATCAATCATCAGATAGTATATTCACATCAGTGATGTGACCCTAGTGGAATTGTCAGGGCTCGATTGTCCTCGCCATGCCTATGTGTTGAGATTCGGGCAAGCCGGCATCACTCAGCATGATTAGTAAGTATTAGTAAGTATAGAAATGGGACGAAAGTTAGAGAAGATACTAGATTAGATGGTAAATAGTATATATACAAGTGAATAATGGGCAGACTCCTTGCAAGTTTGTAACCCAGTAGCCAGGGAAGCTACGAGCATATACTTAGTAATTCCAACACTATGCCCATGAAGTCGGCTATTCTATACCAGATACCAGCTCTGTCTGCTATCGCAACTATTCACAGTTTCACTTGTTTATATCCACTCCTTGTTTATTGGCTAGCTGGCAACAGGAACTGTTATGGCATATATTTGCCTGTTTTAGTGGTTTATATTAGGCTGGTAGGTCGGACTCGTCACAATATCGTTCCTAAGTCCTAATCCCACTTGATATATTCTCTGATGCCATGCTGTAGCTCTAGCTAGCAGTCTGGAGGCTCAACCCTAGCTCTGCAATATTCAAGTACAGTATAGATTCAGATAAGTATATATTTACAAATTGCAAAATCTATGGATGGATACACTCCAGTCATATCACTGATAACCACATTACTTGTTTCAGGAAACCTGTCAATCTGAGAGTGAATAATTTTGGAAGCAGGTGCATAGGAAAATGAATGGACAGCTGCACATATTTTAGGACAGGATCAATTTCAAGTGATGAGGCCACTCACCACAGGCATCTGCTCCATTTCCAGATCTGCCATTTTGACATGTTCAACCTCCAGAATGACATCAGATTCAGTCTTAGGTTCAGATTTACCAATGTGTTTTCTGTTGTATTCATCTGCAGTATCATCACAATAGCAGGTTTTATGATTTCTTCCTTTTAATGTAGAACTGAATGTATGCCTAAGAAGAAAAAAATGAGAATAAGTCTATGTCAAGTCTAGCTCAATTATGACGAACTTTGCTTCAAGCCTGTGAGAGATATATCTTGTCTCTTGTTGATTCAGATCGGAAGATTGAAGACACAGGAATTCATGATCTTCTGATGTGAAATATTCGTCTTTGGTATCATCACAATACCAAACTAACTTTCTTGGTCCTGGAGAAAGTATTGAAAATCGCATACCAGTATGAAGAGCAAAGGCTATGTCACACACTCAAAGATTTAAAACTTCCAATTGACATCATTCACACTGTACAAAGGTTCCGGTTCTCAAAGCACTGGTAAAAGAAGGTGGGAAATGGGCAAAAACAAAGATAACCGGAGTCTGAAATCACTTGAAATTAACTTCCCACAGTCTTTCAGAAGCTTTGACAATGTGGTAAACATTCAATCCTAAAAATAGCTTTGCTCAGTTGCCATCTTGATGGAGAAGCCTAACTGTTCCCCTTCAAATGGAAAGGAACAACTTCTTACTCCACCGTATGGTGAAGCAGAATTTAATTCCCAAGGCACTGCATGTATTGCTGAATGTGACATCAACAAGGGAATATGGTGACTGGACCAAATAACAGACACACTGTTTGCTGTTTGTAAAAAGGCTGATGCATAATTATAATGTTGAAGTTTTAATGTGATTCATCGAGCTTGATGAGTAGCCTGTTTTTTCATTTTTTCATCTTTTTCAAGCTTTGTGAACAAGTTAGCTGCGCAAATAAGAATGAGCTTCTCCTAAGAGGTTTTTATCTGCTTGAAAATGGGTATGTGTGATGGTTATCTCAAAAGCTTGACATTGTTGGGAGTCTTCAAGTTTTTGTAAGCACAGCCTGACTTTGTGCAGACCGAGGCCAGCAACAAAACAATCTGTTTGTGAAAGTACAAAGATTTGAACAATGTTGCTTGCAGTAAGATGAACTGACACCAGTATAGTATCAAACTCCGACGTAAACCCAAAAGGGTGACAAGTGCTGTGACAGCTGCAACAATCTCAGAATGCAATCTTCCTTGAATTTGTCAAGAATGCATGTGTCATGAGTGTTATGAATCTGTTGTTTGTTTAGTACGAAAAAAATGAGGCCAGTTGTCCCCACTAGAACATCCTGTATGATTTAACTTACACTTAGAAGACAGTGGAAGTCCAATCGGCAATGTAATATGGAATAGATGTAGTGTGTGTTACATACCAACCCCAGCATCCGGAAAGATTAGCAATCACCACATGGAGCAATGTCAGTTTCCATTCTGTTCTGGCCCATCCAATTTCAAATTCTCTTCATGCCAAACTAGTACCTCCCTCATGGTAAGTTGCACTTCTGAGATTTTAAGTAGATTGCAGTGGTAGCTAATGTTGCAAAGTTCCCAACAGAATCATTAGACCAAGACTCAAGGAACTTTGGAAATGCCAGGGGAATATGATGGATGAGATCATCTGTCAGGAATTGCAAAAGGTTTTTGACACAAAGAAATACACCTTAAGGCATGTTTTCTTCCCACATCTGTTTGTTTTTTTTTCTGATCAGTTTCCTAGCTTGACAACTTTCAAGAGAATGAGAAAACAATTAGGATTTTTGAATACCAGACAGCAAAAACATACCATTGAGACGATCAGTGAAGATCTAACAGCCTTGCATGTCCGGTTCCCAAAACCTGATTATTTTGAGGTAAGAAAGAATCTCAGCAAGGAGAAAAATAAAAGAGTGTCCAGGAAAGTTTTTTCAACTTGGACAGCATTGGCATCATTCTGACTCAATTGCAGAGTTCGAATCAAAGAATGGGTTCATCTAATGGAGCCAGATTCTGCTGCTAGATGCCTACAGGAGTGCTTCAATTGCAAGGTTTTCCATTGCGCCGGTGTCAACAATATCTGGTATATGGACCAGCACGATAAGTGGAAATACCGATTCAGTCTCTGCTTGCATCATGGCCTTGATCCTTTTACGGGAGTCATTAAATGGATGAAAGTTTGGTGGAACAACTCCAACCCAATACTAATTTGCAAATACTATCTAGATGTCATGGAGAAAACTGGTTGTACACCTCATACCAACTCTTTTATTGTATACATTGTTCTTAGACACTTTTAGATGGGCCACTCCTCACACAAAGTGATATGGGTAACAAGAATGGCAATGTGGCCTGGGCACAAAGTTACCTTTGACAATGGGCAGATCCTTCCTTGAACAGTACCATTCAGCACCACTGGAAATTCAACAAGAAAAACATTCCATCTGAAATCCTTTGGAGTGTCTTCCAAAGGACATTCACCTTCGGGTTTGAAGGAGTACTGCAACATGGTGTTGAGCAAGGATGGTATGATCTGAATATTCCTTTGGATGCATAGGTTTCTGCTTACCAGCTTCAAAGTGAAATGCATACTGAATTTGCAGCAGTTTGGTCTTTCACTATCTCTTTATTCCTTGGCTTCAACATGAATGTGACAAATATGTGAATGGTAACAATACCCACAAGAAAAGGCATGATCGAAACATCACTTGAC
Organism: Armillaria luteobubalina; assembly: GCA_030435615.1. Classification (NCBI taxonomy): domain Eukaryota; kingdom Fungi; phylum Basidiomycota; class Agaricomycetes; order Agaricales; family Physalacriaceae; genus Armillaria; species Armillaria luteobubalina. The sequence goes on along the minus strand of JAUEPU010000024.1, from coordinate 754,975 downwards.
CAAATGGAGTGCTGATATTGATTGAACAGGTGCCAGAGAGATTTGGTGCTGAAGACTTCAAGGTATTTAACAGTGTTCTTATTCTGTTCAGATGCTAACTTTTATTTTGTAAAGGTGGCTTTCAGTGCAGAGTCTATCAATGAAGCAAGGCAACTTTATGCACCACCCAATCATCCAGTTTTAAAACTTGTCCTGGACACTTTTGCAAAACTGGCACATGGATTCATAATGGAATTGGGTAATCCGGAAGTCAACCAGAATGTCATCTGGGATATCTATCTTTCCCTTAGGGCTAAATTTTATGACACTGGTATTTTTGCATCCGAAGATTGGGAAGTTGCTGCCAGTCTGGACAATGGGGTTAATACCAATCCACATCACCTAGGTAAAGCTGATCTAAATCTCTATTCTCTTAATATTTGAAATTGAAGCCATACTGTGTAGAACCCGTAACTTCAGATGATGAGGTTCTAGGTGAAGAAAAAGATGAAGAAGACAATTTTGACAACTCTGGGGAGGCACCTGTTATTGAGATGTCATCTGAAGAATTTGCTGAATATTTGAATAATTCTACTTAGCATACAAACTGTGTCATTGAGCTTGATGACCAATTTCACAATCTTTAATTCTGCCTTCAAAAATCTGTGCTGAACAATGGTAACACATGCTCTTCTACCCTCACTTGATTTAACCTCATGTAACACATAATGTCTTAAAAATAACCCACAAATATAGTGGGGATGTGAAGTTGGATGGCCCAAAATGGGGTGGGACTGACACTCACCATTCCAGGGACATAGCATTTCCGGAACCCCCAAATATTCCCTATTCTCCAAAGATTATCTTTGACAGCAAAGGCGGCATTCTCATCATCGACAATTGTTCCATTTGAAAAAGAAACAAAAATGTTGCCAACACAAAATTGATTGGTGTATGTGAACACTCAGTGGCATTATATTTCGCTTCCATTTCATTCTGAACACCAGAGGGGTTGCACAGGGATTTGCCTATCAATGTCCACCAGCAGGACAGGAAAGTAGATTTAAAATTCATTTTTCGGCCAACATATGGGCCCATTACATCTCTGTTCTGAGGAAAACTTGAACCCATTCATTGCAGAACATGTGGCCAAGGACCCATTGGCATTTTGTCTTTCCTTGCACGATTGGGAGGTGTGGCCCAAGATAACAGCTGCTTTTGATAGTCCTGGAAGAGTTTTTTGGTTGGTTATTCTTGGGAAACAATCAGGAGTATTTTATGATGAATATGTTCATAACGGCATGACTTTGAATGGAACTGAAGTATATTTCTTTTCAGGGAACTTGCTCTTACACAGCTAAGCAAACATATGGATTTGATTCATTCAAAAGTGTCTTCCTCTGCATGATGTCTAGGTTGATGATCCTGTGCAGGCCTGTAGCTCCTTTCCTGACTAATGATACAGCCCCACCTCGATGCCCAGAAAATGATTGATATAGATGGAACATTGAAGGTAAGAACATTGTAGTGGAAATCATCTGGAGTGATGTACAAAGGATGCTAGAGCATCTAGTGCCAGATGGCCTTTAGCAAGGGATGGTAGGGTGCAGACATCCCATTGTAAATGTAACCTTTCCTTAATTACCTTTAATGTGGTTCTCAATATGGCAGTTTGCTCCAATGCAGATCTGAGGTCTATGTGATGATATACCACCTGTGGATAGTTTACATTTGTTGCAATATCTTTGATCATACCTATGGTGGTAAATGCTCAGTGTTGCAACAGAACAGTAAGTGTCAAGAAGGTGAAATCCATTATTTCAAATGTTAGGAATGATGACAAATCAAATCATCTGCTGAAAATGCCATAGATCGCCGATGTCAAATTGACAATCTTTCTACTAACACAACCACCATGTCAACTGAAGCACTGCAATTTGAAAATGCCTATAGTAAGTTATTTTGACCTCATTGCTACACAGTTTTCCTTCATTTTCAATTCACAACCTTTTTGTTTTTCAGGTGAAAATTTACAAGGATATTCTGCGGCTAAACAATTGTCTTTAGTTTGGTCGTTACCCGTTCTGTGTCAACAATTCCTCACCACACCTCTAGATGTGGAAAAATGGTTCCAGGTGTGGGTAGTTACCAGTGATCAGGATAGGGAAATCTTAGAGTTTGGAAAGGCTATGGGATGAACTCTTAAATTCATTGCAGATGAAAGTTGGAGCAAAGGTGATCCACCCAAAGATAGCATCAATTTTATTCTTCCTGTTCATAGCATGCACAGATCTGCAAACCACTTAGACACACTTGTACTGGTCAAGGCAATGGACATTGCCACAGGTTTTCTGAGATTGCCTACCCGATCTTACTACCCTAGTTTTGGGAAAGTGATTAAATTGGAGAATAGTCACATTGGGGTATGTTCCCTTCCAAATTGTGCATTAATCATACACCTGATCATGACATCAGTACCTTAAAAGGCTCAATGATTGGCCAAGGAAACTTGAACAAATCTAAACATCCTTTAGGATGTACAGTGAACGAATGTCTATACCACTTCCGGCTGTAGTACCAGGTAGAGATGAAGGTGAGGTCATCCTCCATAACAATGTATGTCTCCTTGTGAATCATTGGAAGCATGAATTGGCAAAGAGTTGGCTGAAGGCCTTGTGCATCTTGGATGGGGTCACCTTTCATATATGGGTACTCTGCTCTGTGAGTTTTTCCTGAACACATGTTCCTTACCTATAATAATAATTCCCCTTTAGCACCATGGAGTGGAACAGACATCATTGTGGAAAAGGTACATCAAATTTTCATGGAAAGGAACCATTTCTCATAAGATTGAAGTTTCACCAAAGACAACTTTCAGCACCCTGACGTCCAAATGATCATGGCAAATGATGATACGCTTAAGTTCAAAGAAATTTTACTGAGATGGAAGCAAGTGTTTGCCAATGGAGTGGCAATTTTGCCATTAGTGCTGATTTTGGGAAAAGGAATCAGTCAGATGTTAAACACTTCTCAAGCATTACAAGTAAGAAACCTTTCACTTGCATTTGTTAATTTGTCATTGAAGTTGTTCTATAAGATCAGAGGATGACTATCCTCCCTGGGGAAGCCAGACTTACTTCTCCACATTGAAGAATTGCTTTGGTGATGCATCATTGGCATAGCTTGGGGTTCTTGGACTAGCAATGTTGGGATAAAACAATTCCTTGAACAAGTGCAACTGCCACTTGCAAAAATACAACATACAGAGAACAAAATGGAGAAGGAGCAACTTGGGCAAGAATGGAATGACTGTGTCTGGTTTTCAGAGGCCCTTTCTTTTGCACTACAGAACCCAATACCAGGTTTGGAATCCAAAGCTGGCATCCATACTTGTCAATGGCTCCAGAGCACCGAAGACAAATGGATTGCATCATTGGTCAGGGCTAAAGGTGTACCTACTATAGAAGCCAAGCAAGGATACACAGTCACAAGGAGGAGAGGAAGGTCTTGCTCTCAGTCTCCAGCACCACAAATCACTTTGCCATGCAGGCCAAGGAGCATCATTTCTTATCGCACTAGACCCTCATTTCCAGGGTTCCCTCATGACAATGTTCGCAAGGTTCATCAATGCTTGATGTTCAGGGTACAGAGATGGGGCCATGAAAACTTTCGTGACTTTCTGGATGAAAAGACAGGAAAGGAACCTTGGCACCTTCCTGCAGCTACAGCACCTCTGACCATGGAAGACATTGATCTAATGTCGGTTGAAGAAATCATCATCGGGAATTTGCCTCAAAGTCAGGAACATGACAACTCCCTTTTGAATGTGAAAGAAGTTGAATATCATATGAAAAAACTGACTCAAGGCAATAATCAGAGTTGGCAAACTTTGATGCTGATGGCCCCACATTTGTGAATTACTGGGAATGCAGTGCCTGTTTCCACTCTCTCAAGGAAATGTAGACAAAGTAGAAGTCCCAAAGCCTCTGACACAAAGGCCAAAAAAACCAAGGTTGATTGCAACCTCTCCCAGTCTGAGATTGGAATTTGTTCTCCACTTGTTTGGGTTCAATCCACAGACACTCATGCAAGCTTTGATTATTTTCCCCTGCAGTCAAATGTGGTTGTTGGTTGTCCTTCTCATTTCTTACAGTTTACCGATATTTGAATACTCTAGGAGGCAGACAATCATGAAATGATTACTGCTTGGAACAATTGCATTGTGCCAGACAATCCTAGGTACAGGCTTCTGGAAATGGGAAAGGGCATGGATGATTCCATGATAACCACAATGGCACATAGTGTCACAATGGACAATCCTTCCGTGATGTTGGAAACCTTCTGGAACTACAATATATACCACTACATGTGGGCCCGTCATCCCTTGAGTTGGTCACTACCAAACTTATCTCTAGCCAGAAACGTTGACAGTCTTCGAGAGGTTCAAGGTTTGTGATTTATCTCATCAGCACAAAGATACTTTTCAACCATGCACCAGATCATCAATGACAAGCTTCCAAGGAGACAAAGGACAACATTAATGTCAATATGACATTAAGGGAATTGTTTGAAGAAGGACTCAAGCAGGAAGGTCATGTTTTGAATGCTCTTGCCCTGCCATGTATGACTTTGTATGATTCTGACCCCTTATAATTGTAAGCATGCCCCAGATTTGTCATCATTCTATCCTTATGATTGTTCTGGTATCCTATCAAGCCACTGTTGAGCATTTGAACACATGTCCAATATGCTGGCAGATATATTTGATACAATGTATCCAGTATCCGCAACAAGCTTCTGATTGGTGGCTACCAAAGGTGCCATCAGCTACATGCATTGTGATTGCCATGGTGTTGGTATGGTTGTGGAGGTCCTTTGTGGGAGGAAATTGTGGTACATCCTCCGGTGTCATGGTAGTTCAGCTGATGATAGCATGATAGAAGAGTACATGGGGGACTAGGCACCTGGTTTCATTCCAAGTCCAGATGAATGGGAGGCCAAGGTGGTACTGCTGGAACCTGGGTTGGCCTTGTAAGTGTGCAAAAATTACTGTGTCGAATATACTAATGGCAGTGCAGTTATATGCGTCCTGATACACATCATGCTGTGCTTACACTCGAAAACTCAATTGTTAAGGGACATCATATCTATGCAACAATTACACTGGCCAAATCTGTCATGGGATGGATTCACACCTGCATGCTGGAATACAGAATTGCCAATGTTATACACCCTGAGCTTCATGAACTCCTCCTCCACATCATGTGTCATTTCTACAGGGTTATGACTAATGATGATGACAAAGGATGTAAGTTACTTTAATTTCTGATGACAACATTCCTGTCTCACTTTTCATTATTTCAGTCCACTATTTGGAGATTCCTGAAATGTCAAGGAATGGCCTACTTGACATAATTGCTTTGGGAAACTTGTGCATATTTTCATTGGTGCTGCTTCCTTGCATTGAGGAGAGTCCTGAGCAGGTCAAAATAGTGATTGCCACAGCAACTGGTGCCTATCTATCTCTCATCAGGTACTTGAAGGTGCAATACCATTTGATTTTTCTTTCCTCCCCCAGAGAATGAGGCAGCAGAAAAATCACCATGCATTCGATCTATGCATATAGGAGATTTTGCTGTCAGCTCTGCAGCTCATTTTGGCCGATCCTTAATCTACTACTCTCACATGGCCTACAAGCTGTGGATGCATCTCCATGATGACTCAAATGTGCTGCATGCTTTGAAATCCATGAAGAACGAGGTTAACATGTTGCTGAATACATTCCTGCACATTGACCTTACAGATGAATTTTTGTACACTTATAAGAACAAACAGAAGAAGTGCCTGCATCTCTGTCCTGTTTTTGACATTCGGCACAAGGAAGACATTTTGGGTAAGTGCGAGTTTTGAATTTTGTCCCCTATACTCATTAACAAACTTAGACCTTGGGATTTACAATGAATGTGATATATTTGAAAGCAGTCAAGCAAGCATCAAACATATGGAAATGAAGGATTTCAATGGGAAAAAAACAGACAATGAAGGGTCATTCAATGAGGAAGACCAGAGTCAATCAGGCGATCAGGATGAGAACAGTGAAGATGCATCTGGGTCAGAGTACAAGCTGTAAAATTTATATAACGTGATTTATATACAAAAAATGCACTTGATTTGTCTATGTTGAAGTTTTGGTGAAAAAAACAGGCCAGTGAGAGAAGTAATAAAAATGACTAACCTATCCAGACATATAAATATCAAGTACGAACAGCAGGTCTACAAGTGGGACAGTAGTGTACTGCATTGCTTTCAGATTGACAGGCAGCCTACTTGCAAGAAAGAAGTAGACAGTATTATTGTTCTTTATATCTCAAGGCAATGAAAAGTGTACAAGAGTATATTTTGATACATATCTATTCAGTACAGATTTCCTGTCATTTAAACATGAACCTTTGCAGTGAGCTTGTTGAGTGTTGAAGTATAGATGCAGGTCAAAAGACAGGTGTACACTTTGAGTCGAGGAAGTTTCTGGGAAGTGAAAGAGGAGAAGAAATGATTATCACCTGATGCTTAAAATATTCTATGATATTCTGTCTACAAACAGTGTTCAGCAAGCTTGAACAAAGAAGCTTTCCAATTTGTTCAGGTTCAGGCATCCTTGGTCCCACCCATTTCCTCTGGTACAAATCTGCTCTTGTCCCTCTGGCATTTGGCTTTGTATCAGAAGATGAACTGACAGCAACTAGTGATCACCTACCAGAACATTTTAATACTCAACCAAGGAGAATGACCATCCCCTCAAAGATGGTCAAAGTGGAAGCACAATATTGCCAATGTTTCTGAAGTGCCTTTCTTGTTCATCAAGCTCAATGACTCTAACAATATTGCCAGTGTTTGTGGTAGTACATTCTTCATCATTGAGCTTGATGACTCTCACCATATTATGGATGTTTCTGAAGTGTGTTCCTTGTTCATTGAGCTCGATGGCTTACCTAAGTATTTCCAAAATAGGTATATGAAAGTACATCTAATTGGCTGACACTGTCCAATGAATCAGGTGAATTTACTGGAAAAAATGCCTCTAAGGCATTTGCAATTCATTGACCCCCAGGTGCCAGGTGTATGAGGAGTGGGAAGGATACATTATGGTATATCAAGTAATAAACCAGAAATATTCGAAATTCTGTGGGAGTAAGTATGGTTGAAACAGATAACATTGCCCATATAGAAAGTCATCTCCATAATGTAAGGGTGGGCAAACAAATAAGTAGCTCTGGAGTAAGGAATAAGCCAAAAGACATTTGAGTTTTACAAGGTGAACTTACCTGGAGGTTCAGCGAGAGTTACGAGAGCTCTGGCTGACACTGCCAGGTAGATATAGTCTGTTCAAACTGAAGACACAGGGAGGAACTTGAAATGCCAGTTAGTTCTGTGACTCAGTAGAAGGCAGCACGTAGTCATGGATGACATGGCTCAGACTCCCTGGGGAGGCCTCCCAATGGGAGGCTGAGACTGCATATCATGGATATAGCAACACCTGCAGGAGGTGTGAGGAGTGAGGATGTGACCCCATGTGTTGAAGATATCCGTATGTTATACCTTATCTGATCTTTCGATTATTGTTCCTTCCTGCTTACCTTATATATACATACTCCTGTCCTTACTCGATCGCCTATATAGCTCAGCTGTAGACACCCTATACCTCAGTCATTTCACCTACACTGTGCCCAACTGAGGTATGTATACCACTACTGTCTATCTTACTCTATTACTCACATTCACTTGTAGATCATTACTTATATTCTTCATTCAATAGGTACAGTAACCTTCAATACAGTCGTTTCACCTACGCTGTGCTTGACTGAGATCATTACTTATATTCTTCATTCAATAGGTTATGCGCACCCATTGCCTATAGCTCAGTCAAGAAGAATACACAGCGAATTTTATTAACTCAACTTATACCACTTTACCACACATCACACCAGTACCCACTACCACACTTAACCCCCTAAACGATGTTGTCAATGTCAGGAGTCACTATTCTCCCCAACATGAGTAGCCACTTTAACGGGAAGAACTATGTGTCTTGGAAGCTTCAAATAACTGAATTGCTGAAGGGCAAGGGTCTCTGGGGATACATCGAGGGGACTACTGTTTGCCCTGCTGCCCCCGGAACCACTACAACTACACCTGCGCCTGCATCTGTATCTCTACCACCTGATCCAACTGCCATATATTCATCCTCTCCTTCGTACAATGAGTGGATGTTTCAGGACCAACTCACCCACTCACACATCATGCTCAATGTCCTTGACCCTATCGGGCTAGGAGTAAGGACTGACAGAACGGCGAAGGAATGTTGGGATTCCATCATCATGGAACACGCAAAGAAGACTGATATGGCCCTATCTGAAGCTGAGGCATCCCTGAACGCTGCAAGGTTTGATGGGAGTACTGACATTGATATCCATGTCACAGACTTGCATATGAAGAGATGAGCAGTTAACGATCTTCGTACTGCTCCCCTAAGGGACCAGGAATTCAAAGGGATCATTATACGCTCGATAGTCCCCATGGATAACTGGATGCCAATTTTTCCAAGCCTGTATCAAATGCCAATGTCCAGTGATATTATCTCTCACCTTCAGACTCATGCCGCAACCCTCCGTGCTGTGGGCAAAGGACCAGCCCAGACCCAAGCCCTGGTTGCCGGAACCCCTGCTCGTAGCAGATGTCGCAACCCTGATTGCAAAGCTCATGACAAATCTCATCATACAATGGAAAATTGCTATTCGCCAGGTGGTGGAAAGGAGGGGCAATTCCCTCCTAACTTCGGCCGACCTCGATGTGCAAATGCAAACCAGGCATTGTCAAATAATACGGCTGATACTACCAGGCATTTTGTTCTTGCACCAAGGGCAACTACTGTTGATCTCAACCGAGATGATGATGGAATCGTCATTGAGGACGGAAGTATGGGAGAGAGAGTCTATGATTGGAACGGGACAAGGTCATTCTGGCAATGGGACAAGGTGGATAATGATTCTGCATCAGTTTCGAGTAATGAGTTCTCTGACTGGAGCTCTAATTTTGGGAGTGAGACTGATTCGTTCACTGAGATCTCAGAGATGGGAGATGAACTAGACCCTGACATGCCACCACTCACAAACATGGATGATGATGACAAGGAGGAGGATGAGGAGGAGGACGAGATTGTTGACACTGACAAGGTGGGGCAATACACGTGTGAGGTGGATCCAGTGAGAACAGCCTTTGTCACCACTACATTTGGAGGACATACGCCTTCTGTTACCCTGACCTTCATGGATTCTGGAGCTAGCAATTACTTCTTTCGGAATCGCAAGGATTTCACAGACTACGTACCTGTAGCATTCTGAACTGGCTCATCTGCCATTGAGGGAAAGGGCACATTCGAAATCCTTGGTCAAGGAACTGTGACGAAGACTTTCAGACTCGATGGGAAGGACGTCAAGCTGATGTTCAAGAATGCCTTGCACTCACCATCACTGGCTGCAAATCTCATATCTGTGAGTGCCCTGGACAAAGTGGGCCTGTCAACTGTGTTCTCCAATGGTAGAGCCACCGTCCAGGACCAGTCTGGCAAGGAAATCTTCGCTGGATGAGGGGCAGAAGGCATGTATGTCTTGGATGCAGCATCCACCCCAAAGGCAATGTCCTCTCAATCCTCTCCTACATCACTTTGCACCTGGCACCGCTGATTTGTCCATATGAGCCCTAGAAAGATAGAGGAAATGGTGTCAAAGAATCTTGTGGATGGCCTAGATATTACCTCCGATCCTCTCCAAGGCAGATGTGAAGACTGCATTCTTGCCCATCATGCCCATCGTCCTTTTGATGAACCGACAGACCTGAATGTCAATCCTCTTGAACTAGTAGCGACTGACCTGTGGGGCCTGCCTCGTACTGCATCACCTAGTGGGAAGACATACATGATGATTTTTGTGGATAGTGGGACCTCGTTCAAGGCGGGGGAGTTTCTTGCTGACAAGGCAGATGACATGACAGTTGCTGCATTTGATAGATACTGTTGCATGGCAGAAAATCAGACCGGTCAGAAAGTTAAGCAAGTATGTGCTGATAGGGTGTTCGCAGGGGCAAAGTGGACACAATACTGCACTGAAAATGGAATCCTGCTGGAATTAACTGCACCCCACTCATCAGCTCAGAATGGACTTGCCGAATGTGCCCTATGTACAACAATGGAGGATACTCAAGCACTGTTGAGTGACTCTGGACTCACTGACCAATACTAGGCAGAAGCAGTGTCAATGTCGATCTTTACACGGAATCTGGCACCTTCGAGTTGCCACCCCGGAGTGGTACCGGAAGAAGCATTCTCGAAGTGTTGCCAGGATGTGGCATTCCTTCATGTTTTTGGGTCTACGTGTTGGGTGAAGAAGCCTATGGCTGGCAGGGTATTAGTGGATGGCAGAAGCAAATTGGCTGATCGATTGAAGAGGTGTACCTTTCTGGGGTACGCAGGGTCCAACTACCGTGTGCTTGATCAATCTGGGTGCATGTTTGTTTCTCACGATGTAATCTTTGATGAGGGCCCTGCACACCAATCTATGAGTGTGGGGGAGATGGAGGATGAATCTACACTCAATAGCTCAAATCTTCCATCCACTACACCTCCAACACCTACTATGACCATGCCAGACAAGCCAGACGAAACTATGGAAACACCTCAGGTCGTTGAACAGCTGACTATTTGCCGATCAACATGACTCATGCGCCCTAGTGCTGAAGCTACCGAATCCATACTATCGGATCAACGAGAATCCAAGGCTCACGTGAATGGTAGTGACTGGGCAACGAATAGGAAGCAACCACATGCCTCAATGGCTTCCAGAAATGGTCCTGACCCTTACATCCCTCATAACTACCAGGACGCACTACATGTTGACGAGGACCATTGGAAGGCAGCAATGAACGTCAAGTATCAAATGCACATGTCAAAGCACACTTGGGACTTAGTGGATAGGCCAGAGGGAGTAAACATGATGGATTGCAAGTGGGTTTACAGTATGAAATGGGACGGTGATGGTAACTGGCTTTGAGACAAGGCTAGGCTTGTTGGGAAAGGATATACCCAGCAATACGGTCTGGACTACAACAACACATGGGCTGCAGTTACTTGACTCGAATCTGTATGAATGTCTGCTGCAGTTGCTGCAAAGCTTGATCTTGTTCTCTGGCAAGTAGACTTTGTCTCTGCATATCTAAACAGTGAAACGAAAGAGGATATCTACATGAGACAACCCCCAGGATATGTTGTTGCAGGCCAAGAAGATAAGGTGTGCAAATTGGTTCATTCTATTTATGGAACCATGCAGGGAGGCCATGACTGGTTCGAGATGCTCGGGAAGACCTACAAGGACTTGGGGTATCATAGCTCGAAGGCAGATCCATGTGTTAGGACTATTGGTTGTCCTGATGGTGAGTTCACCATTACAGATACCTACACAGATGACATGTGGGGGGCATCGTCGAGTGCAGAGGAAGTGAAACAGAGGAAGAAAGAACTGGAGGAGAAATGGGAGCTCACTGATGTGGGGGAGAATAGGTATTTCCTTGGCATGAAGATTGACCAGGACCTCAAGGCAGGAACCATTACCTTCTTGCAGCGCCCATACTGGGAAAATCTCTTCACGGATTTCAACCTTGGGTACCTACACCCTCGATTGACCCTGCTACCAGTCAGTATTGCACTAGACAGCTCACAGTCACCCACTACCCAGGCAGAGAAGGACAAAATGGAGAGGTTCCCATATCAAACCCTATTGGGGCACATAATGTGGGGCCAGCTTGCAACTCGTCCAGACTTATGTTTCCCAGTGAGTCTACTTGCCTGATTCCAGTCTAACCCTGGGATGGAACACTGGAAGGCTTTGTTACACATCCTAGGATACGTGAAGAATACCATGGACCTCGGGATCGTCTTCTCATGTGACGAATCTCTGACCCCAGTTGGTTTTGTGGATGCTGACTACGGCGGTTGTCATGACACCACCCGTTTGACCTCTGGATACATCTTTACCATGGCCAGAGGACCAATTTGTTGGAGCTCAAAGTGCCAGGCTACCGTTGCTCTTTCCACTGTGGAAGCCAAATACGTCTCACTCACTCGTGCAGCCCAACAGATGATGTGGGTTATGTTGTGGATGGATGAAATCGAGTTGTCCCAGCCACAACCTGGCATCTTGTATGGCGATAACCAGAGAGCTGTGGCATTGACTACAAATATGAGGGCCCACCAGAAAGTAAAGCACATTCGTATTCGGGAACACTTTATTCATGAACTTGTCAAGGATGGCGAACTTCATGTCGACTTTATCCGTGGGAATGGGAACCCTGCAGACATGTTTACCAAGCCTCTCCCTCGCGACACTCATCACAGTTATCTTCTCGACTTGGGCATTGTTTCAGTGGGATGATACAGATATGGGGGAGTGTTGAAGATATCCATATGTTATACCTTATCTGATCTTTTGATTATCATTCCTTCCTGCTTACCTTATATATACATACTCCTGTCCTTACTCAATTGCCTATATAGCTTGGCTGTAGACACCCTATACCTCAGTCATTTGACCTACGCTGTGCCCGACTGAGGTATGTATACCACTACTGTCTATCTTACTCTATTACTCACATTCACTCATGGATCATTACTTATATTCTTTGTTCAATACCATGTTGGAGACTTACAAATTAGACTGTAATTAATACTAGTCTTTAAACACCATTTACAACTATTCCTATTCATTTGACATGATCTTTGCTCTCAGTTAAACTGCCTGACATTGATGGTACAAATCAAGTCAAATTCTTCAGAAAAAATGTACTATACATGGTTACATTTTTATATTTAAAGCTCACGACACTTGGCAAGAAATAAAGTTTTGGCATCCACCTCGAATGTGTTCACCTTTCACTTTTTACCTCCCTTTCTGCATGACTTGGTCTTCCACACATTGAGCCCACATTGGAGACCATTGCATGTTTTCAAATCTTGCCACATCTTAGCACCAGAGAGAACAATATCATCTTCCTCATCATCAACAAACAGGGATCTTCCTGGAATGACGATGTCACCTTGTTCTTCATCTGACATCTGGGGGTATTATTAGTCAGTTGGTTGTTCATATTAGAGAAGATTTGAATACATGTACCTTCCACATTCTGACAAGTCTGCAGTCGACATAAGTGTGGTCATTTTCGTCATTAGAAGTCAACATCTGGAGACACTCATATTCTGGTGGTCCAGATTCTGGAACCACCTTCCAAGGATGGTTACCATTATGCCCATAAACCTTCCCATGCTGGAATTGCTTTATCTCTGCAGGGCATAAAGTCCCCATGCTACTGGAAGCGAAGGCGATAAACTCCACATATTGGAGCGACTTGTGAGAGTGAAGATTCAAGCTGTATGCCAGCCATAAGAGGCCTTGCAGGCCAAGGACTAGGCATACCAAATCCCAGAGCAGCTTTGTCCAGCTCTCAGAGTACGCTACCTCAAATGAGACATGAGGTACACTATAGCCATCTTCATTTGGGTCTGACACATCAAAAATGTTCAGATCTGGGATTTTGACTCCATTGTAGACTGGAAGGTTGCTGCCCCCAACCTGAAGGTTGTGAGCCCATTTGTACATATGGACACAGCAGTTGAGTTCTTGTAATACACTTTCATGGATGATAGTAGGAATAGTGACAATGACTTTGCTGTCAATAATGTCCCATCTAACAGATCTTTTCAAAGACTTTTCTCAGATCAGGAAATATTACTCACTTTCCCCCATACATCTCAGTCACCTCAGCGAAGTGGATCCTGAACCAGGACAACAAATCCAGGTCAAGCTGTGTTTCTAAGCTATCTCCAGCTTTGGCATTTTGGATTCAGCCTAGGAAATCCTGCAGTGCTTGGGGGGCAATGTCTTTCTTCTCAACGGTCTTGGATGATTCAAGAATGCTGGGGCTGGCCTTGACTGCAGGCCTTGTGGATGGTTGTGAGGGGTAAACAGCATGGTAGGACAATGAGCAACCACTGGAACCCATAACTACTGCCATGTCTGCATGATGATGAATGTGGAACAGTAAGGTGATGCCACCTCGCCCTGGGAATGAGGGTTTATATTCATGTGACAAGGTTCCACTTTGGTACAAAAATAAAATCATACTCATTGGTGTTTTCATTAGTTCTAGAAACATTTCCAGAAGGAACTCAGGAAGAACCCCCAAAAGGAAAGAAAAAAAGGTTATCATGCTGATTCATGATCATCATTTTATACCACTGGTCAGCCATCCTGGCATTTGTTGCAGCAAGTTTTATAGCAGAAAAAGTTCAATAAATGGAAGATGTAAGTGATTGGCAGGGTCTGAGGTGGTAAATGATCGACCTCAATCGATTTTGATCTGCAACGCTAAAATTAAGTAACATGTTCATGGGGAATGTATCAATTCATTCTATGCTTGACGTCCAAAATTTCTTCATGAAATCTCAGTCCACTATATTTACATTTCCCCCCAAACTCCCTTTTCCCACATCGCAACCTTCCCCATCTTGATCGCCTTAATATACATACTATAAACACATTGTATAACACACTTCCACACAATGACAACTTTTTCATCATTGCTCCTGCTCTTGCATAACAGGGCTTCCCCCAGGATGATGATATCATGTTGGTTCCACTTGGTGATCTGGAGGTAGTATTAGTTGGTGTTTCATGTCATAAATAATTCCAAGGGAATTCAAACCTTCCACAATTGCACTAGTTCATATAATCCATGACCTCTAAATAGCTCCTTTGGGGAGTATAGATTTACCCCATACAAAAGTTGTAGGTAGCCTTGCAGACCCAAAGAGTAGTCAACATCATTCAACTAATCTTGGCCTGAAAGGCCAACTACAACTGGCACATGAGATATTGAATTTACACTCCCTTAAATTGATATATATGGATGTCATTGCCATTCATCAAAGATGTTGATGTCAAGACCAGGATGGTTCATTGAGGAAACTCTTGTGTCTGATGGTAGGAATTAGTAAGTATGACCTTGCTGTTAATGACCTCCCACCTAACAGATGTTAGTGGGAATGCTCTCAGATTAGGAATTGGAAAGTGTTGCACTGGCCTTGACTGCTGGTTGATTCTTTGGGGACAGCTACAAGCTGTAAAAGCAGTAGAGGACGACAAGTGAGCAGCAGAACCCACAGCCACTGCCATGTCTGCACGATGATGAGTGTTGAATGATAAGGGTTGCTACTCACCTGTTCATCAGCAAATATGGCTAATTAAGTCTTTAATATATATATTTTGCAATGCCTAAGTTTATGAATATGTGTTTTAAAGTGTTTGATAAATTTATTTCAAAAGAGAAAATATTAATATATAACCATGTTAATCAAATGAAAATATTAGCTAATCAGACACTGACATATAAAGTCATAGAGGGGTACCAGGGGTTCTAAGGCACTGATCACAAAAAGTTGAGCAGGTCAGTCTTGTATTCAGTACAAATGGGGTTGTATGATCAATTATCATGCCTTGAAGTGATGGTATGCACAAATTAAAGTGCATCACAAGATGGGAAGAATATTGAGAGTCTTTAAGTGCCATTGCTGTTGCATAATAGTGTATGCTCTTGGGTAGTATAGTAAACTTGTCTTGATAGGCCATTTATGTGATGCCTTCAGTTATTATAGCTGAAACTGCAAAATTCTGAGTGTACAGAGCCTAGGGGCTCATTAACAGGACTTAGAAAGATACAGCAGCAACAGATCGACTTAGCCAGAGATTCAACTAGTGTGATATAGATCTCATGTGATTGGCACTAGTATAGCCAGATAGCAGTTCTGATCACAATCGACTACTGTTGCAGGCACATTTGTCAGGCTAGTAGTTCAGCCTTGACAACCATAGGGCAATGACTGCCTTGGGGTGCAGAATAGGGCTTCCATCAGAGTCCCTAGAGCCCCTAGTAAGCAGGTAATGGCACCTAGGCTGACTATTGCATGCTTTTTCACCATTTCTTGTGACTAGCCAAGAAAGCCTTACCAATAGTATTCCCCATCTAGTCTAATTAGCTCTGGATTGTGTCTGATGGTTGTAGTATATTAGACAGACAAGTACATGTGCAGCAGGCAAGCCTACCCCACAATTGTGACATACTAGTCAGTATTCTAGTGCCCCAATTAAAGGATTTTGTGCTTTAACCTCGACAAAGCAACCACTAGTCATTGAGTCACCCTAGCATTGAAGTGAATTGAAGTTCCTTTGAGCCTACTGTTATGTCAAGCATAGACCAAGAGTGTTTTGAAGTAGTTCAAGTGCACTCTCAGAAGTCATAGTAGTTATCCTTAGGCCAAGAGTATGACTAGTCAAGTGTTCATCACTTGTAGGGAGCAGTTACAAGGCCAAGAGAGCCACTAGTTCAAAGCAGTCATAGTCCCAGCAAGCATAGCAGCTCAAATCAAATCACTTTACCCAACCATGTAATAAACCCCCCCACTAGTATGAGTATTATGTTATGTCATGAGTTGTCACAGTGTGGTTATTGGAGTGCTTTTTGACTGTGGACTGTGAAGGTATGGTGGACAGACTAAGGTGTACAACAGGAATAATGAGTTCTAGTGTCTTGAGCATGGAGATATTACTAACACTGGTTGCTTGGATGACCAAACCTTGATGATTATTGCAGTAGGGCAATTGTCAGTGGATATGACCTCATATAATGAAAGGATCAACACTGGGTCTGTTAAGCCATGATGCGGTGAAGAGCTGCTTGTATGCACAAGCTAGAAATGCAACAGAGTCAAAGACACTGATCACACCCACACCTAACACTACACACACAAACACACTCAAGTTCATTGGGAGATTCTGATGTGATAGAAATAGCAACACAAAGAACTGTATTCTCAATATCTCTAAGATACATGTATAGCGATAGTGCTCATATCGTATCTAGACTTCTCTAAGTCTAAAAGCTTTTCTCACACAAGAGGTGTGATGTTCATCACTTGGCCTCAAGGCAAAGGGGTTTAAACACAACTTTATATGTTGATAGACATAACCATAACTCTTTCAAAGTTGGGCACAACTCAAACAGTCACAACAAACAACAGAACTAACCACCAGACATGACTCAAAGCACAGCACTCCAAGCAGAAACCAATACACAAACACAAGCCACAGGGTCTATACCTATGCACTCAAGCTTCCTAACTGATCATAGATCTACAGGGTTCCAACCTATGCAATCCAGAGAACACAAATAATCACAGAAAACCCTGTCCGACAAGCCAAAGGGTTTGAACCGTTGCCAACCTGCGGAAATACAGAAAGCAAGCACTAATCAGACCAAAGGGTTTGAACCTCTGCTGCCTGTAGCACCTTGCATCACACAAGAACCTCAAAGAAGTGAGAAAGTGCCCACACTGACACTAAACTTGGATTCTCTTAAAGAGCACAAGTCAAACAATGACTGAAACCAATGCACAAAGTGCCATGTTAACTTTCTTTGTCTCATGCTGATGAACCTAGAGACTCCTGCAGGCAGAAAACACAACACCTGAACAGTGATGAGCCTCCAGGCTCTGTATGCTCAGAATTTGCAGATATATACAGCCCTCAGAAGTTGCAGATTATGCCATTATACTCCTACCACCTCCAGAAGAAAACTCCAAATTTAATCTCTAGCCCATTCAGCAATATCTCCGTGCTCCACCGGTTATACAGCGGTTACTCTTTGTCTATTCAGACCAGTTTTTGAAGGCTACAACTTGAATATCCTTCCAGAAACCAAAGTACACTGGTTATTACTCCCACTACTCTTTTATATCCTTTTTTGACCAGTTTTGCACAATATCTTTGTGCCCCATCACACCCTGGCATGCCTGATTGACAATCAACCAGGTATAGCATTCCTACATCACCAGGGATCGTCATTTGTTGCGCTTTCATTGATCCTTCAATTAAATTGATGTGATTGATTGATCCTCCTCCTTCCAAGTTATTTAAAGTGCATGGGCACTTCAGACCGGTTTTACTAAGGCTGTTACCATGCCTAGACCTCAAAGTAATCGATAGTAGCTGCACACACCTCAGCAGAAGAGCTGCGGATTAAAAACCTGCAGTTAAACAGCACCCCATGGTCCTCACAGCAGTCACAGCACCCATATGGTTTCCCCTCAAAAACCTGGCATTAAACACAATGCCATGGCTTCAGATGACTAGTTTCCACATGCCTGCTATTAGTTTTACTCAGCTACGGAGTTACAGCCTTGCCAATGCTTAGATATGTTTTCTATTTATAATTTCGGACTTTTAGTTCATAAGACTCTGTAGAAACTTAGTTAGAAGAGGATTGCTTCGAATTACAGGATATACACTCTATTGACGAGTTTATACACTACCAGTTGATCCCAGTCGCCCACAGTTATGCCCCATCGCTTGCTTTACTCTTAATTGTTATTGGATCGCATTATTACTGCCCAATAGACACATTCTTGCTCCAACTACTTGCTTTTGTCTTTAAATCACTTCCACATCATCACTGGCTTTATTGCTTCGGTTTTGTTTTTGATTTCGGTTTTATATTGCTGACATCATCATCTTCCAGCCTGGTTTAGGATTGTATTGCCTCTTTGAAAGGCCCATCTCTGCACCACTCTCCATAGGATTCCCCTCATCACTGTTATTGCTTTTCCAAAGCTCTGCACACTTGTTGCCATAGCTCCAGTTTTATAGACCAAGAACCCGAGCTTCCCACCAGTTTTAATTTGTTTTTGTACATTTATTACCACCATTTCTGCTCACTTTATTAGGTACACTTCTAGACATCTTGTCTATACTCTTGTCGCATTTTATAGGATTTTGCACCATTTTTCTTGGACGTCGCACCGGCTTTAGACCTATTTCCATCGTTTATATCCATTCCACACTCTCTGGACCAGTTTTAGGACCTTCACCACTCACTATAGCCCTTCTACACTGGTTTAGACCGGTTTTAGGACCATTTACCGCATTTTATTGGTTTTACATTATTTCCTTGGACATTGCCCCGGTTTTAGGACCATAGCCGGTTGCCTATAACTGGTGCATGTTTGCCAGATGTATTCCATGTCTTTTGGGATGGTTTCTTGGTGTCCAGGTCACACTAGATTCCGTTCTATCTCATTTGTTGAGATCCCCCTTGGCTTACAGCCTGAGCCTCTTAGTACTCAACTGCTGAAGGGTACTACTTCCAGACTGTATAGTCAAAGTGTATACCTGCATCTAGAGGAATTGACTGCATGGAGGTGCACCGAACCACTCACACAAACACATAGCCTTGACTACTGTGACTGCAAGCATCTTTCCTTAGCTCTCTTGGAGTTTTGGGTGTTGCCGTTGCCATGGAAGTCTAGGTTCAACAACGGCAAGTATAATCTATCACAGAATCTGAAGGCAGGTTCTTAGCAAGTCCAGTTGGGCACCTCTGTGCAGTGACTATATGTCCTAAGATCATAGGTTATTCAAGACTACTGGGTGTTATGCTGCAAATTATAGCTTCACGAAGCAAGGTCTATGCACAAAGCACTTCAAGAAGGGAAGGGAACCGCAAAGTTGGGTGTATATGGAGTGGATATGAGGTGTCAGAATCCTGGTCATGGTTCCAGTTGTTAGTTCCTATACAAGAACTTATGAGTTATTATATAATTTTGCTTTGTGTAAGTATATTCTGTTGGTGTTAGAAACTAAAGTGCAATAATCCTATCTACAGATTACCCTTTGAAGTCTTCTGATGAATGGGAAAGCAGTGTGAGAATGCCAACAAAGGTGAACTATTGCCTTCTTGGTTTAAGGACAAAAGCTGAGTGTTAACAAAGCAACAATTCAATACAGCACACAAGTGTTTTATGGTCCGCAAAGACCACTTTAACACTAGTGTATTGACATGAACATTGTAAGGGAGTCTTCTAAGCTTATTTGCTTTGAAGGTTTAGGGACTATTGTGTGGGGGAGTAATTCCCAAGCGTATTCTATTGTTCTAGCTAATACATGCTGGTTTTTATACTAATTTTCTTGTAACAGTTCATAAGCTACTACTGTCAGCCTTGGTAACCACAGTAATTTATTAGTGAGCTTCATGAACACTTTGTAACAATATTATCCTGCTATTTACAGTCTTACTGAGTGGTGTGGTATATTAACAGTTCCCTCATTAATGAGTCATAGTGGCAAGTGGCCCTTTATTCAGCATTATTGGTTGCACAGTCATTGGAAATGTGACTTCACAAAGCTGAAATGTTTATTGGAGTGCACCTATATGCCTTCAACCATTAACCATTATGAGTCCCTAGCCATGCACTGCCTTCACACAGGCATACCATATGATCATATGGCTGGTATCATGTGATTGGCATAGACTTGTAATACTGTCATAGACCTATGGCTCAGCCACCTAGAAGGATCAGGCCAATACCCAATTGAACCAGATATGTTTATCTAATTATCAGTTTGCAGAGTGCATCATAGGTTCACATAGCCATGTGCATTGAGTGGTTTGCTACAATTTGGCCTGCACTGGCCTTGCAATGATTGGTTTACTGAAAGGCCATGCATGGGAGAATATTGATAAATTATTATGTGTGCCTGTGATTTCAGAGTGCACAGAGCCTCAAGGCTCATCAATGCATCACTCAATATCACACAATAAGTCTCAGCTATAGTCTATATTCTCTTGCTCAAAGCTACAAACAACTCCAAGTGCTAGAGCACATGGCAGAAAAGCTTTGCACTATTACACTGGGGGTCCAAAACTTGTACACTATTTCTATACTACTGTATTTATACATTCTATGATCTACAAATTAATACAACCAATTATAGTATTATTATTTCTTCTTTGTCCTTCCATCCCTTGCATCTTGTGCATGCCACATGAGCATGCCATCACTTGGCACTTATTCAAACATCTGACTTGGACCCAGACCTTATAGCATGCATGGTTGTGACATCAGTTAACACTGTGCACAGTGATGTGTCACATCTCCTGTTATGTCCTCAGAGATATCTTCTGTCAAACAAGTCCCAATTGGACTTATTCATATTTCTCTAAGTGTCTCTGTCATTTATGATCACTCAGTATTTGCCTAGGCCTTGTGCTCTTCAGCCAAAGTGATTATTCTCAGTTTTATTTGTATATAGCCATTATATCACCATGCTTGCAAGTTGCTGGTCAATCCATGCCTTATGCATTATAGATCAATGTCTCTTGTAGTTCATTTAGTATCACATGTGTCTTTAATTATTGTATTCTCATATGCACACAATGTTATCTTGGTGCAGCTAGTATCAAACACTGAGCTCTTATACTTAGATTGACCTCATCTAGTATTGCTCTAAGCTAGAGCATGTGCTCTACCAATAGTCACTTCCAATATTTATTGTACTCTCTTAATATCATTGTGCTCTTTGTATAATCTCTCTTATTGTATTTGCAGACATCTATTTTAGGTATGCAATGCCTAATAATGCAAAATTACATGTGTAAATGCCCTGGAGGCATGTCAGTGGTCCTGATGCATAGTATGCTTATCTCCAGTTGTTGCCTGATCAATCAATTTTGGTGTCTATTTGTGATAGCATATGAGTTGGGTTGTAAAACAAGCTGGGATAGATATTCTTTGTTATATCTGGTTGCTGAAGTGTCAAAAAGATCCTACAGTGATCCATGCATGCTGGATATATCATTATCTCCAGTGCAAATTCAATGTCACTTTAAATGACAGAATTTGTGAATTCTGAGCATGCAAAGCCTAGAGGCTTATCATCAGGCTCAATTTAGTAAGAAACCAGAATTACCCAGCTAATAAGCTAGAACTACTATAGTTCCCCTTGGTAGAGCTGTGCAACCTCTATGAATGAAATCATAATGTAGGTATGGGTACTTAGGACCACTATTCTCTCTCCTAGAAAGAAATCATATCCCAATCAGAGACACAATAATAAGCTATGACCAAGCATTAGTCAGCTCATTTATGAGTGCTTATAATTACCTGATATTATGGAATGTACTTATGTTTATATTTCTCTGTAAATAGATTAACCCAGTAGTATAAAAGTAAATAGAATATAGTAGCTGAGGAAGTTTTCTGGCCCCCAGCTATAGTAGTAATACCTATAGGAATTAAATTAGATCTTCAAGTCATAGACTCAATGAGAATTGAAAGTATTTAAAGGTTAACATTGTGTCATGTCAGTGTCTCAGAACCAGTCAGTCAGTCAATCAGTCAGCCCAGTTCAGAGATTCTGGCAATTTAGTGCAGAATCTGATATGTCAGTGGATGCTTGTGTTAATGTTTAGAACTTAGAGAGTCTAGGACTCAGTAAACCTTTACATGGTCAGAACAAAACCTTTAAATTCTATACATTCAGTTTTCAGGAATCCATCTACATATAAAAGTGTACATAACAGACATTCCTCTGCCTCCATGAACTTGCCAGATTAGTGTTTTGAGTGTTGTTGGTTGTATCAGTGGTTAGTTTCATACCTGCACCATTTACCAGCCCTTTCAACACTCTCCAAGCACATCCTTGCTAAGCTTGAGTATCTCTTCTCCTAGCTTCTCAGCTTCCTCCAGATGTCTTTGTTTATAATATGTATTTGCAAGATTGCTCATAGATACCAAGGTATCAGGATGATGCTCCCCAAGCACTTCCTTCTGAAGCTTGAGTGTCTCTTTTCCTAGATTCTCAGCTTCCTTTAGCTGTCCTTGTTTATAATATGTAAGTGCAAGATTGCTCATAGATACCAAGGTGTTCACATGATGCTCCCCAAGCACTTCCTTCTGAAGCTTGAGTGTCTCTTTTCCTAGCTTCTTAGCTTGCTCTAGCTGCCTTTGTTTGTAATATGTAATGGCAAGATTGCTCATAGATACCAAGGTATGAGGATGATGCTCCCCAAGCACTTCCTTGTGAAGCTTAAGTATCTCTTTACCTAGCTTCTCAGCTTCCTCCAACTGTCCTTGCCCATAATATGTTTCTATGAGACTAAACATACATATAAGTGTCTGAGGATGAGACTTTCCTAAATAGTATTCACAATACACTAAAGCCTTCTGCCATATACTCTGCACCTTTATCCACATGCCAGCATCAGCAAATATATTTCCAAAACAGTTGTAGATGAGAATAGTAAAAAATTTATTTGGAAGCATATGATCCACATGTGTAATCATCTGCCACCGAAATTGATAGTCAGAATTTGTGTCACCAATAGGTGTTGCACATGCTAACAGCAGTCTAGCTATAGAATATATTTTCTCCTTATCAACAATAGTCTCTTGTACACACATGTGAAGTACAGAGTGAAATGAGAGAGTTTTAGTACCAATGTCATACATTGTAAGTGAGAAATGGCTAAGCTCATTAATAGCATCATCCCATGATCCATTATTTGCAAAAAGTGACAAAAATGCTTCATTTCATCTATAGCTGGAGTTTTATCCTTCTCCTCAGGAAAGAGATCCTCACTTAGAAAGGCAGATGCATGATAGAATAGTTCAACAGGTATAGCTGTATGATGAAAGCCAGCACAAATTTGCATAAAACACTTTGTTGAAAAGCTAAGCTGATCAAAACTAAGCTGAAAGGCACTATAAACAGTATTCTGATAACCCTCAAGTGACTTTATTTTGTAATTGAGAAGCTGTTTGCATTTCCATTTGAAAAGAGAAAGATAATTGCTGAGAGTACATGTTGCAGTTGAAGCAATATAAGCACCAGCTGTAGCTACAGCAAGAGCCTGATAGCCAAGTGCATCAACAATATCTGATGCAAGCTGTTGATTGTCATTGTTTAAGTTTTCATGTGCATGTTTTAAAAGAAGATCTACAGCCTCACTTTGTGTAAGGTCTGAAAAGTCAAAATGAAGACCAAAAGATGCCATTTGGTGAACCTCAGTGAGACGACTGGTGATAATGATATTCCCATGATTACACTGTGGAATGTATTTGCTCAGGTCAACCTTTGGATCATCTGCATTGTCAAAAATGACAAGCCAATCCTCATCCCTTCTCCTCAAGAAATCTTTGACATCATTGACTGATTCACCAACACAAGTAGCTTTGCCAAGCTTCTTGAAGTCAGCAGTAAGTGTAGCATCTGAGGTGGCATCAAAAAACCAAATATGTGTAAATCTATCATTGACTCTTAATATCACAAGTTGGATAATCATAAAACAATCTTACCTAGATAGATTTTCAGATACAAATCTGAGTGCTAGCTGTGTCTTCCCAGTTCCACCTCTTGCCACAATAGGAACAACATGTAGTAAAGGAGCAAAAGCCCTCTCAATAGACTGACAGAGACTATCAGAAGTCTACCAATCTACAGATTCAGGCAATTCCAACTTGTAATCTTGAGCTGAAGCAAAATAGGAAACAGCTTTATCGGTGCTTGTTATAAGAATAGGGTTGTGGAGGGAGTAAGGAAGATATTTGTCTAGCTCCAAGAAAGGGTCTACATTTTCAAGAACAAGCAAAGGATGTTGATAGGCACTATCATCAGTCTTGATGTTGTATACAATCTCTTTGAGTCCTCTACTAAGTGCTTCAACTGAACTTGCATCTAAGAAAACAGTGGCAAATCTTGATCATGTCAGCTAATGTGATCTTACACAATAGGCTACCACTAACCTTGATGAGTAATCAAAACTGTGAACAAAAGCTGAAAGTGTGTTACTATTCACACTGAAAAGAGTAACCACAGGTGCAGCAAGCATTCTTGACAGTTTCTGAAGGTCACTCTCACAACCTGTGAAATATTGACTTGAAGCAGGGCATTCAAGCACATTCAGCTTGAGAGGCAAAGATGGAGTTGGGCCCTGCTGTATGGAGAGCACAATTGTGAGAATTCTTTCCACAATGTGATGTGTCTGATCTCCAACAAGATGTGTACTAATAAGAATCTTCATCTGTGAAATGTGTCAGAAAACTATTTGGAATTAAATGCAGAAACAGAGTTCAAGTTAACACACCTGGAAGACCTTAACTGCCATATCAATGTGTCTGACACAGGACATTGCTTCTTCCTTAAGAGCACCACGCTTAAGTGTCAGTATTCCCTTGCTCACATCTTCATATCGTGTCACAGCATCAAGAATCTCCCTCAGGCAGATCTCAAGTTCTTGAAATGCAGCCTTGACATCATCAGGCAATGATGCTGAATCATACTGCCCATGTCGGAACTCCAACACAGTGTCATGGACCTTGAGGAGATCACCCTTCACCTTGTCCCATTCTCTCTTACATGCATCAACTTCCTGTGAGGTGGATTAGTAAAGTGGACTGACTCTGAAATAACAACACACATCAATAATCTTTATGGCTGTACCCACTAGTCCTGCAACTCCCTTGACATATGGTACCTTGTCCAGTACCTCACATATGTTTTTCACAATCTCCACAATCACAGTCGCATTGGTGATCTTGTTCCTGGATGAGGTGCTGGCAAGGTTATTGTTATCTGGCAAGACCTTGATAGTTGTAGTCTGAGCACTGGCAAATGGCTGTGATGAGGTGGTGGAGCTTGTGTTTGACTGTAGTACTGGACTGGTGTTGTGCAATACGGATGCCGCATCACCAGTCATATTGGCACGGCTGCGTCTCCATGGAGGCAAGAACTTGCTGAGTTTTCTCTTGCCCTTGTCCTTAACGGATGCGGCATCGTTTGACGGAGATCCAACAGCCAGAGCTGGCATAGATGAAGACAACAAAGCAAGCGACAGGCTGCCGGATGCGTCGTCGTGCGCGATCTGGTTGCGATTGAGGAATGCCATGGCTGCGAGAGTCGTCGTGGTTTCTGGTCGAGGTGTACACGCAACAGGTCAGGTTGACTCAGACGTGATGCACTGCTCCATCAGCTGTTACCGTTGACTGAGATCAATGAAGTCGCACAGCATCTAAATATATACAGTTCTTTGCTTGACGTCTTCCAGTTGCGAGATACAGGACAGAAGAGAAGGGTAACTTAATGATCATAGTTCCTTACCGATTCGTATACAAAAAAACCCAGCTGAGGGCATGGCTTACAGCGACATAGGAAACGAACCAAATGATGAAGTAGAACCGCCGGCGTCAGGTGTTGAGGGAGGGCTGTGACGGAACAGCCAGCCGATAATTCTGTCATCAACGTTGGTTCTTTCACGACATTTTCCGAAGATTGGCCTGCGCTGCTGCATACTTCGCCCCGGTGGGACAAGGACATAAGCGGCGGCTGACCTGAGTGAACGGAGTGGAAGTCGGTGGTCTTCAGACGGTGGCGGCGACAAATTGTGATTGAGATGGAAGGCCTACATCACCACTTCCGCGGTGTTGCTGTTGGCTCATGGAAAATGCCGCAATGTACCGGCAAATCCTCTGAAAACTGAAGCCTCACAATGAATCTCTTGAACACCTCCCTCTTCAAGGTACTCTTCCCCACCACCCCCTGGTATTTCCCCAATCATTCGCAACAAGCTCTCGAAAACCCTCTCCTCATACATCTCATACCTCCTTCTAAATCCACCTCGGAGCTCTCAAACACCTCCTTCACCTTCTTCTCGCACTCGGAATCCTTCCCCTCATAGGTCTCATCGAGCACCCTTCGCTGCTTGGGCGTGCACAACCCCGGCGCAGTGTTCACACACCACAAGCGCCTGTTATCCAGGATATTCGTGACAGTCGTCCGGATCTGCTCAGGTGTGACGGAAAAGTCGAGCAGCCGTTCTAGATCTAAGAGTACTCGTCGACGGGGACAAGGATGTATTTGGGGAGGTTGTAGGGCTCGATGGTTTTTGTCCCGGAAGGGTAGGATTGGGGGACGCGGAACATGTACACGGCGAGGGCGATGGGGAGGTAGAACGAGTAGTACGCGGTTTGCAGATCACGATAAGTGAATATCTTTATACGATAGTCAGAACAAAGCACAGCGTCAACGGAAAAAGATACACTTTTTTAGCAAAAGCTTCCTCACATGACCTGCCCCATCTCCGTCTTGAACGTCATCTCCAAAGAGCTCCAGAAGATCCGTGTAGTAGCTCTCCCCACCGAAATGCTTCTTGAGGAGGTGTATCGCAGCCTCAGCATGAACAAGACGTTTATCCACTTTCGCTGACTTTGAGGACGCGGTACCGGCAGGACTGGCCTCGGCGCGTAATCGATGGGTCCGTCATGTCGTCCGAGACGAGGAGGAACGTCCAGAGCTGTAAGTCGAAGGATGAGGTTCGCAAAGAGGGAATATAAGGAAGATGGGACGTACGAGCTCGATGCCCCAACTCAGGACGGCAGCCTTTAGGTACTCATCTTCTGTCAACGAGGTCCCCTTGATGATCTCGGTGGTGTCGACGACGGACATGCCACACAGTTCAGCTTGCACCCGGGGACGTTGTAGCCAAGGTTCTGTTACCAAAATGAGCTCCGTTCCCTTTTCGCATGAAGCTTACTCACCCTCTCGTACCACTCAATAGCATCATTGGTCCTTGGGCATACCTCGCCAGTACTATAGCCAAGTAACTCCTACTTTATAACCTTCCATGCTCCTTCAAAACGCGCACGGCGGGCTGCTTTGTCGGTCGATATGTCGAATGAGTGTAAATTGACGCGAGAGATGAAGCGCGATAAGAAAATGGTGCAATATTCATGGTGGTTCGTGTCCGGGTTTCATTTGTTCGCTTATCTCCGAATGATAATGTTTGCGTCCTGATTCGGACGCCGACATCGGAGAATACACGCCGTCGGACTGGATGTCTTGTTCTTGCATTCCTTTTGGACAAGAGAACTCTTCGTGTATTGCATACAAAAGCTGGCGACATCACCCCCTCTCATTCACGGCTAGAATACAAGATATTATATGGTACAAACACAATATATCCACGAACCAGGAAGGCGTCAACGAAACGTTCCAACAGACGTCCAACACCATCGGGTATAACCACCCGCCTATGTCGATGTCAGAGCTGCATGACAGGGAGACACGGCGACTCCCTCTATCGACATCGTTTATCCTACCCCGTTCCTCCATCCATCAGCAAGAATTCCTCCAACGAGTACAGACCATACGCACCTTCTGATTTCATTCCGTTGTTACTAGAACAGGGACCATCATAACGATAGAACCCTTTCTCCTCCTCCCTTCTACTGCTTCCACCATCTCAACATCCCAGCCGACCCTCCTGCGTCGATTCCGGCGCACGAGCCAGTATACTCCGATACTGCCTGCTACGATGATGAGGGCGAGTGCCGAGAACGGGACGCTTCCGTATGGCTCGAAGGTCACCAGCGTAGACATGAACGAGGTGAGGCGACTGGGGCTTGGAACAGCTTGGTTTTGGTAAGCCAGATAGCTGACTCAATCGTCGCTGGAGCTTTATATGCGGCTAAACTGTAACTCCGTATCGGGGTCCGGCGATTATGTGGCGTCATTGTGTATATAGATTCGTTAATTTACTGGTGAGGTGACCGCGAAATGCCTCAATAGTAGGATCCAGACTTGCGGTACCGAGCAAGCGTGAGAGTCGATGCACCAGGTTGAGGCCGTAAAAAGAAAACGAGAAGCTTCACGGAGACCGGTATGTCAGCAGAATGACAAAACAGAGACACGATTCTGCTGCCATCAAAGATCACAGCGGTGGTAAGAACTCTGAGAAGCGGGCGGGAGGCTCGAAAACACAGGGGCGAGCGAGAGAGCAAGACAGGAGCTCGTGTTTAGGAGGAGAAGGAAGAGAAAGGGAGTGGAGCAGCGCCGCAAATGAAGCCGCGGCATTTCGGCTGCCACGCCCGTTTACCCCTTCGTGGGCAAATCCGTTTTCCATCGGACGTCCATCGAGCCTCGAGAGCCATCTCTTGGCATCAGTCCTCACGACGGTACGGCAGAAAGACGGGAAACCTAGGATCAACCTTGCGCAGACTGATACTAGGTATTAATCATGCGCTATCGAATGGCAGTCCCCGACGAGAATTACTGGATGATTCTACCTCCAGTGATTTGATGTGAATGCACACAGGCTGATATCACGCAGTGGCGGTCGCCGATAGCGAACCACTTGGCCTGCCGTCTGGAACAGGTATAGGCAGTCTCCCAAGGATTGTCCCACGGAAGGTAGGGCACGATGAGGACCTAAGCTATGGCGGAAACAGTGAGCAAGTCGGGCGATGCAGGTGAACTGAGATCGTACACAGGAAATGCCGCTGTCTTAAACGATAAACCTAAATCCCTAAGTCCACGATAAACATCCACCACGACGGGAGGCGAGCGTCCACTGCAAAGCCAATCCTCCGTTCCTGATGTCTGCCGTCTCGTCCGTCGCAGAAATCAAGAGAAAAAAGGTAAGGCCCAGTCAAGACGCAGCACTGAAAAGACTTCAGGGCAAGCAGAATCGAGACCAACAGTAGGCTTACCGTCGAACCAACTACCGCCATTCATAATTGGCCAATCCTGAAGTTTGTAATCCTATGAAAAGTTAGTCAAGACCACATGAATATGTTTGAACAGACGAACATACCGTAGTCAAAATCGGCACCACTCTCCAGAGAAAATCTGCAGGACGTTGGTACAGATATCGGAAGACGACCTGAAATCCCATCCCATTCATTGATGAGTGGAAGAGGCGCGTACAGATCCTGGCAGCGGATGTGAGGGGATAGTTAATTCGACGGAGCATACCTGAGGGCATGGTTCTCACCTGCAATACCCGAAGCTATTCCTTCCTGACATATACACGCCCTCCTTGCTCGCCGGGCTTCAATACATCTTGACGCCTAACACGAATCCAGATATCGAGTTTGAAATGTACACAGACCGACATCGATATTGACTACTGCCGAATAGCATTAGTAACAGGATGAGAAGTTTCGAAAAGGTATGCGCAGAGCCGAATCCAGTGTACCTGCCGAGTCTAATCAAAGCAGAGAATAATCGATGGACGTGGATTCTACGTTGACTGCATAGACGATTTCTGCACACTGGAAACGTCGAAGGGACGGTGCTTGTCCTGCCACCTGGTATCCCGTGACCTGCGAGGATGTCTCATTCCGAGCATGCGTTGTATGATATGATTCGACGAACCGGTTAAGAACTCCTACTACCTTTTCCCTTCGAAGTGAACCATGGTCACACCGCGGCAAGTGACAGTTCGTCAAGATGACGAGCTAAAATCGCAGACTCCCGCTCTTTTTTCGAATATCAGTCTCAAGGAAAGATTAATCAGAGTGGACCATACTGACCTAGGTTGAGCCTCCATCGACCACATACACCTTTCCAGCACACTGCAAACGCTAAATTACGCGGCTAGGGATGGCGATGTTGTATGGGGATACCGTCTAACCTGCAAGGATGTCAGCTCTCTCATTGCGCAAATACGCGATGTGGTCCAACGTACCAGACAAGAACCTATGCTCGTCTTCACCGTGTCTCCTCGACTTGAGCTCTTGCCGTTCACTCGTTTTCAACATACACTTGCCGAGCTCGTTTGACCTCGCTCTTCCCCCTCCTAGTTTGGTGTCATTCGAGCGGGGACTCACTCAAAGGTTGACATCGATTGCAGCACCATCCGCGCGCGATAGTTTGAACAACCCTATGAATACACTGCACAGCGGGATAACATTGTCGAAATCCTTGGCAGTTTCCCTTCTTTGGACGTCGCGGAGTTCTAACGCGGGTGGTTCGAGAATATTACAGTAACTATCCTGAGGGACCTGCGGATATGTGCTGAACAAGTGACTCCCGCCGAGCTTTTGCACGTGCTGACGTTCCCTGACCACTGGTCGTCTATAGATCTTCGACGATGGGACTCTGACTGTCCCAATACTATTGCTCCCCAAAGAGCTCAATTGCAGTCTCCCTCCTCGCCCGTTCTTCCTTGACTAACGAGCTTCGCTTCGACAAGGTAGCCATCCAGGATGTGGATGGATCGAACGTATGCCTTCAAGGCTTCGAGAACCGTCCGCTCTACATGGAACAGCGGCGATCGTGAGACCGCCCAGCGCACCGGATAACCCAATGGACTGGAATGTGAGAAGGCGCAGATATCATCTGCACCCGGAGTCGTGATACTTTATACCCGAACCACTGACAGTGCTCGCATTTCTCTCTCCGTAGAGCGGATACAAATCTGATTAGAAAGCACAAAAATAGAGAAAACCAAGAATATAGATACACCAAAATAATACCTGAAGCTATGCTTCGTCGTCGCCTTCGTCCTTTTTATCCTCCTCGTCCTTATCGCCCGCTTCGTCCTTTGCTGACTCTTTTTGGATAGCCTCCAAGGCTAGTTTGAAACTAGATATCCCGAGTTGATCAGAAAATACTCTCGAATAAAATCAAAGATGCCGAAC
Source organism: Armillaria luteobubalina (assembly GCA_030435615.1). Taxonomy (NCBI): domain Eukaryota; kingdom Fungi; phylum Basidiomycota; class Agaricomycetes; order Agaricales; family Physalacriaceae; genus Armillaria; species Armillaria luteobubalina. The sequence goes on along the minus strand of JAUEPU010000024.1, from coordinate 723,588 downwards.
CTGTCCGCAGGCTTGACTGGCATACGCTTGTCAACCATAACACCACCCTTGGCGAATACAAAGTGACTTCGTGATGTTTTGGTTGTGCCAGCGCCGAGCGCCGAGATAAATGTACGCTTGGGATCAGAAAGAAGGTTATATGGCAAAGATTTCTACACGAAACATCATGTGAGAACAGCGGAGAATAAGGAATGTGAATCGAACAAACCTTATCCTTCCATTTACCCTGCTTCCCTGGCTCGTCGGCACTCAGACAATACACGTCGTACCCTGCCTCGGTGAACTTGTCGTATGCATCTCGGTAAGCGCAAGCTTGCTGTGTGCAGCCGGCTATAGGCAGGCAAAAAAGGGGGCACCAACGTAATGGAAGACGAGATCAGTCAGCAACGAGTGCCGGTGCAACCACAGGCAACGCACGAGTATCAGCCCTGGGCACTAGGAAGAGTACCACGCCTCGCTCGCTCGCAATTGTTTTAATCTCGACGTCCTCGCCGTTCTGGTTCGGAAGAGTCATCGACATTCCAGTGAGCGAGGAACCTATTTGCAGGTGCTCGACTGGTTCGTGCGGTGATTCGTCCGAATCCTCAGCCGCTTTTTTCGTCTGAGCAGCAGGGCAAGGTCAGCCAGCGATGCCCCAGCGATAAGGGCGAACCAGGCATACCTTCTTCTTCACCCTACTACCCTCCCCATCGGCTTTTCTCTTCGCTTTCGGAGAAGGCTGGGATGATATCCGGGTTGAACGCCGCGGTTCAGCGGTCGTCGTATCTGCAGCAGCTTTGCGGGCCATCGATAGTGGTGGTATGTTGGAAGGATCGCCAAATATATTCAAACACCGCGTCGCGTGTACGCGTTCCGGCACGACGGCGTGTTCAGGGTCCTTCGCACGGACCATCATCACCGTCATCATTGTCATCATCGACTACATTCGTACACATATTGCGCATGATATCGAGGTGATCTTATTCTATCTCTTGCCTCTTGTTCTGCTGACGATTTCTCATTGGCAGCTAAACGTCTAAGCACTCAGATCTCAGACTTGCAGAATAAACTATAAGGCGAATCATACCGTCTAATATCGAGCCAGACGCCAAAAGTCAGAAGTTGTCACGCCAATTCCTTTTCCTATGGGCTCCATCAGCGCTATACTGGCTGCCGAATGACCAAATCGAAACGTATTGTGGTTCTCCGTGGATCGCCACAGCTTTTGTTTTCCCTATGGCTCGTAAACAATAGCTTCTCCACAATGGATTCTATGCTTGCCTCGGCTTCATGTCGTCCTCGCCTTCATACTTAACCAGGACAAGAGTACTTGAATCCATGTTCCCTTCGTATCCTGTCTACACCTCGCCATGATCCTCTCTCACGACCTCCATCGCGAAGCTCCTTTCTCTCGCAACTCTCTGCCACCAAGACTCGACCTGGCGCAGGACCTAAAAACGCGCCTCGCGCAACTGTTCCGCGCTGAGAACACCCGTGAGTGACATATCCTTCACTTTACTCCTCACAGCCGCTTACTCCGACTTCTAGTTCAGCTCTGGAAGCATACCAACCCCGTCAGCCTCAACAGTCCCCCGTTCAACGACATTATCATCTCTCCATCAACACAGGAGTACTATCAGTAGAAGATGCTATCAAAGTCGTAAACGAAGAGATGCCACCGGGTTATAGACTACGGAAGGCTTGCCAAATTCGCTTTCAGGATATACCCGAATACGATACTGGAGAACGGCGGTCGAGATTTCTCAAAGGTACGTCTTTCATAAGACCCTCCCTTTGACGTCGCTGAATAAAATTCTATTTGTTGCAGATATAGAAGAGCTCCTGGCCCGAGTGCGATTGGGAAGGAGAGATATTGGTCTAGAGAATTTACCGTGTTCGCAATATGGGGCTTGTACCGGAAAAGTGTTAGCTCTTTAGTTTCCACTATCCCATGATCTTCCCAAAAACGTGTAGGTTCTTTACTGAGGGACTTCGAGCATGGTTGGAAGACCGGCCGAGTGACTATTCGCGTGCGCTCACAATACACCGATTTTTTGAATAATGTCCACCTCCAGTCCTTCAAGTCTGCTCCAAGAGCGGCCCCCTGCACTCATTATCCGCGATGACGGCTTTCTCTATACGACCAACAACGATTAAACCCAAGGAGATTCAGTTTTACTGCTAATTAGTTGATACAACATCCACACCATAAGGCTTCTCCAGAAAGGAAGCGAAGGACTACTAGTAAAGGACTTCAGCACAGGCCGCCACGTGGGTCGCGATTAACTTTACTTGGATACCCGAACCGATCTGGTTCAAACCTTCACCTTGCGGTCGATCTCTCTAAGGATCCAGCATGAACACGATCCTGCGTACCAGTCTCGAAATTGTACGTTGACTTTCAGAATTGGAATCCTGCCCTCAAAACTCTCTAATCGTATGATAAACAGTCTGAGGATGTCCAGCCCACCCTTGCGACACATCGAAGATTCGGTGAAAGAAACTACGAAACATTCTGTACGTGTTGCATAGGACAAAATCCAGAAACATACTGACGTGCAATGTAGCTTATTATCCCACCTAAACTCATCGATGAGATCATCGATTATTTATGGGATAACAAAGATGCCCTCTTCGCCTGTTCTCTTGTCTGCCAACTGTTCTACATCCGCACCTGCGTACACCTTTTCAATAGCATCGAGCTGAATCATACGCCTATGGATGAACCATCCTGCCAAAAATTCCTCCCGTACATCAAGAAAATTTCGATACGCCAAAATTTCGATAATCTGAACATCACCGACCTGACCCCATTCCTCTCTTCTCTACCAAACTTCACTGTACTCCACCTCAAAACGATACAATTCTTTAATCCGTGGTCTTTACACCACCTTATCTCTCAACTTCGCAGCTTGACAAGCCTTAATTTGAGTTATGTACGATTCCGCGAGGATGTTCTGGACGAACCTCCTATTATGAGCCCCGATGCGTCGTTTCCGAAGATCACCAAAATATCGATGTGTAGGACATCGTTGCATGCTTCCGTTGTAGAAATGCTCATCCGTCGGCGGGAGCTACGAGCGATCTATGTCGATTTCCTCCGCGAGCTTTGCATCAAATACCCCCCTGGCGAATACTTGTCTTCTATATGTGCATTTGTCCATGCTGCATCGAAGTCGTTGAAGAGTTTCGACCTTCAGATAAGTAGACTTAGTGAGGGACACCCTTATTTTCTGTGTAAGATGTATTCATGATCTGACTGAAGGATTCAATATTGGCACCCTATCAAGTTGGCCTGCACAGCCCGACTTGCGTCCGTTGACTATGCCGACATTGCAGATCAAGATGGAATGCAGACGAAGCGGCTGGCAAACCAAAGTCATGACATGGTTGGCCAATTCCCTTCGGAACGGCGCTAATGGATCTATCATGTTGGAGAACTTGACGCTGTTGTTCGTACCTCCTCAGCGCTACGATGGGGCGATTGTCACCCTAGAAGATTTGGCGGTACAATTCTCGATGTTAGATGAGATCCTAACAGGCCCGGTCATGAAGGTGTTTCGACGAATGAAGGTGTTGATTGAACAGCACCCTGACTGCCTTCCTTCCTGGGAAGCGTCGCATTCCATAGCATGGGTCCATGAAAAGCTTCAGCGTGTGGATGAGAGAAACATTGCTCGAGGTAGATGTCATCGAGTGTACAAGTTAAAACAGTTCAATGTCATATCGTTCCTGAATCAGTATATGTGGAGAAGTTGGAACAGAAACTCATTCTCAAGACGAAATGAAGGCTGACCATCGCTTGTCTGAATTTATGTAGCTTCATTGTACTGCCCATCGACGACAAGGAGCACTACTACATAGGTGTTCAGACGACTTTTACAATAAAATTCAAACAGAAGGATTTTTTATACATCTAAGGTACATTTACTACTACCCAGCAATAGTATTTTCTCGATCCATCTTATCTATCTAACAAACGAATGCAGCTCTGATTCGTGAAACTCTGGGCGAAGTTGAGAACACAAGGTCGTTCTGCTATACCACAGGGTGAGCGTACAATCAATTCAAGAGAAAGCGCTACTCACCAAATCAGTCTCCGCGAGAAAGGACTGAGGAGATGGTGACAACCTGCCTGCCTGCAAGAACGGGAAGCGGTGGGATGAGCAGGTAGTAACTAGAGTTTGAATAGTAATCCGCTCCCGGTACTATCGGTGCCATCTTCATGGGGAAGGACTGGGAAAATAATCGGAGAGATCGTTACAACTTGTCTGCATATGGTAATCAGCAGCAGGGAAGAGTGAATAGGGCTGGGGAGATCGTAACCTGCCTGCCCGTGATATCATCACAGGGAAGGACGACAAGGGATGACCCCGGTGGGAGAGGTATAAGCCAGAAGAGCGGATACAGAAATCTAGCGAATATCCTAAAGTAAGATATAAGCCATAGAGTCGCGAGGACCTGAGAATAATACCTGTTGGTTAAATCCTCCTCTTACAGCTTTTCGAGTCGTCTCCTCAGGGATCAGTCATGGAGTAGAAATCAAAATACAAGTTAATGAGTGCCTAGGTCGAGTGGGGGAACGAATGATGCGGTCGACAATCATTAGTGTATGTATGCTTTTATGGCGCACGGAACTGGGCGAGGAATCAGTCAAAGAATTGTCCATTATCAAGGTGTGAGCCTTCTTCCGCCAACGTTATCAGTGATTGGGCTCGTTGGTGCGAAGATAGTGGTAGATACGGTGACACGGACATCCAGTATGATGATGTTCCTCGCTGCTGCCATCCCGCCAGTCACTGGTTGGCGATACTATTCGAAATAGACTAGTTTCCCTTAGCACAGCCACCACGTGGCCTGCCGTCCTAATCCAAACATTTCCAACAGTGGCATGGACTAACAATCGATTATCATGAACAAAATTTAAAATCATCCTTCCAAAACTCTTTCGTTGCATAAGCAAGATGTCCGTGTTGTTTTCGAACCAATCCTCACGCAGCATCGAGGATTAGGTAAAAGAAACTGTACGACGAAATATTCTGTACGTGTTACACTGAGCAAAATTCAGACTTGTACTGACACGTAATACCGCAGCTTAGTGTCCCGCCTGAAGTCATCGAGGTGATCATCGCGTCTTGTATGACAAAGACGCGCTCCTCGCCTGTCCCTTCGTCTGCCGACTGTTCTGCCTCCGCGCCCGTGTACACCCTTTCCACAGCATGAAACTGAAGCAGATACCCCACCATGAACCGAACTTCCAACACATCCTCTCGTGCGTTAGAAAATTTGCGATAAAATTTCCAGTTCCCATTCGATAGGCTCAAATTGCCAGATCCATTGCCCTTGCACCACCTTGTCTGTCAGCTTGGCGGGTTGACGTGCCTTTATTTGCGGTCTTTATGACGGATATGTCCAGATTTCGTGTAGAACCTACCACTAGAAGGCCGATGAACCATTTCCTAAGATCAACAAGATAATGATACTACGTGAGACTTTTTTCGATGCTCCTGTTGTGGGATTACTCATACATCGACTGGGAGCTACGAGCGATATACATTCATTGTCGCAAGCTTTGCATTAAGTGCACTAATGACGAATATATGACATCTATATGCGCCTTTGCTTCGTGATCGAGGTCCTGAAGAATTTGGATATTCGGTTCCATAGAACGAGTGAGTAACACGCCTTTTTTCGGTATAATTTATACTGTTGATCTAAATAAGTTGTACAGTCGCTGGTCCGCACAACTCAACAGTGCTTCGTCTAAGTATTCCGACGCTGCAGATTGAGATGAACTGCTATCCACCTGATTCGCATATCGGGGTTATGAGATGGTTGCTCGACTCTCTGACCGGCGCTGTGAGACCTATCACTGGTGAAGACGCTGACGTTGATGTTCACGAATCTCTATCGGTCCCTTGCAGATGACAATGATTAGGCTAGACGGCGGTTGAGGTTGGAAGAATGTTAACAGGTCCAGACACGATGGTGGCGTTTAAGTTTCACTGTTCCCATACACCACCCTGGGAAGGGCCGGATTCAATGGAGCGGGTCTCTGAAAAACTCCGGCTCTTGGCAAGAGAAACATGCTTGATGCAGATATTACTGAGAATGCGATGAAAGAGTTTCCCACATAGTTCGCGAATTAGTATAAATTTAACTATTTATACATGTGTGGGAAGCAGTGACTAGTTTCTAAGACGAATTGAAAACTGACTATGACTTTAGTTTTTCAACCCTTCATAACCTTCGACAAGAAAGAGCTATGATTCGGTCACGTCGTAGACACTTTCGCAGGAACAGTGGGGCGATCGACTTTTCTTATACACGTAAATATTCATTAAGGAACACTTGCTACTCCAGCAATACTATCTTTTCATTCTATTTTTATCCAACAAACGGATAATAGCCAACCAACCATGGCCGTTCTGTTCGCATAAAATGTCAGCGTGTATTCAAATCGAAAGATAGCGTTACTCTCTCCACGGAAGGACTGGTGAGGTGATCGGAGAGCCAGCAATAACATGCCTGCCCGCGATCATAGGAAGACCAGGAGAGGAATGTCTGGAATGTCAGGTGGGGAGAGAGGGAGAAGCCGGAAGGGTGGGAGGTGCTGGAAAGGCTAGGATATAACTGGGATAGGAGGAGCGTCAGGGCAGATGATGGGGTAGAGTGTCAGACCTCGCCCAATATTATCACAGCGAAGGAGGATAGGAATAACACCGGCACTGGCGAGAGATACGAGCAAATATGGCGAGCTGATATTAATAGGGCGAAGGAATGTGAAGGCTTAAGAAAAACACCTGCCGCGTTAATCCCTCCTTCACAGCCTTAGTCTGAAGGCGAAGGTCATCGGGAGAAGGTCATGTAGCGTACCTGTGTGAGCGTCTACAACGAGTAGATGGAAAGGGTGACACTAATGACGCAGTCAATGGTTGCAAAGCCTAACCCATGATACATTTTCATGACGTAGGGAAGCGAGGAATCAAGTATCAGTCAAAAATAGTCTCTTGTCAACGGCATCAGCAGTCTCCGACCATTGAATGGACGTATTTCATTCGCACAAAACATAGCCATGGGAAATGCGAGAAGATGCGCGACAGAGATCTCGCATCTCGGGTGAAGATTGATACTCATCGCCGTCATTCCGACCCTGTCAATCATTGAGACATCTTGACCAGGTTACTATTCAGAAAATACTAATTTAATGTAAGGTAAGATTCGGGCGAACCAGATACAAAGTTTCTGCTATCCTCCTTTCATAATGTCGTGGTATTCGGTGTTGGAGACAGTGTCCGAAACCGACTTCGAAAGGACTTCTTCTGAACTTTTTAACTTTAGCCTGGTACCGATCAAGGTGTCAGTGGCGACTACGTCCATGCTGTCTAGCTCCAACGCTTGATTCATAGCAGTGACTCATATTGTATCCGGTGTTGGTTGAACATAGATCTATGACCCATCGCAAATGGCCGATACGCCATAAGATTAAGGACGTGCCCTCATAGAAGTCAAGGTGACACGAGGTCTGTCATAAGACTAACGTTTCAATGATTTTCGTATTAGGGCACGAAGCATTTATTATCCAGATGGATGTCGACACAGACAAAGATTCTATACTTACCTGAATATCAGCCGTCTCTTACCGGACAAGAGTAAGCTTGTTCAAATCAAGATTCCAACCAAAGTATCCCTGTAAAATGACGCCTATGGGGGCATACGTTGCTGGTCGCAGTTCTAGTAACATCACAGGTGTTCAAGAGTGACATGTGATGTTAACGGGAAGATCCTGGCCCTGTCCCTGGATATTTTTGGAGAATGTTCGTAAGTTCGACATCATTGGCAGATTAGGATACATAATCAGAATCTCAGATAGGCTACGGGAAAGATTGTGAGATAGCTCGCTGAACCAGAGTGAACATTGAATCGCTGTCATCGTGGAAGAAAGGGCTCATTGAGAAATGGGCGGAAAGTATGGTTGAGAACGGTAGCTCCACCAGTTGAGGTATTGAGACTGTAATAGCCTCTTCCCAAGGTGCAGAGTACAAATTATGTAGAAGAAGGCCTGTTCTTGTTCTCATGCGCTCCTCTGATGCTTGATGTGAGGAGCTGAGCGAAATCAATTCATTCTGGTGCCGTGGATACGGTGACAGTTTGGTCATATACTGCTTTGAGGGTTTTGTTCTCATTTTCGAGAGACTGGACATAAGGCAGCGAATAGGATGGCAAATCTGGTTTGGAGTTCCTGTCGGAACAGCATGACAGCTAGCGTTGCGTCAAGACCAGTAAGAACACAAGTTAGAGATGCAACGCACACATAGCCCCTTGAACTTTGCCATGTAGTCATTACGAGAAAATACTTACATCTAAAACAAATAGTCGGGATACCGATAGACAGCAAAATCTATAACATAAAGTGGCTGGCGTACGGGCAAAACTAGCCAGAATAGCGATAAACAGATTTAAAGAACACTTGCAGACGCCGAACGCAACCTTTTCTCGCAGCAAACAGGTTTATTGATGTGCATGCCAGTATATCTAGTAGACTGATCAACAAACAGCCGCATTGACACAGAGGGAAGAAGACGAACCTGTGACAGATCCCCTTGCTGGCCTGGCATACACCGGGGCTATCTTCAGTAACGAGAAAGAAGCTCGCTATCTACAATCACAGTGGAGCGTTCTCTAAAGAAGCACTCTAGTATTATTCGTTAGAATAAAAAGACAATTGAGGGAATATATGCACGCACCCCGGGTAATTTGTAAACCACGGAGACGAAGTTCTGTGTTTTGTATTTACTCCCAGGATCCCGTTTGGATTCTGACATCGTCGTCTGTAGCTAGCCGAAAGACTCAGATGGATGGTCGAGCGTATGGAGTTCATTCATACTAGAGTAAATTTTCATCTTGTAGGTCGATTCAACGCGTCAGAAATTCTTTCTGTACAAAAAGCAGACGGGTGACGTACCTGGTAGCGATATGACAAGCCCCTACTCATTGCTAATATAAAGCCTTTTCGCCATATTACCACTTTCTCCGCAGTTGTTGCCTTGCCACTGGAACGATTCGTGATCACTAGTAGAAGAATGGGCATCGTATTGCTTCGTACGGCCTGGAAATTTGATATCAGACACGGTTCCGAGTTGTGAATACGCTGACCGTTGGCGTGGGCTTCGGCTGGGGCTAGCGTATGTTAGAATATGGCAATCCACCATCGTGCCGAACTTGCTGATTGAGGAAGAAGTCGGAAGACTCTAGTAAATATTTTTTCAGTATTGAAGTAGGTACTTACTGTAGTGTACATCTGCATCTGTTTGCAGAGCCCAGTCAAGCGTTAGGGTATTACTGCGTACCGCGTGTGTCTACTGGGTCGAACGGACTGCTCAACCCACTCCCACTCCTGACATACCTGAATTTCCTCTTAAAGGAAATGTGTAGCGGGACTGAAACAATTTCCTTATACAGTTTCCGTCTGGACAGAAACAGAATTCTCCCTGCGAAAATTTGGTTTCCAAAAGACGGAAACACGTCTAAGGAAATGTTTTCAGCTCCGTGAACGATTTCCGACAAGTTTCCTTCTGGTCGAAATCCTTGGGGGTCAGGAGTGCCCGTGTTTTACAACAACTTCGAAGTTGATGGGTGTCCGATTCAGAACAGTGACGTCCACGTGCCCGTGCTTCTGACTCGGACTGGCCACTTGAAAGTTCACGATAAGACTTCGAATTTCCTACAATGTGAATATTCGATGAATTAATGCTATACTATTGCCTCAATTATACATAGGCTCATTTCAATGACACCCCTCAGCGGAATCAGATATGTACTTGATACCTTAAATCTAGTTCGATATGCACTGCCTACAGTTGAATGTATCGGCGGGTGTACCGCAGCTTCAGTTTCGACTTTCAGCGCTAAGCACTCGCATCGTGGCCAAAATGAAGGGAGGAAATGTTGGTCTTTTTCTCGGTATCTACTTGAAGCATTGAAGAATCAATAGAAAGAAAATATTTTCGTCAAGGACTTTATTGCTGTAATTGACAGCTTCTTCGTTTTTGTATGGCTGGTGGCAATCTGTTGAATAGTAGGCAGGTATTAGGCATTGTCATCGTACATCCAAAGTACCGGAACTCGCGGAGTAAGGCTTACCAAAAACTTATTCGTGCGTCTACCTCGCCAAGTTACACAGGTAATAATGGATCTTTACCGGAGCCATCCGGTCTGTGCTGTCCGTCATCGAGATCTTCTAGCACATGTGGTTCCACTTCCTTGAGCCCACGGTAGTAGATTAGCAGTGGTATTCGCAACTTAGGTAGAATCAAGAGAGCAATAAAAGCGATATAAAACATTGTGATTAAGTTGTACAATCGAGGGATTGAGAAACCCTCGTACATAGGCTTCGTTTGTGTATGGACTCGTAGAGACGTAACCTATTTACTTGTCCAACTAAGAAACGAACTTCACAAGGTTACCGGATTCTCCGATAGTTCAGAGGCCGATATTGAGGGGAGTGCATCCGATAGCAATGAGACCATTCTAAGTAAATGTGTGAACAGCGTCCCTCCGCACCAAATTGTCACTTACGAAGTTATTATCATCACAGCAGACAACTTGGTTGTTGCACTGAGTCCCGCCGACACCAATAACGCTGATGGGGCTGCAAGTCAAACCGCTATAGAGATGTTGTGAGTCTCGGCATCTAGGTGTTATGTGGCAGAACCTACACATCAGCAGTGAGATCGCCGATAACGACTCCGAGGAGACCCAAGAGGAGCGCAGTGCTGGGACTTAAGTCGCTGGGCTAGCAAGAATTCTGCTTAGGTCTCTTATCGACCAGTAGCGGTGAAAACAGACTCACATTCTGGGTGGACTCACAGCACTGCGCGGTACCGGTAGCGCTGCAAGCGGCACCCTGGCCACCACCACGGGGAAGGATAGTGGCTGTCGCAAAGGTGAGGAGAACGGCAAAAGATGAGATACGAGCAAGCATTGTGAACTGGGATTAATTGAGGGAACCTGAGGAGATCTGGTATTTCAACGCCTCTTTTATAGCCTTCACGTCTGAGAATAGAGATGCATTCGGCCATGGAGCGGAAACAAAAATGTAGCGGTGAGAGCGTCCAGGACGAGTGAAGAGAGAATTATTCAAATGACACGGTCAAGCCTCCGTTATCGGATACATCGTCATCGTGTACGGAAGCGAGCAAGAGTACCAGACAAAAATAGTCCCTGGCTTCGATATTCTCCACCTATCATCATCTGCCCAGGACATAGCCTATAGTCGTAGAAAGATGGGCTTTAAAGATTTAGTAGATATTCCGCCGATCCCGCTCACGGAGACGCATCGATTATGGCACTCTTAGGGAAAGCCTAATTTAATGCATCGTTGCATCGGGAGAACGAGACAAAACCATAAGTTTCTGCTGTCGTATGTTCATATTGTCGGGTTCCTCGGTGTAGAGGGAGGAACATCCAGAGTATATTTCCTTATGAAGATTTCCACTTTGACACTTGGTAAAGATTTGGGTGTCCATCATGCACACGTTCGACCCCAAAGATCCATGCGGTGTTGAATTGAAAGCACAATCTATGGCTTGTCATGAACGACCGGGCCGGCCAGGAGGCAAAGAACACACATACAGCACTCATGCACAGAAGTTGAGGCACGAGTTCTGTCATAAGATGGGCGCTTCATGTCTTATTGTTTCAAGGTCCTGGGTACGAAAAACCACGTTTTGGAAGAGCATCGTGATGACCTTGATACAATCTGTCGAGTCTGAACGTAACAAAGAGTCCGTCGGAAAGGTCGCTGTACCACGACATCGAAGTACTATGCAAGAACGAATACGTTGTTGAGCGGAGTTCCAGATCCATCATGCATGCCGGACCTATGATGTTGACGTGAAGATACTTGCTTTGCACCTGTATATTCTTGGGAGAATTTTCCCGCAAGTTCCTTCGATTCGTAAAAATTGAGTACAGCATGGGCATTGGGATGCTGAGGAAACTCACTGTTGGAGGGTGAACACTAAATGACATGTGAAGAAGGGTTCATAGTCAAATGAAATGAAAGCGCGAGTAACGTCTAAATGACATGAGTCCTGTTTGATTAGCTTCGGCGACGTAGGGAGCTAGATGAAATCAATTCATACCGAAGAAATGGACCATGGATAGGACGACAGCTTGAAGCTCTACTGTATGAATTATCTTTCCAAAAAATGTACCGAATCTCTGACAGGACAGATGGCGGTAGAAGCAGAGCTATACTCAGCCTGATCGGAAGTTTTCGGTCCTAACTACATAACAAATAACACTGGATGATGATCAATAAGAATATGGATCAGAGAGATGAAAGAAGCTTGTACACTCACGTCGGCGATTGAAGCCCGTCTCGCATGGAATGGCAATCGATCGCAGTATGCGTAACAGAGTTGCTCGTGTAGACAGGAAATTAGTCTCAGAATCGCAATCCCTCAGCGTGAAGGAGCCATCAAATAAGTATGAAGGGCATCAACGATTCTAAGGCACTTTCCGTGAGCTAAATAGCACCGCATAGTGTGGAGTCGAAGACACCAGCAGCCGAGGAATCCGAGGAATTCAGGCTCGAGGTCCCGAGTCTGTCGTGCTGCTTCATTTGGATGAGAATGACTCGAGAGTGAAAATAATATGCAAAATAATATCTTGTTTATTATTTTTGTTCCACAGAAGGGTGGTCAAAATATCACAGCTATTTGCGTGATGATACTGACTCAGGTAGTTCGGAAAGAGAATGGCAAGTGCTAGACACAGAGTCATATGTACCAGATGGCCCAGAGCATCGATGGTGCATCAAATCCTCGACTTTAGAGTTTCGTGAAGAAGGCCTGCAAGCAAGGAGCGCGAACCAAACGAGGAGATGCCAGTGGCAAAGATTTCAATTCAAGCATTGTTGCAGCTTGTTTGACTGTTTCCTTTCGGACCGTTGGACCGGTCGTCCTCGCTTGAAATGTCACTCACTCCTGCTCCAAAAGAAGACGTAGTCATTGTTATTCTGGATAACGTGATCTTGAAAATCGACCTTGAGAGACCTTGCAAGCAAGGCAATTCTGGATTGCTCTCATAAAAATACCGAGATCAAATACTTCATGGACGCGGCATGTCCAGACACTCAGTCATGGCAGGGAGACACAAGACTGCGAGGATCTAGCTTCAGGGCTGGTATGCGGGCCATGACTCCAAGTATGTATTGCAAGAAAGTTTTGCCGTATTTTCAGTTGTAACCCGTCACGAAAAGGCTAAACTTTAAGCCCACAGTATTAAATTCCTGATCTAAGAAATCGAACGACATCTGTACAATATTTTGACTTGACCAAAATCTTCCGAGTGGTGCATTCCTTCAGAGGCCAACATTGACAGAATTCCCGCCGAGGACCACGGTACCGTTCTGAAAAATGGAAGCTGATAAGTCAACTACGTGGGAATCTTACTACCGAAGGTGGTATCCTTGCATTAGACAACCTGGCTGTCGCATTGGATTACGCTAATAGGGACTACTACAGCGATGGTGATGCAAGTCCGACTACTGTCAAACAAGGAAATCAGCAATGGGCGGCGCCTGACTTGACCGGATATATACGCATTGCCGTTAGATCGTTTATGTCGACTCCGTGGGAGCCCAAGAGGCCCATAACGCTGGGACTCAAGTCGCCAGGCTGAGATTGAGTTCAACGTTCCTGCACACGCGCGGATTGGTGAACGGGCAACTATGCTATGTGTAGACTCACAACACCACACGATTCCAGTGGCCGTGCAGACACTCCCGTCACCATGGGAAATGGGAAGGAAGAAGAACCGATGAGGGAAGGATTGAAGGAGGGTGAGAGGGCTAGGTTAAATTATAATAACGGGATGTTTGCAACCGCAAGAGAGGTAAAGCTAAAAGCACTTGAAAAGCACAGTCAAATAGATGAGAACAAACATACAGAATGAAATTAAGCTGTATGGCCAGAGATACACCTAGCTATTTCATGCATCTCATTCAGCTTTCCGAGTCGCCCTCTACAGAAATGGAGGTCATCAGCCATGGCGCAGAAACGAAAATACGGCATCTACGTCACTTTAAGACTAGTGAATGGAGTGAGTGACGCGAATGACGTGACGGAGGATAATTGAACCTTGCTTATACTAGGTTTGATTTATGATGCGAGGAAGCGAACAGTCGTCCAAAATAGTTCAATACCACGACCACAGAAATTTCCGTCTTCATTCAATTTCCTACTGGATGGTGATCTGGCTAAGGAAAGATGAACGTGCTGTCTGTGACTCAGCTTCGTCGAAAGGTACAATCATCATTGCACTCTTCGATAAGCCATGCTGCAGGGATCAATAAAGGAAAATTTAACGCAGCTTCGATGCTGGTGTGTACCATCTCATGAGCTGACTGAGGCTGATCGTTTGAGGTTGGTACCAGAGACGATCCAGACGTAAGACGTGGACACGGATACATCCGATTTGTTGGACTCTGATCGACTCTTCTGATACCTTCGTGGTGACGTCCATAAGTCGTGTTGGATAAATATATAGCCTACGACTCGTCACAGATGGCCGAACCACCCAAATTCACGTACTATGCATGTTCGTCCTTGTGCCCTCTGAAACCATACCCTGAAGCCTTTGGCAGAATTGAAAGTCGGAGAATGGGGAAGGTCATGGATTCGAGCAGAGCACCATTTTCTCAGGACTTGGACATGATCTGATCGACTTGATGAAAGCCGTCCACGGCAATCCAGAGAGGCCTTCCAAGTCTAACTCAATTCTATTCCTGAGTATTGTTAAGGAGGATGCTCAGATTTTTGTAGTTCTGTCCCCAAGTGCTGACTATAACCCTTAAAGGACGACGTGAGAAAGTCTCTGTGAGAGTTTGCCATGAACCGAAGTCGAAGATCGGTAGAAAGTACTCACAGTTAAATGAAAGAAAAAATTTCCAAGGCAAAAGCGGCACCGTCGCATCACCTGGGTTATTCATAAAGAAGAAATGAAGGAACCGTACGTACCTGGCCGAATGCGTTCGTGTACCAGTAGTCGCCGTAAGGTTCCGGAAAGAGAGTTTGAAAAGTATTCGTGCGGAGGGCTGTATGTATACCTCTAGATCCATACTATCAAAGAAATTTCCCTCTCATTTTCAGGGCTGGCTCTAGCATCGTGTAGAAGTTAGCGCTGCAACAAAAATTGAAACAGGATTCACCAAAGCGGAACGGGAGCAAAGTATAAAGGAATTTGGAATTACCAGTGAATACTGCAAAGGTCATGATGGCCAGCAGAAACCGAGAACCAGCAGCAAGAATCGGAGACCAATGTCAAAAATAATAATGTTGGCCCGAATAGAAAATGCTTCGCGGACTCGAATAAAAGACAAGACCAGCGAGCCAGGATTGTCTCCTAGAGTGCTTTACGATCAATCTGGCTGTGCGTCTATCTACTAGAGATGTCAGCGTCCTGTCTTAGAAATACGGGAGGGAAATGACGAGCGTATGATTTTTAGGTAGTCCTAATATCGTACTTCTTAACTGCTGTCTGGCGTATTCTTTGACAACGGATCGATGATTCACCAATGCTACTTAAGCTCAAGTTGAGCGCAATCAAAAAGTCGTTCAGAAGGATATCATAACATGCTAGCCCAGCATAGGAAATATAAGCAATCTAGTTCCTAGTTACTGATTTCTGTGCGTCCTATTGAAAAAGGATTGAACTTTTATTTAGAGTTGCTGCATAATGGCTCGTACTACTGGTAGATTCCAACAGCTCCTTGGCTGTGCTCCGGATTGTAACTCCTCATCAAGAATGCAGCATTTGTCAAAATCTGTGTCAAAAGATCAAAGCGCAGCGTCGAGATATATGCAGGGATCCGTGTAGCTGGACACGGGAGTAAGTTCCAAGGTAACTTTTAAGTTGAATTCGGAAAGAGTGACAGTCATGTGATCCGTGACGAGACGCGCCAGGCGCGTCTTGAGAGCTCTGCTTGATCTTCATTCCCCCACAATCGCGCTTCGATGCTAGGCCAACCGTTTGCCCTTTTAGTTTGGCCTTACACTCATGCTGTGCCTGAGTGGTCGGCAGGTGCAACTTTACAAAGTGTACTTACAGCAGAGCCATGATGGCAGAACTTGTTACCTGGTCAAGTATTGAACAACACACTTATAAAAGCCGTATGCTCGTAATACGACGAGCTATATGGCTTGCGTTAGATTTATAAGCCCTAAGTGGGATAGATGTTCGTAAATCCTTAGTATCCAACGTTATTGATTTCTCGATCTGTTTACTTGTACAACAGATGAATACAATGTCACCAATACATTGACATTCCTGAGCGCTTGCAGAAGACTTCCTTAGACGCCAATGTTGATGGGCGTGCAGCCCAAAGCAACAACACCGTTCTATTTGCAAATATGTAAGTATACAGCTGATATCCGCAGCCAAATCACTCACGAAGCTGTTGTTGTCGCAGCAGACGACTTGGTTGTTGCATTGGGTACTTCCGATACCAAGGACGGTAATAGGGGTACAGGTCAGACCGCTGTGAAGATGTTGTGAATTTGGCATGTAGGGAGTGTGTGATATAACATACATATCGGCAGTGAGACTGCCGAGAGCGACTCCGAGGAGACCCAAGAGGGCCTGAACGGGGCCACTCAGGTTTCCGGGCTACCAAAAATTCTGCTTAGGTTTTGTATCGACAAGTAGTGGTGAAGAACACTCACGCTCTGAGTGGAAGAACAGCACTGTGCGGTACCAGTGGCACTGCATGCCGCCCCATCAGTACGAGGGACGATGGCAGTGGCAGTCGCAAGGATAGGCAAAGCCAGGAGGGTAAAAGTGGAGAGACGAGCAAACATTATGGTCTGAGATTAAGCTGTACAACTGTGAGGGCTGTTCGACTTGATTATACCTAGTAAATTCGCCTCTCTTTTATAGGTTTTCGCCCTCTCTATTATCCCCGAGTACAGTGGACGTCGGGTGGAACAATCATGGTACGTCCCCACTGCAACAAGACTCGTGATGCATAGGCGTGGAGATCTATTTTTTCCTCGTACATGGAACATGTAGGTACGGCATTCATGATGTGGCGCTGGGCGGAAGCGAGCATCACTCAGCACCCGTACCTTTTGACGGCGCGACACCATACTTGGTTACTGTCTTGTGGCTAAATTATTGATATCAATCGCATCCTAAGTTTTCTGCCCAAAAACTGAACGAAAGAGCGTCATGCCCTCGCTTGAATAGGTATCGTCTCTTCCCGGTTTTCCTGATTACCGGTCGCTTTGTTCTCTTTTCGGCATTGTGCCCTTACCACAAATGAAAGGAGGTGTTTCCGCATATCAGCCATACAGGGTTGATTCATCAGAGAGAAGAGGGCGCCGGTGAACAAATTTCGCACCCTGACCTGCTAAAGCCCCATCTATCGGCTTCAATTGAACGTGCTGTCAGAAAGGGCCGTTTATAGAATTTCCTCAGGCCGTCTAAAATTCCGATTCAAATTTCGGTGCGCTGGTATGGGTATATGGCCACCCCACCACGGCCAACAAAAGAGACCCGACGCAAGGCGTATTGCTGCCAAAGAGATGTCTAATGGGGAGCGATTCTTCTGACGCTTTGATTCGCTGTCTGCAATGACAGGTAAGCAATGATTCCTCGATGTGACAAGTAGTCATGAACGATGAAGCATTGAAACAATAGCTTTAAGAAACCAAAGGCACAGAGATCAGAGCCACGAGACCAAAATGAGGTGAATTTTTCATAATTCTTCTGGTAGTAGTGTCATCTACTGAAAGCGCTGGCACATGAAAAATTGTGCTAACCCAACAGGTGCAGAACACAACGAGCTCCTTCAAGAGTACAGCGGAAGGGGTCACAGTAGCAGCTAGACTGACAAGATAGGTCCCCGTACACTCTGCGAGCATGAGGATGTAATCGAGACAGTGACTGTTTTTCTCCAAACAATTCGGGCATCTTAATCGAAACACCTGCTGAGCTAAGTTTCAAACACGATGGTATGAGAAAGCTTATCGTAGAAATAGAATGATACCGTACCGGTTCAGTTTCTTCATGAGGGAAGCCCGATTGAATGGGAGCCAAGGGCGGGCGGTTCCAACTGTCGAAGTACACGATGTACAGAAACGCTGCTATGAAACTTTGGGCTCATGATCTGCACAGGAACAAATGCAGATGTTCCGGAACGAAATACCTTACAGGAGCTACGGAGACATCTCAAAATAGCACGTATCCAAACGAACTCTGTGTACGTGAAGAATGGACATGGCATCACAACTTTCGCCCGGTATGGTCAGGTGTAGAATTGACATGGGCTGTAAAGTGAATAACACTTGACCCGGCATTGAATGAGGTCAAAAGCATCAGAGAGTAGAGATCCATGAGGAAGAGATGAAGGTATCTCGTGTACATAGTAGCCCTGAACGTTACCCGTGGCCAGCTACCATTATTCCTGTCGGAAACGCACATTTCAACGAATAACAAGGCCAAAGAAAATTTGATGGGCCTGGACAGCTTCCCGCGAGAAAAGGAGTTCACGATTAACAGGAACTATTAAGTTGGTGGGAATAGCAATCATTCTTCAAAGACTTGAGTACTCATTCCCTTCAATGATTGAAAAACATACTAGCAATACGGTCTCGGAACCGTGGAGGGAAAATTATGGACCTGGACTCTTCACCTCTTTTTCTCGTGGTTTTCTTCCGTCGTTCGGTATGACGTCCCTTGGGAGACGGCTAATCCATTCCATGGCAGTAGACAAAGGTATGGTCAGGCTCTCGTGGATTCTTTGATGGTTTAGGCGGTACTTTGTATGGAAAGTCGGATAGCTGTGGTTCAATTCGGCGCATGCACGCGAGAAGCCATACTACCCAACGATTAGCAAATTTGCTCTCAAACAAAGCAGAATGTACCCACGGCATATGGAACTGCGTCCAATAGAAAAGTTAAGAAGGGTGCTGACAATAATACGTCTAGTCTGGCAGTATACGTGGCTCTCCAGCGTTTTGAAGATGCGGGAGCTAGAATTTCCATGCCAACGTTCTGGGGTGCTGGAAAATTTCTTTCACGCTGTTCGAGCAGAAGGAAAATATGTGAATCCTACGATCGCAGAAGCAGCGGAGTGTATCCTACCACGAAGGAGAGGATGTTCAAGCACAGGGTGTTGGAAGGGCGTCTTGTACTGTCGAGGAAAACTCTGCACGACCAACTTGTGCGACAAATAATGGACATTGCTCTGTATTTTGATTGTCATGGGAAGCCGAGAGTTTTCTGTTATGGAAAAGAAATTAAGCAGAAGATTATTCACGCATGGATCATTGTGACGCACCGCTACCTCTAATGGCATGGAGGGGTAATATAAACTGAGGGGTTTGTGGAATTGAAGAACATTGGACCAGTCTTTACAACAACTAAGCATCAAGCATTGGCTTCCTCGTCCGGTCCAGCGATAGACGAATGTATTTTCTTAATTTGGAAGAAGGGTCAATGAGAGGTTTTTAAACGAGGTGATAAAAGGACATTACGTAGTGTCCGGCTTCATAGATATTGGAAACATGGTGTCCTGCCCCGTGTGGTGCGTCGTTTCAGTGTTGAGATATACTAAAGCATACAGCATGATACTAGCGGGCTGAGTACGATTCACTTCCACTCAGCAAAGGTTCTATGTCTGCAAGAATTGGGTAAGAGTTAACCAGAAGGTTTGAGAGAGAGAAAGAGTGACCAGGTTCAAGTTATCCTTTGACACCCACTTATTGAGAGCGTCATGTTGATAGGCAGATGGCCAGAGGTAGTCCTTGTTTGAGTAGCACAAACGTTGTTCATTCTAGTCCGTCCATTGGACTTCGGGTCTCCCAGAGCCCCTGAGTTCCGAGTCGAAGACAAGATTGGCTACTAGCCGAGGAGTTCGAGTCGCGTCTGTGTAATAATTTCCGTTGCATGTAAATTACCGTGATGGAAAAGGTCCACAGAATTTGCACCAGAGACACCGAATATCTCAGTACAGAGTAAAACAAGCAAGTCGCAAGCCAGGACAATCCATGGGCAAGAAGTTCGGAGCCGACAGTACGTCTGTTGCCCTGAAAGCCAAACAAAGGCAAATATGTTGAGCAAACTTTTTTTGTACCCAACGCCGGTCCAACTCCAAACCGTCATGCACTGGCACTTCCTCCCGATGGAACCGCGGATAGCTTGAATGAAAACAACATCAGTGCATATAATATTTGTCTCGAATTCGAAGATTTGGTCTTAGTGAATAGCGTTTCCCTATTCGCGCAAGACTACAGGGCTAAGTGATTATCCATTCCCCCACCAGCAAGGCGCACCATAAAGTGGCCAGAGTGTTAAATTCGTGCACGCAGGACTATGCGAAACTGTTCTGGCCCGGCCAGGCTTCTATGGCTTATTTCGTATGTCCCTGTGAGTTCTTCGTCTCCATGCGATAAATTTCGCCTTGATACTAAACTGGCCCCAGTCAAGAATTCCAATCGAACACCCGACTCCTCAGATCCTCCATCATCCCAGCCGTTATACGAAGATACGCCCAGAATTCAAGAAGCGCTGAAAGCCCACGGAGAGGCAAAGGATAAGTGCGTGCTACTCTCGTTCAGAATTCATGTTCCCCTGCCTTCAAGCTCTTTTTCGGGGAAATTTTAGTGTATAGTACCCGGAATTGACAACCATACTACAGTCTTTGAGACATTTTTGGCTTTCCCCGCCGAGGTCCAGAAAGCACTGCACACAGAATCCACGTATTTCTATGCATTCGACCAAGACCCGGGCAGCACGAAGGTGTGCTTCCGTCTGTTTTTCTACACCGTTGATGTCCTTGCCCTTGCTAGCTCGACTGCGCGACTTCAGTGTTCGATGTTTTGAAGTACGGTTTTGGCTACAATGTCGAGCAGCTCCAGGTACCGAAGTGCATTCTTTTTACAATGTGATGACAATGGAAAGAAATATTTGTGAATCGTTCAAGCCTTTGGAATTTTGGCTCGAGAAGACAGTGCGCATTACGCTAATATTTTCCTCGTGGTCATGCTGATTCCACTACGCCCAGAAATTCAGGAACTGTTACAAAGTACGAAGAATCTACGTCTTGAGCCCTGGCCTCCGGATGTACTGCTCACTACCTCAGATAACGAGAACTGCTATCCCATCTGAGACACTTCTTATCCTGCGTGCGGCTTGTGCCAAGATCACGCATCTTTCAAACCTCTAGACCGGCCCAATACATTTGACCGTGATGCGAAAGACTTGGATTTGCTTGCAGAGAATGGAAGCTCGGGTCGATATTTATGGGCACCCTCTTGAACCGGATAGGATAAAGTTTTAACGACTAAAAACGTCTGGAAAGTATCTATCGAGTTCAATCTGAAGTTTCAAATTTAGGAAGAGTGACCGGCATCATGTGATTCGTGACAAGGCGCGCTGAGCTTAAACCAAGCCTTCAACCCGACTTCGATGCTGGACCAATTACTGGATCTGGCAGTTCGGTTTTGCTTTCACTTCGTGGCGTGAGCCTGTTGACAAGTGCCGTCGTACAGATACTTGATGGAAATTTCATTGCGCATTACTGATCAGTCCTTACATGCGGTGAATAGCTTTGCCTCATGATTAGCTATGCGTTCGTAACACGGCGAGTCCCAGGATTTGTTTCCTCCATACGCTATTGATTTTCCTCTCTGTCTAAGTACTTGTACAAGAATACAATTTCGCGAATACGTGCCCATTCCCTGGCACTTGTAACAGAGTCTCTTAAAGGCCGATGTTAATGGGGTTGCAGCCAAGAGCAATAAAGCCGTTCTGTCCGTGAATAGATAAGTATACGACAGATATATGCAGCCAAATTACCCACAAAGTTGTTGTTGCTACAGCAAACAACTTGGTTCGAGCACTGGGTTATGCTAATAGGGCCAACGACAGCGATTGTACTACAGGTCAGTCCGCTGCAGAACGGAGGAGTCAGTTACGCGCAGCGCCTATCTTTCTGCAGTACATACACGTCACCAACAAGGCTGCTAATGGCGATGCCAAGGAGGCCCAAGAGGGTCGTAGTACTGGGACTCAGGTTGCTGGGCTAAGGGCAGGTTCAACATTACGTATATTAGTAGAGGGGAGGCTTACACTCTGAGTAGAGTTACAGCACTGCACGGTACCAGAAGCACCACACGCATCACTGTCAGTACGGGGAAGGATGGCTGTGGCGGTCGCAAGGATAGGCAAAGCCAGGAGAGTAAAAGTCGAGATGCGAGCGAACATTGTGGATGTGAGGGGCTGTTCAATCTAGCAAATTCATCTCTCTTTTACCAGTTTTTGCCTTCTCCGCTATCCGAGTAATACGTACGCCTGGGGATTTTTTTTTGCCGGGTAGATTAGATGGCATACGGGTACGGCATCCACAAGGTGGCACCTGGGCGGAAGCGAGCATCAGTCAATACCCGTACCTTTCCACGGCGCAATACCGTACTTGGTTACTGTCTCGTGGTTCCAACACTGATATTAATCGCATCCTGCCAAAAACGGTATGATTAAAAGAAATAGTCGTCCCCTCATTTAGACCCGTACCATTTTCCGGTTACCCCGAACACCGACAGAACTACTGGTTGCACAGTTCTGGCTTATTTTCCCTTTACACGGCTTGTCTATGGCGGGAAAGGGCGCCTTTCCATATCTCAGCCCTACAAGGAAATTCCTCAGAACAAAGAAGGGGTGTCGGCGAATAAACTTACGACCCTGATCTGCTCAAACCCCATCTAGTAGTATCAATATCTGCGTAAATTGAAGGTAACGTCAGAAAGGGACCTTCACGGGATTTTTCCTAGGCTGTCTAGAAGTCCGATATTGGGACAATCCTATGACCCCGCTGTCGCGGCCAACAAGGGAGCAATACAACACGGAGACACTCAACACCCGGGTGCTGCAAGTTTCGCACACGGGACAGGCCGTAATACTGCCAAAAAAAAGTCCGATGGGGTTCCGTTCTTCTGATATGTTTTGGGAGCGCTGTCTGCAATGACAGGTAAGTGATAAAACTCCACTACAGCCGGGGACACAACGCACTACCGGTCATGAATGACGAAACCACGAGGATTATGGGGTACATTCTCTAAACAATAGGTTGAAGACTTCGAAGGCATTGGAATTAGGCACGAGGCTAGGGTCTGCGTTGCGGGTACGTAGTGTCATTTACTTGAAACGCATTAACACACACTACGAATTATCCTACTATACCTGAAGGGGGCAGAACATTACGAGCCCCTTCAAGAGTCGAGCGGAAGTGATCACAGTAGCATCACTAGGCTGACAGGATTCTCGTAGAATTGTAAAATGATCCTAAAGTGATCAGGAGAACACATTGTGAGCATTGAAGCACCTACTGAGCTAGCCCTTCGTGATGTTCCCTGTGGAGATATAACGAAGCCAGTCCCCGGAGAAAGAGTGTTGTCAAATGGAAACAAAGAATCGCCATGAGCAAGGGGCTCCACATATCCAAATACCCGGATTGGAGAAACGCTGCCACGGGACTTCAGGCTCTTGTGCAGAAACAAGCAAACATTCTTGGCCGAATGGATATGTGTAACGTTCCATGAGGAGCCGTAGGTGCATCTTTAATCAACGCATCCAAACGAACGTTTCACTATTAAAATAGTATGAAGATGTTTCACAACTCCGGCCTGTATAGTCGAATGCCATATGCCTCTTGGTACTCGGTCCCGAGAGGCACCTGGAGGTAGAACCAGGACCAGAGAGAAGCGAACGAATCTGGTATACGTGGTTACCTTCAACGCTACACGCTACCCATTGGTATGCGTATTGGGTGAGCACATTTCGGCAACTTGAAGGATGAACAACAAGGATGAAGAGATCAATTTATAATAAGGAACACCACATGGAACGTCGCACACGAATCAAGGAGATGAAAAGAAACCGACACCCTCAGGCATTAGAAATACAGTCATACCCACCTTCCCTTGAAATGAGTTCGGAATATTACCGTCAGGAACCCACCTAGAACTGTATGATCTTAGAAACACGATGAGTCTGGGGTCTGGACTCCTTCGCCTCATCTTTTCAGAGCCTTGCTGTTTATACGTCCTTTGGAATCAGTATATCCAGCATCCCACCCCAAGGACTAGCGGAAATGCGGCCAGAAGGTTCTCGAGAGAATTGTCAAATCAGCTGTGAAGGAAGACCTGGCGCTACCTATCAGAATAGAAAGAGGGCCAAGGTACCAAGTATCACGCACCTCAAGGAAGCTCCCACTAATAGGAGATTCCTATCCATAATCAATCGTCAGAAGAAGAGATGATTAGATCTTTTGTGTACAGTCCATGTAGACGTGATTTCAAGGGTCATGAAGAGCTTTTGAACACAACAAATGAAATATCTTACACGTATCCACCTACACAGAATAGGTTCGAACTTAAAGGGGTCTAGATCTCCATATGCAAAAATCATGGCATGATCTGTGCATATGCCAGAGGATGCTTGCAGAGGTTTGGATGAAGTACGCGCCAGAGGTTATACATGGCTTCATACAAATCGCGTCCGGATTCCTTTCCAACGTAGCACCAGTCACCACCCACGTCATACAAGAGTTGAAAGCAAATGACCAGAATAGTTGAGATTCAACGAACTCTGAATCCAGCTGTTGAGCATTTATAGGTGTTAAAAGTCGCCGAAAGGTTCTTTCCATACCGTGTAAGAAATCTCCGTCCATCGATCTCCTATCATATTCCAGCTAAGGATCCTCGCAATATACAACCCCTCCACTGAGCATCGGGCCTCCGCGGTAAGCCTGAAGTGGTAGCCAAATCATTCTGAACGTTTTATGGTTGCCCAAAATGCTGTGAGGGTAGAGACGATCCACAGATATTGTCAGGGTGACAAGAGATGCTGAATCTCTCTGGGGAAGAGAATAGGCAAGTCGGGACACGATTGAAGAGGACGTCCATCGTCGTGACAATGAAATGTTTATTTGTTGTTGTCTGTATGCGAGATGTGTTGCTGCCGGCCCGGGGCTTTGGCCTTGCAAACACGTTTTGCTCATTGTTCTCATCCCCTGACTGGCACCAATTCTCAAAATCCAAATAAGGCTCAGAAAAAAATTCCAGGACGATAACAAAGTTAGCAATATCTAAACTTGTACAACTGAAGACTTGCGTGCAAGATGTTGCTGCTTGCAATCACCACCAAATCATCGATGCATCCCCAGTTCATTCGATTTTGCTGCAAGCTATAACCATTGTTTCGTCGGCGGCCCCATACCAACAGACATGCAAAGTGCATAATACAATCGAGAGGTCTTTGAACGAAGCAGTTTCCAGAAGGGAGCTATTGGGAGGAGAGTTACCACGCCGTAATACGAACACCAACTAACATCATAGTCTGTAGGGCAAAAGCGAGGACAGACAAAATGTTCTCATATTGACCTAAAATAAACCTACCCATAAATCTATTTCTTCTGGGCCTCTTACTCCGATGCTACATCAACCATGCAATTTTCCCTCTACTCGTGATCAGCAAAAGTGATGGCCGATGCCCTATTTGGCACAGCATGGTTGTTACGATTTCACCCACTTATTCATTTTCTTTCTTAATTATCAGAAGACCGACCTATCCCTGACCCCACGTGATCCCATAAAACCAGAATCGGATGGCTTAGACCAAGTAGCGGATAACTACGGCTCGCGCTTCCAGCACGACAACCGTATTGTCTTCATATGTTGTAGCTATTATTAGTACTACAGTTTTCGTATATAAGTAGGTAGCTCTCGCTGTAATACCCCAGCTTCGAGCTAAAGTTTATCAATACCAAACTTCTCTCTTAACTCGCTCGACTAAGAACTTAGTCTGATCTCTTCACTTATATCCGAACTCCATGAGACTCTCGGGTGACTGTCTGAACACGAGACAGCCTGAGTTTACTCTTGTTTGGATCACGTGAGGTTCAGGTCTAACAATTAGCTCGAAGCTTCCCTTCTTTCCTTGCGCACGACGCAAGCAAAGACCCATGCAACAAACCAGAGACCTGAACACTGCTGAGTTCCATATTGCCCTTGTGGCCATCCTCGTTCCCTTCATCCTTGTTATCATAGGAATCAGACTACGAGTCCTAATTCCGTGGACACTCGAAGCACGACATGTCCACCCACAGACGTACGAGCTTGAAACCCTCGAGCAGGAGCAACCCGTACCCCAGCCAGAGGCCGAAGAGTACTTGGGCGAACGTGACCAAGAAGCTGAAAGAGGGTGTGGATGCACTCGCCCTTGGGGCCTCCCACATTTCGCTAACCACCCCTACCGAGCTCGCACCCCTGCACCCATCTACGATGAGGACGCCTCGGAATACACCGCCTCTGTCGCCCAGGTCATCAGGATCAACACAGAGAGCACCGAGGAGTTCCCCACCCGCCCCTCCTCCGAAGAGCCCCGTCCCCTCAGTCCGGCCCACCTCCCCCGCAACCGAGCAACCATCGACCTCCCAGGACTCTACCAGCGGTCCTTCAGCCCCCTCACTGACCCTTGGCCGCAGCCACCGAGTTATACCCCCGGACGAATGGAGCAGCTTGAGCCCCGAGCAGAGGGAGAAACTCC
Organism: Armillaria luteobubalina; assembly: GCA_030435615.1. Classification (NCBI taxonomy): domain Eukaryota; kingdom Fungi; phylum Basidiomycota; class Agaricomycetes; order Agaricales; family Physalacriaceae; genus Armillaria; species Armillaria luteobubalina. The sequence continues at coordinate 696,996 of JAUEPU010000024.1, read as the reverse complement.
CAGCGACTGGTGGCATCGTACCCATCACGTTCCGCCCCTCCGGCATGCAAACATCAGGATTCCTGCCGGAGTCGTCTACCCCCCTTCCCTCTGAATTAGCCAGAACCGCATCCCCCTCGACCTCGTCCCTAGGGAACCTACGCATACTGGAAGAGGGAGAGGATGACGAGACTCAGGAGACGGAGTCGACAGCGGAGCCGAGTGGCTCAGTCAGAGAACCGGAGTGGCCGGAGGTCGACGACGACTATCCGGAGATCAAGACGTTCCTAACTGAGGAGGAAGTAGAAGAAGAATACGACTCCAGAGTTGATGAAAGATACACGCACATAGTAGAAGAGATTTCGTGGTTGGCGAGCGCATCGGGGGTTCGATATATGAAAGCAGAGCGAGAACGGGACGAAGAGGAGATGAAAAGGTTACGGGTACATGCCGCCCATGAGCAGGCCGTTTTTATGTTCAATACAGATTTTCCACTCTACACAAAGGCACCAATAACCAGCTATGATGAGCTGTACCCGCCTCCTCCCAAACCAATGCCCGACTCTCCCCCAAAACCGAAACGATCCATCCGGCAACAAGGCGGACCCCCAATCCCAGGGAAATCCTGACTATTCGCCGGAGCACCAGAAGAAACCGCGGAAGAACGAGAAGCCATGGCCCAGGCCTGCTGGGACCTCTACCACGACATTCTAGCCAAAGAAGCCAAGCTAGAAACTGCCAGGGAAGAAACGGCGCAGAAGCTAAACGATCTAGACGCACTGTGGAAGAAGCACAAATTTCCCCCTAACCCCAACAACGAACCGCCAGACATCGTCAACCCTGACCCACCTGGAGGACCACCCGCGCCAGACCGAGACTCACCCAGGGGCAGAGGAGACCTATGGTCCCTGCCCAGACCCCCGCCGGACCGAATGCCCCCAGCCCCAAACCTGGGACATGCCCGTGGAGCCGCTGCAGCCGACGCCCCTTTCCTCGGGGTCAAACCAACAATGATGCGAATGCCTGAAATGTTCTATGGGAAGCATGATGACATACAGAGGTTCTTCCTCCAGTGCGCCCTCTACTTCGAAGTACACCGAGGCTACTACGAGGAGTCCCAACAAATCACATTTGCCACATCCCACTTCGGCGGCAAGGCCCTCACCTGGTGGGTACATCACGCAGAACGATACTTCAGCCGCACCAACGGCAGATATCGCCTCCCCTCATGGAGAGACTTCGTTGAAGAAGTCCGGAGAGAGTTTGCTGACCCGGCAGTAGAAGAAGTACATGAGCAACGCATGTACGGATTACGAATGCAGGATGGCGGCGCCAACCGATATTTCCAGGAACTGGAACAACAAGCGCAACTCGCTGGTAGATGGGAAGATCAGGGAGAAAAGAGCCACATCGTCGCGGCAGTACGAGCCGGGGTACCAGATGAGTATACAATGGCCGTCGCATCTGGAGAAAATATTCCCCGAACTTACTCCCAGTGGAAGTGATGCATAATACAGATCAACGACCAACGAGCGGTCAAACGGGCCTTCGACCGAACTCACAAAGGCTATCGCCCCCAGGACCCCCGAAACTGTCAAAACGCCCCTCGCAGCGATAACCGCGCACTGCCCCGAAACAATAACAGAACCCCGAAATACCAGAACACGCCACCTCCGCCACCCAAGGAACCCAGACCCTCCAGTACCAACACTGGGACCGGACCAGTCTATGGCGGCCAAGGCCAGCCAATGGATATAGACCGGATCCGACGGGAACGGCGCTGCTTCAACTGCCACCAGAAAGGCCACTTCACCGCCGACTGCAGACAGCCGAGGAAGCCAAGGGACGGAGGCGGAAGGTTCACCCCATGCAACAACAATAACCGCCACAACAATCGAGTAGTAGAACAAGAGGTAGAATCAGACGAGGAGAAGACGCCCTTGTCCTCAGGAGTCGAGGAGGTAAAAGACGGGGCCGACGAGTAAGTGATTCTACTCGGTCGGCCGGACTCTCTAAAGGTGCATTACATACTGCTGGACGGACTTATAATACTTCTGTAGGACTCTCTCATACGCATTCAAATATACCCATCTCTATCGCCCTCAGAAAAGCACCCAAGGAATCGCAGAATCGGTATAGTATTCTAACTAATATGATGGACCAGGAAGACGAGGAGTACCTCGCCAATATAGAACGAACCCCGACGGGAAGCGGGACAATACTTCCCCCTAGGACCGAGTCCCATTCGGGATCTTTGCCCAGGATCCCACAGGACAAGTCGCGATGCGCACCTGAGGGGGTTCTCCCGGGACGGCCCAAGGTTTACAGATCCAGGAATGACAGCAAGTGGAAGCATGTGGCTTCCCCCAAAAGAAGAATCCCTCACCGCAAACAGCTGCAGCAGAGGGAGCACGGAGTGGCAATAGCCCCGGGCGGCAAGACCAAAGGAGCGATCCCTTGAGAAAAACTAACTGCGCCTCCTGTAGATACGCACCCGAATGCCGGAGACAATCCGACTCAGGGCGGACAGGACAGAACGGAAAAGTCTTCTCCCGGATCAGAACAGTTCTCAACCGATGGGGCACAAGCGCCTTGTCCGCCACACGAGACGGGTGGTAGGCGCGCCCAAGACCCAATAAGTCCCCCTCCGCTTCATCCTAACTCACGAAAAGTCTCTCTAGAGGAAGTACCGGACGAAGAAGACGACACGTCCTACCGACTGGCTGCTGCAGCCAAAAATGCAGACACATGCGGGCCATCCCTGAAGTGAAAAAGTCCTCCGTTGGAGGCAAGACGCCCAACCTGCGGAGCCAAAAGAACGGCTACCAACGGCGGCAACGTCCTGGTGGAAACACCCATGAACCCTAGTGGCTCTAGATGGACAAAGAAGAAGGCCGAGGAAGAGTATAACGAAGATGATGACCCTGAGTGGCAAGAGTATCTCAAGGGCCACCGCTATCGCAAGGAGGGAGACCCCGACGCCACCGACATGAAGGCGTACAACAGGTGGTGAACGCAGGTGAAGAAGGATCACGACTGGACAGAACTAAAAACTATCAAGAAGGAGGAATCTGGATACATGATTCCATTCGAAACGGAATGGACATGGCGCGCAATCAGACAAGCGACGGGCAGTTACGAAGCCCGCGCCATATTAGCGCACTGGACCCACAAGATGCAACAAGCAGAAGCAGACCGAGAAATGCTAATGCGCATCGTCACTCTTCCCCGCACCCAAGTGCTCGAACAGTTGGAGGAACTACACAAACCGGTCCAATACATCCGAAGGAGTGCTCGAGCCGGGGCAAAAGACTTAACCACTGAAATCCGCCTCGAAACCCTCACCAATCGCCAGACCCTTAAAACTACCGCCCTTATTGATAGTGGATGCACTGGAAGCTCTATTGACCGCAAATATGTAGAAGAACACGATCTACCGACCCGAGCAACCAGTGCTCCAATACCAGTATACAACGCAGACAGCACGTGCAACAAGGCTGGCGAAGTTACCCACTTCGTCAAACTCAGAATGACCATCGGAGGACATTCTGAACGAATCGACCTCGCAGTCACAGACCTAGGCATGAGAAGAGTATTCCTCAGACATGACTGGCTAATACACCACAACCCAGTCATCAATTGGAAAACACAGAAAATCATATTCAGGCGATGCCAGTGCCAAAAACAGCCGTTCACCCTACCAGACGCAGACCTGGAAGACAGATGGGACGAAGAACTAGAAGAGGGAGATACTATATTAGCAGTAGACATGACAGAAGAAATAGAAATCAGGGCGATTCACCATGCCAATGATTTAGCCGCAAAAGCAAGTGAAGGGAAACCAAGGAAGAGTTTCAAAGAAATGGTACCTCCCAACTACTGGGATTTCCAAGATTTGTTCTCGAAAGACAATTTCGACGAACTCCCCGACCGAAAACCCTGGGACCATGCCATTGAACTTACCTCCAATGCCAGCAATACCCTCGACTGCAAAGTATACCCGCTAAACTGAAACGAACAGGAAGAACTTGACAAATTCTTGGATGAGAACCTTTCCACTGGGAGAATTTGTCCCTCAAAGTCCCCATTCGCATCACCGTTCTTCTTCGTCAAAAAGAAAGACGGCGCCCTCCATCCTGTCCAAGACTACCGAAAACTCAACGAAATGACAATCAAAAACTGATATCCCTTACCACTCATTTCGGACCTTATGGACAAACTCAGAGGCGCCAAATATTTCACCAAGCTAGACGTATGCTGGGGATATAACAATGTACACATAAAAGAAGGCGATGAATACAAAGCCGCCTTCCGCACCAATCGGGGATTGTTCGAACCAACGGTGATGTTCTTCAGACTCACAAACTCCCCTGCCACATTCCAATGGATGATGAACGACATCTTCCACGACCTGATTGCTGAAGGAAAAGTGACCATATACCTCGACGACATCCTCATATTCTCCAAGAATCTCCAAGAACATCGACAGATAGTTCGACGAGTACTCCGATGCCTACGGGAACACAAGCTGTTCCTCAAAGCCGAGAAGTGCGAATTCGAAGTCCTAGAAACGGAATACTTGGGAGTGATCATCAGCGAAGGATCAGTCAGAATGGACCTGGTCAAAGTCAAAGGGATTACGGAATGGCCAACCCCCACCAAGAAAAAGGAGCTACAAAGCTTCTTAGGTTTCACAAATTTTTACCGAAAATTCATCAAAAACTACTCCAAGATAGTGCGACCAATGACCCAACTCACCAGGAATGCCCCTTGGAACTGGGGCGCCGCCCAAAATCAAGCATTCCAACAGTTGAAGAAGCAGATGGCAGAAGACGTTATCCTGGCCCTACCGAAAGAAGACGGAAAATTCAGAGTAGAAGTGGACTCCAGCGAAGGAGCCATTGGCGCAGTGTTAAGTCAACAGCAGGATGGCAAGTGGAGACCCGTAGCCTTCCTTTCAAAGTCGTTGACGACGACAGAAAGGAACTATGAGATATATGATAAGGAACTCCTCGCCATAATGCTAGCCCTCGCCGAATGGAGACATTACCTAATGGGAGCCGCGGTTGACTTTGAAGTCTGGACAGACCATCAAAACCTTCAATATTTCCGTAAACCCCAAAAACTCAATCGCTGACAAGCCCGTTGGGTAACAGAACTCGCCAAATACCACTTCTCCTTACATCACAAACCCGGCACAGCCAACCGAAAGGCCGACCTCTTATCCAGACGAGATGACCATGACCAGGGAAAAGAAGACAACGATGAAATCGTAGTCCTCAAACCCGAACACTTCCGAGCAATGATCATGCCCATGTCATCCAGCATTCACTTGAAAATCAAGTGTGCTACCGAGAGCACCGACAAATGGGACTGAGGAATCTCCGATTCCTTAAACCACGAATGAGGCATCACAATGGAGAAAGGACTCCTGATGCTCACCGGAAGAATCTACGTACCCCGAGACGAGAAACTCAGGGGGGAAATTATTGCCATGTCTCACGACCACCTCACTGCCGGACACCCAGGCATCGACAAGACCAATGAACTCGTCCAAAGAGAGTATTGGTGGCCAAAGATCAAGCAAACCATTGAGAGATATGTGAAAGGATGCGAGACATGCCAGCGAGTCAAGTCCAATACTCAGGCACGCAAAGCACCCCTTCATCCCAATGCAATCCCATCCAAACCATGGACCCATATCTCTGTCGACCTAATCACCGGTCTCAAAGAATCCGGCGGATACGACGCAATCTTAGTTATAGTAGATAGATTTTCAAAAGAAATCATCCCAGTAGCATGTAACGGAACTCTCACATCGGAAGGAACTGCCAAGATATTCCGCGACAAGGTTTTCGCCATCCACGGTATGCCAAGAACTGTAATCTCGGACAGAGGTCCTCAATTCGTCTCCAAGTTCATGACAGACCTCTACCGAATTCTCCAAATTACTCCCAACACCTCCACCGCTTTCCACCCCCAGACCGACGGACAGACAGAAAGAGTCAACCAAGAAATCGAGAAATATCTAAGGATATTCACTAGATATCAACAAGATGACTGGCACGAATGGCTCGCATTAGCAGCATTCGCCCACAACAATCGAAAGCATTCTGCCACGGGCCAAAGCCCTTTCTTCACCATTTACGGACTCAACCCCCGAGTCATCCCAGAAACTGAATGCTGAAGTCCCTTCACCAATCCCGCAGCCGGAAATTTCGCATCACAAATGCAGAAAATCCACAAACTATGCAAACAAGCCCTCCAAGAAGCTGCCGCCAAAATGAAAACCCAATACGACAAACGAAAAGGCAAGGCAGTAGCATACAAGAAGGATGACTTGGTATGGCTCGACACTACGAACCTCCACCTCCCACGGCCAAAGAAGAAACTCGATGACAAACGAGTAGGCCCATTCCGAATCCTCGAGAAAGCAGGCGCCTCTGCCTATAAACTCAAACTCCCCCCTCATTGGCGTATACACCCTCGCTTCAATGAAAAACTTCTAACCCCATACACACCGCCAGCATTCCCGAACCAAGAACTTCCACCACCACCGCCTCCGGACCTTATCGAAGACGAAGAACAGTACGAAGTCAAAGAAGTCCTCAACACTCGAACCCAAAGGGTAAGAGGAAAGAAGGGCCAACCTTCTCGACTAGTAACCGATTACTTCGTAAAATGGACAGGCTGGACAAGGGAGCACAATGACTGGGTAACGGAAGAAGACATGGAAAATGCCCAAGAAGCGATAGAGGACTATCAACAGAGCCAAGCAGAACATGGAAGAGCAGTAACGGCCAAGGTCATCGTAAACCCAAAAGCGATAAAAGAAATCGTGGGACACAAGTACAAGGAAATTGGGGACGGAGCATGGAATTACTTTTACACGGTCGAACAAAACAATGGAAAAAGGATTCAAGTCCAAAACCCAGACAGAGAAGCATGGATAGAATATATTCAGGACTATTGGAGAGCACTGAAGGAAGAACTAGAAGAGATGCCAGAGCCCTAATGGCAGTCGGGATGACTGCCTTAACGAGAGGGTAATGTTACGATTTCACCCACTTATTCATTTTCTTTCTTAATTATCAGAAGACCGACCTATCCCTGACCCCACGTGATCCCATAAAACCAGAATCAGACGGCTTAGACCAAGTAGCGGATAACTATGGCTCGCGCTTCCAGCACGACAACCGTATTGTCTTCGTATGTTGTAGCTATTATTAGTACTACAGTTTTCGTATATAAGTAGGTAGCTCTCGCTGTAATACCCCAGCTTCAAGCTAAAGTTTATCAATACCGAACTTCTCTCTTAACTCGCTCGACTAAGAACTTAGTCCGATCTCTTCACTTATATCCGAACTCCACGAGACTCTCGGGTGACTGTCTGAACACGAGACAGCCTGAGTTTACTCTTGTTTGGATCACGTGAGGTTCGGGTCTAACAGTGGTCTCAGGTCTGTGATCACAAAAAATTCTAATTGTGTCGTCTACCGTCACCATCATTCCAAATATACCAACTATCCATCCTCTAAAACCATGTGTGACCTCCCTTTGCCTTGAGAACAGCCTTGATCCGATCCAACATGGACACAATATGCTTATCAATGTCCATCAAGGGCATTGAGGCCCACTCCTGCAAAACCGCCTCTCACAGTGCCTTGATACTCGTTGGATGCCTTGGGAGTGCATGGAGATGCTTCTTGAGCTCATGCCAGACTGGTTCAATGGGGTTAAGATCAGGAGAATTTGGTGGATGGGGGAGGAGAGGGATGTTATTTTGTGCAAGCCAGTGTTTGGTGGTCTTGGCTGTATGACTTGGTGCACCGTCTTGCTGGAAGGCAAGCCCTGGCCGGGCTTCCTCCAAATCCTTCCAAAACACTTTCAACTGACCCTCTAGCACTTGCTCCTGATAACGAGCTCCTGTCATTCCTCCGCCTTTTCCACCAGGATACTCAAGAACAACTAATGGCCCCTTCCACCCCAATGCGACACATCCCCACACCATTACATGCATGGGAGACTGCTTAAATGTTGGCACCACACAGGTCTCATCCAACTCTTCATCAACACGCCGTGTCACGAAAATCCAACCTGTCTTATCATCAAGATGGATGTAACATTCATCTGACCAAACCACCTTCCACCAATCCTGCTCCTTGTGATCCTTTGCCCATCCTTTTCGCACCTTCTTTTGTCCTGCAGAGAGAAAGGGACGTTTCCGTGCAACACATCGATGGAGTCCATGGTCCTCCAAGGCCTTGGCAATAACCTTCTCACTTGCATCAATGCTGACTTCATTACTGAGGTCCCTGAGTGGCATTCGGTGGTTTTTTACAGCTGCACGGGCAAGACGACGAGATGTACGTTCATCAATCTTCTTCAGCCGTCCACTATGGGGTAGGTTTTCGACGGAACCATGCTCCCTGTACTTCCGCCAGATTTTTCGTGCTGTCTCATATGGAATGCCAATGAGGAGGGCACTTTCATTTAATTTGTGTGTAGTGAGCATAGCACCAATGAACTGGTTTTTTGCTGCCTCATCATGTTCATGTCGCATTGTGTCTTTGGGCATCAGAAAAAGAAGTAGAATAACATTAGCGCAGTAGCTACACAAACAAAAAAAATAATGATTGGACATGTCTGTGTTTGGTAGTGGCCATCACTTTCGCCAATCACGAGTATATCACAGCAGCGACACTCGCCTTCACCTCTACCTCACCAAATGCGACTCCCATAGTCGAGAGGCATTGCCTTGACCCTTCAGACCTTGTCGAATGTTGTCAAGAAATTGGTCCTACCAACACTACCCTTTTCACAGCTCAGGAAATCAATGCTCCTGTTGATGCCTCCCATATAGTCGGGTACAACTGCTCCATTCCGACCATTGAAATTGCTAGCCAGGCATCACAGTGATATGTCTGTCTTACCATATGAGGTTAAACAGGGTTGTTAATCAGACAAAAGCCGGTATCCAGACATAAATCAGATGTGCTGCAGCCACCAGGTATTTTACACCAGCAATGGTATGCTGATTCCAAATCATGTTCTAATGGTCTGCTGATATCCGAGCTGAACAGGGATGTACACTGCGGTGAATTGTACCAAATCTGTTTACTGATGGTAGTTTGTTCCTGAATGGCGGTTGACTCTCTCAATTATTTTATAATCCCCTACGAAATCTGTATTCTCCGAGCCTCTTTGAATGTGCACATTATCAAAGGCACCTCAATCATAACTACCATCAGTACCACGACGAACATCATGAATGGTCGAACAGTTGTCAAGTGTGTAAAATGGCAAGATAAGACTTGCAATTTTAAGACGCTTTCCAAAAGGCATAATCATCAAAGATATGGCTATCTTTTCTTCAATTGTCGGTGCTGAAATGCTTTCGAAATCCATAACCCTAAACATATGGAACGTTTCCTTCAGAGACGATATAAATTAAAGGATTAATCCATCATACCGACTAAAAATCCACGCCATCATGATCTTTGGGTCCCTCTTTCCCATCGCTATCTTTCTTGTCAGCGCAACAGCCATAGCCTCCATGAGCTGCTACGACAAAGGCGACCTCGTCGAATGCTGCCAAATCGTCGAACCAGCCAGCAGCACCCTTATTTCCGAGAAAGATATTCAAGCGGGGGATCTTGCACATGACAAATCAGTTGGGTTTAACTGTACCGAGCCTGAAGGCGACATCGTGGACGGAACATTGCAGTGGTCTATATTTCTGCGATTTCATTAAAAGGAGCTGACACTATGACAACGCATAGTGAGAATCATAGTTCGAGCGAGTTGTGTTGCGGTCATGAGCTATTTATCATGAATGACGGTAATTTGTTTCTGTTGAAGTACTGAATTCACCAAGGACACTAACAGACTTTACAAGGGACTGTTACCGCAGTGAATTGCACAAGCATCATTGACTAACTTTGGCTTTCATCCTTTTATTCTCAGCAGTCAACTTTATTATCTCTCAGTCGGGAAATTTCTATTTGTCACCTATAATGACCGAGGGCACATATTTTTATTTCAAACCTTTTTAGTTAAACTAGTTTTCATTCTACTTCTTTGCCCACTTCCGTATGACCCCAGAAACCCAATAGTAGTCAGCCAGTTCAAGCCAGCATATTCAGAATGATAGATACTTTTGTAGTAGATAAGGTCCATGTAGCAGATGGAGGCATGCTGCACCGCCTGTATTATACTGAATGTAAGGCTAGTTAGTGGCCCGAGGTTTAAATTTCAAAGGTCAAATGAAGCCCAGAAGAGGTGTCATCTGAGCAGAGGCAGCTACTGAATGACGCATATTTCCAAAGTTCCAGTGAACACTGGTAATAGCTTGGAGAATAGGGCCCTGAGCTGTCAGGATTGTGTCAGGAAAAACAGGGCACAACACGTGTCTCGTCATGGATCACCTGACTCTATAACGTCACTCGTTCTGTTCTTTTCAATTTGAAATTTGAAATATGCCCCTGCTTTTCACTATTATATGCGGTAGTATGGTCTCTCATCTTCTCCTCCAGATCGTTGCGACGAAATAGGTCTTTGTGCTCGGGTTGGTGGAAATTTCTCATAGGGGAGACCCGGTAGTAGCAATTCGACGCGAATGTGAAATGTAATACTTTCGCCAGTACTTGTGCTCGTTATATATTCCTAGTGCGACCGTCTACCTTTTTTGGGAGATACGATTGCTGATCTGCTCTGTGGACTCCTTATCACAGTGAACATCCGCATCTCATGTCTCACTTGAATCAAGCCCCTGCCCGAGTCGCGTTGGCAGGATGCAAGCAAACGAAGGACAGTGGTGCGACCCGGCTTCAGTGATTATACCTGGTGAATAACATTCATCAAAGCCTTTCGTCTAATAGGTGGATTATACCCCTGCATTTACTCTATTCTGACAGCTAACGCTAGGTTTCTTTTTGGACTTATTTTGACCATTGTAGGGGAGATGAGTTGGACTTAGCAGTGCTTTTTGACTGGTTCCCAGTGTTTATAAGATAATCTATGTGTAAACAAGCGGACGAAGAGGATCTCACATCTACTAATAATGTGATGGGTACTTTATTTTACTTTAGACAACTGCACCACTGATCTTCTTTCTAGATGGATACCTTCATGAAATGTCAATGAGCAAGATTCTTGGCTACAGCCATCAGTTTGATCATTCCCCATATTTCTATTATCTTTACTCCGGTAGCTCCTTTAGTACTATCCATTCTTTCCCTCTGTCTCGAGTTTTCTGCCCAGGGCCGGCCGTCCCACGACACATACTCAGGCGCGCGCCAAGCATAGCCAGGAGTGCCCCAAGGACTGGTATAGCCTTAAATTCCGCCCTCTGGCATCAATTGCCATTCGTTCCTGAACATTACCCATGCCATGACGAGCAGACTTCCAAAAGAGATGAGAACACGCTTCGACAGACATTGACCCTCGTCTTTTTCTCTTATGTTACTCCACCAGAAGGACAGTCATCTGATCGCGTATCCCATCCTGGCGGTGTTTTCACTTATTATTGTATGGTGATATGGTGTTATTGTGTTGTTACTAGAGGAAGCTCCCAATAAGGAACGGCCGGTACCTTCTCATGAATCCAGGAACGTTTATACCATTTATACAGCAGGGGAGGTCTCATGGGTTTCTTTTCCATTTTCGACTAGTATTCCGATTAGTGGAGTGGGTTTTTCTGACCAAAATTTCTCTTCCTCGCCCTTGTAAGCCGTTTCCCCTCGAGGAGAAGAGGACTTTCCCCTAGTGGTGGATTTTTTCGTAGCGTCCTTCGGTCAGACACAGAGGGAACGAAACAAAGTAATGATCCTCAATGCTTTACACCATCTCGATTTCGTCTACCGTCAACATTTCAGAAACATCGAACGGCGATGCATCCTGTCAATTTGTCACTGCGTCCCTTTCCGCTCCTCTCTCGAAGGAGCTTATCTTTCTGCACACGTATGTTGGGGGTACTATGACCTCATCAAGTAACGTATAGAATTGTGATACGTCAGCAACATTGATGTTCTTCGAGTAAGGAATGCTACTTGCCCAAAAGATCACGAGCGAATAACTTCCTATTGAAATCATTGTTTGCAGGACCCCACTATTTACAATAGTATAACACCTGCCTACATGGCTGACTTGGTCATTCAAGACAAGTCACAGGTTGTGTTCTAACCATAACGGATTATTATCACTGATCTGTCACCATAGACAGCATCCTGAACACATGAGAGGAATCAGAAACATTGGAAATTTGATTGACAGGAATACGGCTTGCATCGCGTTGGTCAACCCCGTGTTGCATCCGGCACCAGGTAAACCTTGTACATCCTCATATTCTTAACCCTTGGCTAAGCTGTGGAGGGGCAATAGGACTGTACTAATGCGTTGTAGTGTTGAGATAAGTCTCGAAATGCTACAACGGTTTCAAGGAGCCAAGATTTAGGTGGCCTGGAGAAATTTGAAACCCCGGCTTCACAAAAGTTTTCATAATGTACGTCATTTAATTTAGGTGGATAGATGAGCAGATCAGGGTGTGTCGGTTTATTCACCGGGTATTGCTTCCGATTCACCTTCTGTGCGTAGGGGACAAACGATAGGAAAGGGCTAATGTGTGATGTACCGGGCTTTGCGACACAGTGAAGATACACAAGTGAAAGCAGTGTAAAGGAGAACAAGGGAACGATCTCATCATGGTACCAGGGCGGTAGGATCTAAGTAACAAGATGAGAGCATGGCGCTTTGATTCCAGTATTTTTCTACAAAGAGACTTAAGGGGGAGATGAGTGTTATGACATGCATACGGAAAGTAGACCCCATGGCAGTAGACTAGTACGCCTCCGCACCGAGAAAGGTACCATCTTTGACTGATATTCGCTTCTTCCCAGTGGCGCATCATGAATACCGTACTAGTATGCTCCATCTACCGGTCCTGGGGGCTCAGGCCCCAGGCTTTGGCAGCTGTCGGGTAACTCATTATGACTTGCGCAACCATGGCCAAATGACCTCCGCACTCGGGGATAACACAGAGGACCAGAGCCTACAAAAAGAGGTGAGTATGGTAGGATTGATCAAGTCGAACAGCCCACACAGTTGTACAGCTTTATCTCAGTTCACAATGTTTGCTCGTCTCTCCACTTTTACCCTCCTGGCTTTGCCTATCCTTGCGACCGCCACTGCTATCGTCCCTCGTAGTGACGGGGCGTCATGCAGTGCCACTGGTACCGCACAGTGCTGTTCTTCCACTCAGAGCGTTAGTAAACTCTTGAACTATTGTTCATTGCTGGAAGCTGAAAGAAAATGCTATAGCCCAGCTCCAACATCGTTCAGAGCCTTTTGGGCCTCCTCGGAATTCCCATCGGCAGCGTGACTGCGAATGTGTAGGTTTTTCACATGCTGAACGTGTAGTCTGATCATTGAGCCCTTTCACTACAGCGGTCTTACCTGCAGCCCTATTACCGTCCTCGGTCTTGGCGGTACCCAGTGCTCCAACCAAGTTGTCTGCTGTGACAACAACAGCTTCGTGAGTAATTCAACTCTGAAAATCGAAGCCATGCTTACATATTCACAAAAAGAACGGCATTATTGCTTTGGGCTGCACCCCCATCAATGTTGGCCTCTAAGGGAATATCCCCAAGTGCTCTGGAATGACTTGAACGGAGTAGCGCGATATTGTATTCATCTGTTGTTACAGTAGACAGATCGAGAAATCAATGGTGCTAGATAAAGAACGAAGATGTGATTAAAAAGGCTATACTTCATGAAGGAAGATGAACGCACCATACTGCAAATAAGTATATGTTGGACAGGGATACCGTGAAACGAAAGCTAAGTTCCTACCGAATGACTATCCAAGTAGAAACAACTTCATTGCCAAGACAAATAACCACGGAAATGCTCATATCCTTATGGCACTATTGGATGATGCGTTGATGTACGTTCAATTTGGCGCATGGACTCTTGCCGTTTGTCTCAGAAACATCACACGTTTGACGAATACCCAAGAGAGAGATTTCAGGCCAGAAGTTATGAACGTGCTCGCGTGGACATCCCAATGATAGCAGGCAGACATTGCGCCAAAACAGCTTTCCTGTTTACAATCTGCTATTAGAGAGTTATTTAGTACCCCTCCTGCAGAACCCGAATCACCTTGTCATCGGTAAGAAACTCATAATGTCCTCCATCCACAAAGTCGACCCGCGTATTCGGTAGACACCTTTTTGCCCCAAGGTCCCTCCACTCCGGCTTATCGTCTTCGGGAAGCGAGCCCTGGCAGCCTTTCAGTGCGACTACCACAGAGATTGGAGCCTTGACGGTCCGCAACCACTGTGACATCGCTTCCATAGAGGATCGACCGTCCTTGCAAGTCGTCAAAGTATAGACAAACACAGAAACTGCCATCAGATAGCTTTTGAAATATAGGCTAACTGCCCGAATGATATCATTATCGCATTTCCCATGCCACGCATCATTGAGCTTCTTCAGAGAGCGCAGCAACGGACGAGGATTCCCATCCCTCATCATCATCTCAGCAATCGCCTCGGTCCCCTTCTCGAAAAGAGCATCCATATTCGCTGGGATTCTAGGATCTGGGTTTCCCGCCTGGTTTGCAGAATAGATGAGCAATGCAGGGAAATGGTCTAGCATGGTGGCCTGCAAAACCACGTCGCCGTTATCTTCGAACAGCTTTACAAGTACGACGAGTAGGACGCTGGTCTGGGAATATGCTGCGAAACGATAGGGACCCAACGGTCGTTCGACTTTGATCTTCTGGAAATAGAAGGTAGCCATGTCTTCGAGAGTGTTTAAGGGTGTCTCCGGTGTCACTTGGAGGGTCCAAACTGCTGTCCAGAATTTATCCGCGTAGCAAAGATATTCAAACGCTAAACCTCCAGCACCTGTTGCTCTTTCATCAGACAAAGTCAGGACTAGAATATAAAACGAGTAAACCAACCGGGAATTATGATCAAAGGAGGCTCGCCTTGCCCTTCACGCAGTTTGACGATCGTCTGTCCCAGGGTATTGGGGCCGATTTCAGGATACAGTTCTTGTCCAAGAGCCGCGTTCTGGGGGACGGCTCTTGAGCCCAAAATGATGTCAAAAACAAAGGCACCGAGCTTCGTGACTGTAGGTTTATCGAAGACAAAGCTCGACGGAAGAGATCTGATGATCCCTACTGGCACAACTTTCCGCAGCACCCTGACGATAGAGTTTCGTATCAAAGTTGCTGTCAAGCTGTGCATGCATAACAGTCAGTAGACTGATGAATACGTCAGTTTTCGGGCGCACCTATCACCGCCAAGTATGAAAATGTCACCATTATCACCAACATTTTCCTCAAAGGTGCTTTTGACAATGTCGCGAACAATATTGGTGACCGATTCGAGTGTAGGGTTTTGTAGGAAAGTTGTTTCGGGTACTGGGGAGTAGACCGCGTCCACGACATTGTAGATCTCGTCGATTTCTATCTCGTACGCTTTGAGTGTGTCTCCTCGTCGTAATGTACCCTTAGCTGTAAATTCAAAGGGTTTGCTCGGGCTTGTGACGAGGATCATCTATAATACAAAAAGTAAGTCAGAATGATGTACAAACCATGCATGCAATTGAGATTCTGGACCTCTTTGTAGATCCGTGAGTGCTGAGGCGCTTTCTGGTTCACTTGTGCGACTGATTCCCTATTTTATAGTTCTTGTTAACGTGAAAAAAGGCAAGCCAGAAAAAGACGGCTAACCAAATGAGCGACCGGTATTCCACAAGACGCTTCGTGTCTTTTGGATCGAAGACACATTCAGGAGAGGGCTGGATGAGGACTCCTGGCAGAAATTTTCCTCGGCCAAACATGACGGCACCGGCGATATGCCCGTTGCTCATTAAGGCTATCTCTACATAGACGCCATTAGAACCAGTGTTATTTTATAGGCCCCGGCATCCTACCTATTGGCTCAGGATTCGTCTACCGAAGAATTTTAAAACGGCAAAAGCTTCGAAATTATTTTGCAATTTCTTGAGGGCTCACCTTTTCCTGCACAGAAGAAGATGGAAAGCAAGCGGTGAGTTCTTCCCGTTGGAACCTCAGAAAGAGGTTGACGACTTACTCCGGTGCTGTGTGTAATTTGTTCGTCTGTGTATGAGAGTAATTAGTACACATGAAGAACACGATAAATATGACGGTACCAGTTCTCCCGTAAACCTTCCATAATCTCGGGTTTGAAGGATGAAGCTGTACTAGATCCTTCATATCTAACGCCTCGATCCCATCGATCTCAGCATTAAAGGCTGCCGGCGCATAGGCCCCAGATTTCTATAAAAGCAAACTGTGCCGTTGTCGTGGGTATATAAGGCACTGTGTTGAATCTGTACCTTGACGTAGAGACCATATATATCCTTCTCTTCTGTTGGTACGAGCGTGACATCCGATTGGCGAGAAACCTATCCGGCTGTTGAACTCCGACGAAGTCAGAAATAGACTGGATTGCTTACTCTCATCCACTCCCAACCTTCGGGCGATACAGATTCTATTTAAACACATTCTCAGAACAATTTAAGTTTATCAGCATAATACACGTACTTGGAACGAGGACTGAGACGCATCCAGCCTCCGTTCTGCACTATGTTAGCCTCTCAAAGAACGGAAGTTCCACGATAACTTACGATCCGATCGTCGAAAGTAAGCGAATCCCGTTACGGGCTAGGTTATCCCCTGTCTCTTTGGAAAGAGGTCCTCCGCCAAAGAGCTGCAAGTACATTAATACACAAGAACATTCTTATGGAACAATACTTACGACGCCTGTTGTCGCTTTCAGAGCTTGAACGGCGGCTGGATCCTGAACTAATTCCTAGAGAGACATTTGAGCAAGCGGCCGATAGAAAACTGGACTGATGTACTTCTAGAAACGACGGGACAGTAAAGACATAAGTGCAATTTGTTTTGACTACGCTAGATATATAACGGCTAGCAGTAATTGCAGCGGGCTGTTGTTGATGGAAATGTGCAGAGATGGCACCTGTCGAAACCTTCGCATAGACATGAGTACTGGAGCGAACCCGGTAGAGCTGACAATACTTACGCTGAACGATGCGATCCAAAATCCGATAGTATCTAGGAGGATTATCAGAATGCCGTGGAGCGAAACCGCTGCGTACTTACGGTACATGGGCCATGCTTGTGCAGAGAAAACCTCACCACAAAGATCCACTTCACCGTAATCTGTCAGATCTTTGTTAAATGTTGGTACTAAAGCTGTGCTTCAAAATACTTACATGGGGTCTTCATTAGCTGCAATAGAAACTCATGAGTAAGAGATATCGGGCTGGGAAAGCCAGTCGTTCCGGATGAGTGCATTATAAGTGCTGTTTGTGTCCATTCCGGTCGCTTGAACGGGGGCAGTGGCTCGTGGGTTTTGAGGTTGCATGAATAGATATCGCTGAATGTCGGCATCGGGATGATGGCAATATTGTTGCCGTCGTGCTGGTGACAGACTAGATTAGCAATCGTTTGCACCGGCGGGTCCCCGCTGATGACGAGATATTTTGTGTTAGTCATTTTCATCAGATGCGTGACTGCGGGAGCTGAGTTGCGGACAGAGATAGGGAAAGGGATGTATCCGAGGCGCATGATGCCGACGATTGTCGCATAGAAAGTTAGTGTATCTATGAATGATTTGAGTATCACTATGAAGAAGCCAATACAAGACGCACCAGTATTAGCTAAAATTCCTATCACGATGACAGAATCATCGTGAATATATTTCTGGAAGTATCGGCCAGCTGTATGGAACGCAGCGGCTCCTTCGTTCCAGTAAATGGTACGGATATCATTGCTATCGGGATCCTCATGTTGAAACAGCGCGTGGTCGGGACTATGGGTCCCATTGTAGTCTACCAATTCTGGGAACATAAGCGAGCCATCTACAGGGGGAGGACTGAAGGTAAGCGATGAGCGGCCCTGGGGAGTTGGGAATGCCATGGCAAAATAAAGTGGGACGTTGTTTGGAAGAACGTCTGTATAGCGCCCACTATTCGGTATAGGCGTCGACTCGGATATGGTTTATATACGAGTGACATGTCCCCCATCGTCTGACCATGCTATTTCTGCCACATTAGTTTATATATGAGATAAGTGTATGGATACCAAGATAGACTCTAGATAAAGATAGACAGCCAGTCGAGATCCGATGATTCACAGTTTGTTGACCCCAACTTTTCCGCTGAAAGTTGATCAGAGCAGCGTTATCCGTGAGAGAGAGATGTGTGAGATATTGGTTCAATGCTTTATTCAAGGTACAGCGCCCGTGTCTTTCGAGGGGAAGCCACTGGTGAAAGCGAGATGGAAAATATGTGATTCGGGAGTCCGGCACGGTCGGATCGAAAAGCCGAGCCGTAGCCGGAGTTGCCGGACATCCCAACTTCGGTCCTTCTCTCAGCTCTGCGACGTTTTGACTGGTCAAACTCCCTGTGACATGATTGACGCACTATTTTTCTTCTTCCGCCACCATCCTTATCGCATTCATCCTTCTTTCAAATTGCCAGTCGGTCGTAGGTCACGGGAAGGCCCTTTTCGCGGACAACTAGCATACATCAAGTTCTACTATCGCATATCCTCGAGATCGCGAAATGGTCTGCACCAACGGTGAGGAAAATCGAGAGCGTGGCTCGATGGGCTAAGCCTGGGTCAACAAAGGATACCATTGGTCGCTGCAAAGAACGACCGTGGTTAAGCAATATGTATACCGTACCCTTCGTCGTAATGCAGGGCGGGTCAGATCAATCTTAAAATCCCTGTAGATTGATATCTACCCGTGGTCTATCCTACATCCATATACTTTCTCTCTACAACCTCGTCGTCAAATTCCTCTGTCGCAGTCTTTCCCTACAACGGAATCTTCTCGATCGACACATCCCCAACCAAAACTGTTGGCTATCAATTTTTCTCATTCACAACCGTCAGCACTCTCGCACTTTCGTATTCCCACATCGAAGGCGGATTTGGCTTGTTCTGTCGTTCACGAGACCTCATTATAGAGCTTGAAGCGTAAGGTCGGCTCAGGGATTGCGCCAGTCCATGTTGGCCAACTCGTTGATAGAGACGGGGATGCGGAAAGTGTCAATTTTCGAGTTGAGTCAGGCCTTCCTGGATGACGTACAGAAGAACTGACTGTCGGCGCCGTCAGATTTTTGAAAGAGTTCGTTCTTATTGGTTGTGTTATGGCTTGTATATCCAGTTAGGTAGGGTATTATTATTTGTGTCAAGGTTCTTCCGGAAAATGACACTTTTAAGTACCCGAATACAGAAATAATGAATCGTTCGTTCATGATCGACCCCGTGTTCTCAGACATCCAAAGCGCTAGGGGCTTCGAAGTACAAGTTCGAACATTGCGGTTTACGATGAAATCCGCCGAACTGAAGGTTGAAGAAGGCACCGTGACGAGGTACTATTTTTGTTAAAATTAGGCTAATATTCCTTGCATCTAATTCAACCGTCAACGAGGCTTGAAAATTCGTGACCGCGTTACTGGCATCATTCGTTTGTCTCTCCTCGACCTTCCCTTTCACCTGGATTTTTGCTCCACTCCACCATTGATATCCCCTGTTATCCAAGAGAAGACGACGGGGAAAGCTATAAAAGAGGGATTAAACCAGCAAATATTTTCAAGCCCTCACAGCTGAATGCTTATTCATCTTATGAGCAATATTTGCTCGTATCCCTTTCACAGGTCTTCTGGACATACCTCTCCTTGCCAGCGCTAGGGTTATTTCCGCTGTTCTTCCCCATACCAATATTATAGGTGGGCAGCTCGAGGCCCGCATCTCTTGCCCTGCGCCTAACCTCGTCCCTATGGATAGGCAGGTTGTTACGATCTTACCCGTCTTTCCCTGTGATGAATCGGTGGAGGTTTTCATTCCCTTCGCACCTCCTGCACTGGCGGCGCTTGCTGCTCCGGTTGCGTCTCCTGCCGTACCTGCCCTTCCAGTTGCTGATGCTGGTGCCGTTGAAGGACCGTACATACTCACTCACTGCACTTCCCTCATCCATGCTCAAGCTCCCATTTCTTCGATATACTGCTACTTTTACTTCCCATCGCTACCCTTTCCATCATTCTTCCTGCCAGCATATTAAGCAATGTGCGCGCGCGTAATTTTTCTTGGCTCGTTCAGTTTGCACCCGTGGCGGTTGCTCAAGTGAATTCCGGCACTACGTATGCCATGGGAGACAGCGTACCTGTTGTTATGTTAACTTCACAGGTCATCAGAAGATCAGAAGATCACCGTGGATGGACCTAATCTTTGGCATTACCACAGTCTGTTTGCATCTGCCACCGAGTCAAAGTCGGCCAGGAGAACATCCGATACGACGTAAATTGTGTTCCCCGTATGTCTTTGCAAGCTAATATATTTCTTTACTTACTCAGGTCCTATCACGGGAGCGACCAGACACCGGCATATACCAGAAGTCTCAAGCGCCTGGTATAGTCGCCGTAGTTGGTGCTTTCATATTGAGATTTGCATTAACAGCTGACACGGATATTCAAAAACGTGTCCAAAATGTATGTCACTTCTGCTAGGGAGCTTAGCAGATCAGGGCGTATACCGATAATCGCTTCCGATCTAATTTGACACTGACAGTGTGCTCGCAGATCCAGGAAAGGTTCAAGTCAGGAACGTTGAATGGTACTCTGAAGAAATGGACGAAGTTACAGATCACACAGGAAGCTTCCGTTTCGAACCTGTTAATCCGTAATGCAATTTCTATCGGAAAGGTAGGGATTACATCGTTGTTTCTTCACAAAATAACCGAAGGGGTCCACCCTGAAATAGAAAGCACTCTGGTCATCGACGCCTGAGCCCAAGACAATAGCCAAGTACGTCGGAAAGGTTTTCACCGGTGAAAATCTGAATTATTGCCTGATGTTCGCTTCCTCTCAGCGTCTCATCAGGTACGTACTATATCACGCTACGGCATTTCCACAAAGAAAGGATTGTCAGGCATGTAATCTGTGTCAACTGTACGCATTACTGCATTTCCGCGCCTGTCGGGACAACCCACTGTTGCTTGTAGGCATTCTCTAGATATCCTCTGCATTCGGGGATAGCAGAGAGCACCAAATTCTATAAAATAGAGGTGAATTTACAAGTATTACCAAGTCGAACACCCCTCACAGTTGTACAGCTCTCTTTCTCACCCTTAGTTCACAATGTTTGCTCGTCTCTCGACTTTCACTCTCCTAGCTTTGCCCCTCCTTGCGGCCGCCACTGCCATTCCCTGGGACGGCACAACTTGCGCCTCTGGTACCGCACAGTGCTGCTCGTCCATTCAAAGCGTGAGTCTATCACTGTTCTCCATTGTGAGCCCAAAGGACTGAATCAAGATTAGTCTACCTCCACCCCAATGCAAACCCTTGCGGGTCTCCTCGGAATCGTCCTCGGTAGTCTTACCGGTAATGTGTATGTTCTTGTCTTGGAAAATATCGCGTCCACAGCTAAGCACTTTCTTGACAGTGGACTGACCTGCAGCCCGATTACTGCCATTGGTCTTGGGACCACGCAGTGTTCAAACCAAGTCGTTTGTTGCCAGAACAACAGCTTTGTCAGCCTTATTATCATTCAAGTCGAACATGAGCTTACAGTTTACTAACAGAACGGTCTGATCGCTCTTGGGTGTACCCCTATCAACATTGCTCTCTAAGGGGCTGAGAATTTATCGTGAACCGGAACGGGTTGAGGATACGGTGGAATTCATACATAGTACAGGTGTACGAATCAAGGTAGTAGTAGCACCGACTAGACTACAAATTTCCTTTAAGTATTAACAAAATGTCAAGGTTCTCGAGCCTTCTAGGAGCCGGATAGGTGACTCGAAAGGCCTAGCTGCGCCCCGAAGCCTTAAACGAGAACGAAGAGTTAAAGAATAGGTGAGATTCATGAAAGATAAGCCATGAGACCGAGAAATCAGGCTAAATAATGGTCTAAGTAATCTGAAGTAATGCGGCAGCTGGTGGGTGCGAAAGTCCTGGTATTTTTCAGAGCTTACTCTTACACGCCTTCCTTTCCGAACGTTTGATAATCAGCAGTTCGCCTAGGTCGCCTGTTCCCCTCCATAAAGTCAAGGAAGTCCTATCCAAAATTCTGTTGTCGTCGATTCAGCATTGGGTCTCAAGAGGTAACAGGTTTACCATCATTTCAGCTGTAGGTCTTTCGCTCCAAAGAGAGACCAAGCGTTTCGGTACTAAATTCCACATTCATTCCGAAGTACCAGGGGGTTTATCCGGTTGTTTCTCGTTGTTTAACACTCCAGTAATAATCGCTGCCTCAATTTGAATGTCAGGGAATGGCGGTTCGCCTGTACATATCTGTACACGTTAGCACCCGGAGAAGTAGGCTCGGTCCATGAATTCACCTCAATGACTGTGCATCCTAAGGAATACACATCTCGCGCAGTGATATAGGATAGCTTGAACTGTGTATCATCCATTATTTCAGATGGCATTCACCGTAGCGAGCTACTTAAGAATGCTCATGATGAAGCGAGGCTTGCACCTATTTGTGACTCGACAGCAAGAGCCAAACCAAAGTCGGACAGGCAATAGGATAAGTCGTCATTGGCCAAAATGTTTGCCTAACCAAGAATGAGCAAGGATACTGTTTAGAATGAAAAGTGGTACCCAATGCCGCGAAGCAGATTTAAAGCTTGAAGTACACAGGTACTAATTCTGATATTGATCTGTATAGTAGGAGATGTCATTATGCGGTGTTAATGAAGTCTCATTGAATCTAGCGAAAATTTGGCGAAAATATCTGAAAATCGATTTTGAAGGATATGCTTTCGAGACCGTGAGAGCTTTGTGCCGCGCTGGTCACGAAGCACATGATAGTGTCACACGGCATTTTCCAGTTTCCATTAGCTTCGACCGAAGCTCTACTCATCGACAGCCAGTGTATCCATCATTCGGAGCCACGCTAGCGATATAAAATAACCTGACCAACGAACGAAGCTGCCAAGGCTCAGACTGACGACGAATCTTTTTTTGACTTGGCAAGAATTGCACTGACGGACTCGACAGAGCTATCAGCATATAGCATTCATTGTGCTGCCAGGTACGCCTACCGTCTGCTTTTTTTTAATACAGGGGAAATTTACTGATGCTTCAGCTGGACCCATGACACGAACACTTACTCTCGTAGGGACGAATTACAGCCTCCGAAAGCGTCCGACTATCAATCTCCCCATCGGCTACAGATGACGACGTGATCAAAATCCAATCCCACGAGTGATTACAGAGAAATGAACTTCATCTCTTCGGACTACAATTTTATCCAGGGTGCGCATGTCATTGCTCCAACCAACATTACGAGAACCGTTCTTCGGAATGTATTCGACCGCGATTGTCAATATGTCCTCCTCGAGAATAACTCCGGTGTATGAGCTAGCGAAGGAATTTGTAACAGGTTATGCTTCTTTGTGTGTTGCTGAACTTTCTACTAGATACATGTGCGCCAATAAACTTGTTTGCTGCGGACAAAGGTTGAGCTCACTGCTTGGAAGTGTTGTTTTACAATAAATATTATTTACTACTCCTCGGGTCCCATATAGAACGCCATGAAAGCCCATTTGGACATGAACGTGCGTTCTTCTCCTTTCACATGAACTTCTAATACTTTGTTCTTTACGAAGAAAACTAGGAAAAAATGCATTGACAGATGGAGCTACTCGGTCGCAACCATTCTTTCCATCCGTTCTACTATCCCACTGCGAACCCTTTGTACGTGGAGACCCGCGATGCAATGTTCACTCTCCAACGAATCTTCTCCCAATCATTCCGTGGCCTATCCGAATGCCTATCAGATCTGTCATTACTATGGACGTGACGAACATTATCTCCAAGAATATCCAGGGACAGGGCAGGTATCTTTCCGTTAACGCCATATGTCACTCTCGCATCCGTGATGTTTCTGAATTCTGACGAGTGATGTATTCCGCATCGGCGCCATGGTACGCCGAATCTATTGAACTTGTGAAAGTGCTCTCTCAAGACATAGCTTCTATCATTGCGGGCATAGCACCATTGTCACCGACGTCCAAAAAAGAAAAGCCTTGTGCCCTAATACAAAATCTCAAAATGTTTGTCTCATGACAGACCTCGTGTGTCGACTTCTATGAGGGTGCGTCCTTAGTCTCATGACCGTTTCGTCACTCGCTATTCATCGTAGGTCGCATGTTCAACCTGCAAATGAGTCATTGCTAGTCATTGCTACGAAGGTATTCGACAGCATGGAGCATGTCATATTCGCAACTTACAGCTAGATCGGTACCAGTGCCAAAATAAACAACTTCAGAAGGATTCGGCTTCAGACACTGACCCCTGACACCGATGAACACTGCATTATGGAAAGAGGCTAGCGGAAAGGTTTGTATCCAATTCTCTCGATAATACGTTGCTTTATAATGGCCTTTGTTGAACAGTGCAGCTATCACATATCTCAGCGAACGGCAGAGGCGGGATGGCAGCGGAGAACATCCATTATCTCCAAAAATACGACATGCAGATCTTCGTAACCCATTTTTCCACGTCTATGGCTATGTCTCACGGAAATGGTGGTCGGGAAATGTTGACACCGTGAAAAGGGACTATTTTTGACTGTCACTCGTTTCCCTACATCATGGTAAATGTATAAAAGGCGCTGAAGCACCAGGTATCCTCAAGCCCTTACAACTAGCCTCACCACAACAATGTTTGCTCATATCTCATCTTTCACTGCTCTCCTCGCTCTTGCGACAGCCACAATCCTTCCCCGCGGAGGTGGCGACGGTGCCGCTTGCAGTGCCACTGGTACCGCACAGTGCTGCCAGTCCACTGAGAACGTATGTCTGACCTCATCGCTGTCGGTCCGTATGAACGCTGAGCAAAATTATTGCTAGCCCAGCGACTTAAGTCCTAGCACTGTGGCCCTCTTGGGCCTTCTCGGAGTCGTTGTCGGTGATCTCACTGCCGATGTGTAGGTCCTCCCACATTCTAACTAGACGGCATAATTTACGGGCCCGATTCATGACATCTTGATAGCGGTCTGACCTGCAGCCCCATCTCTGTTATCGGTGTTGGCGGAACCAGCTGCGACTCCCAAACTGTCTGCTGTGATAATAACAACTTTGTAAGTAACGATACTATGTAGAGGAACTCACTATGCTCACATTTCCTCACTAGAACGGTGTTATTGCTCTCGGCTGCAGCCCCATTAACGTCGGCCTCTGATGGGCCTGGAGAACTGAAGTCTTTCAGAAATTCTTTAAAGTGAATGCATTCGTTGGACAAATAAATAAGTCGAGAAAATAACATCATGGATCGTACTACTAGCCAACGTGTCAATGACTATTGTGTTTGATTTTTTAGCCTTTCCTGCGGTCGTTGCCTTTGAGAACTGCAAATTCGAAGTAGAACAATATTTTATTTCGCAAAGGTACCAAACGCTGAGGGCATAGGTGCTAATACGAGGACACCATCGGCCGACCAGTTTTCTTTGCGACTCACGTGGCGGCTGTGCTCGATGTAGGGCCGAGGGGAAAACCTAGGTTATTTACCGAATTTGGTTTTGTACAGTATTATACCATGTTTTATACCATGTATTATACCTGAGGGGTCAAGGGGTGGATTGGCTGTGTATAATACCATTGTCACGTGCTGTAAAAACCCAATATAGCGACTACAATGTTGATGGATTCAGACTTTGTTATGCAAGATAACGGTGATGAACAACGATCTACACCAAGTACAGGCGCTCCTGGAGAAGACGACGACTACACCATTAATTTTGATTGATATTCTGGAGCGTAGTAGTCAATTGGTGGTATGAAATACTTCTCTTTGATGAGCGTGCGACATATTTGAGCTTTAGGTGACGCAATTTGGCATCGGTAATGGTTGGCGTGTTCAGCGCTGTTGTCGATGGTGGCGACAAGGCGAAAAACGACTCAAAAAGGCGAGAAAAAAGTCGTGGAATTTCGGGTTTAATGAGTCACGTGACAGAGTATTATACTATGTATAATACGCTGTATAAAACCTCTCTCACAGCGACGTAGGTATTATACCAGTGCCCGGTTCCTCAGAGGTTTTCCCCTCGGCCCTAGCTCGATGAAAGGTAGAAAATCAAATTTGGTTATGTAACTTACATAAGCTGTTCAAATCCTGTAGCTTCCGCTACGCAACTTCATTCGACCGGAGCTTATGCCTTAGCGTCCACCCTTTTTACTTCCATGATGTGAGTTTTTCCAGCGCGGTGTTTATACGTTCTATTTGCTTACAATTCGACAGAAATGGCCACTTTCCTGCCAAAGTTATACAGCGATGCAGCGCCATTCCTCCAAATCCCCGCGAAAACGACCTTTTAGATTCATACGACAACCTCCTTTGTAGACTTTTCCCCGTAACGTCTAAATTCACAGTCGCTCCTCAATCGTGCTTTTTCTCGCATTCTTACGGCTCAACGAATCTCGTTGTCGAGTTTCAGGTCCTTTTTGAGCACAATTTAGTGTTCTTCTTGCAGATTATTCAAAAGAACCGCAAAGCTCAGTGTCTATAAATCTATTCATGAAGAGACGTACGATCAAATGTGAAAGAGCATGGGTGATTCGGCCCCTAACTACCCTCCATGATGTCAGCACGTTTGGCACGTCTTTGCTTCTGCAACTACGATCGAAAAGTCGTATTCTTTCCAGGCACGTATCTCCTGACCGTGGGCTAGAGACCGATATCGCTCCGTTGAGTCGTTGGGACTGCGACATCTTGCAAGAGGAGGAATGCCAACGATTTCGAGATATTCTTGCAGAGATGAAGACGAAATGCAAACGACTTTGAGAAGGGAGGCGATTCAGTCTGTCGGACATGCTAGGATATGCACTTGCTTCCTTTGTGATTTTCTGTGGTACGTACAGTACTGTGGTGTCCTCCTTCGGGATATTTATGAAATTTATCGCAGTCTTGCCAAGCAGGGCGTGCTGCCGTACCTTATACAAGCGAGAGGGAGACGGACATCCAAGGCCACCCAAATGTACATCTGGAAAAGTCCTATAAATCTCCAGGCATCGCATCCCTTCCATACGGAACTACAACCCTGCAGCACTCACACACGCATACTGCGGGTGTCAACAACTTATGCTCTCATTGGGTGATTTTCTCATTACCTTGACCAATCAGTGGGATACTTATTGACCAATGAGACCCGATCAAACTACCTACTTTACTATCCGAGCGTCGGTCAGCGAATTAAATGGCCAGCAGAGGCTGCACCTTTTCTAGAACAATGCCGACAAGTTCGACTACGCGAAAGAATGCAGGGGAAAAGTCTTTTATACGGCATCTATTTTGACAACGATACGATTGGAGCGTGAGTCATGCTAATGCTTAGGGTCAGACCGACGTACACAAAAAAAGCAAACAGTTCCTAGTACACTTCCTTACACCTTATCCCTGTATCAGACGGTCTTCTGCTCGTCGTCAACTTGAAGAACCTACATTCGTCCTGGTCCCAATCTCGGAAGTGTGGCTCTGTGGTACTTCTGGGCACCAGGCAAAAGTCAAAAGCTACGTGCCTGCGTGCCAAGCATACGTACGGGCGGTACGCTCCATAGCCTCGTTACCCCTCTGCCATGGCTACATAGCTATTGAGCTATGTAGCAGTACGTAAGGGGGGTGCTACAGGACTATCTGGGCTACGTACAAACCTACATAGCCTGCTGGTTCTTCAGTGATGCGGCCGACGACCTCATCACGTAAGCAAGAAAGGTCAGCACGGCCGGGAAAGTTTTCTCTTAGTATGTAAGTATCCAGTCCTTCATCTGTTATGACTTTATGACTACTGACTTCACGGTCATTTACACTTCCTTCAACCATAATCACGTTTACGACCACCCGAAACTATCCTTAAAGGCCCAATGCTTAACCGTGGCAGGTTTAGCGGCCTTGCGACTTGGTACTTCAAAGTTACGGCTTTTAGCATCGGGTCCCTTTTCGTGAAGGAAAGGTCGCCTGGACCCAGGCGGACGGTTTTTGTCAACGAGAGCCTACCGGAAGACTATCATGACAAGAAGGGGCAGATAAAGAAGGAACATGTTTATACATCGAACCAGGTCATCATGTCGAAGTATAATGTTGTTACTTTTCTACCGCGGAATCTGCTTGAGCAATTCAGACGAGTGGCAAACATGTATGCGCTATTTTCCTCAGCTTCTCCGAATTTGCTAAGCAGTCTTCAGTTTCTTTCTTGTCATCGCTACCCTACAGTTTTTTCCCCAATTCTCCACCGTTTCCCCTGGTCTCGCTATTTTTCCTCTTCTTATCGTTCTCGGGATCACTGCTCTAAAGGATGCTTCCGAGGACATCAAACGCCATCAATCTGATAGCCGAGTCAACTCTGGCACTATCCGCATTCTCACTGGAGGCAATTGGATCAATACCAATGTCACTGGCGAAAAGAGTCGTGACCTCATGCACCATGTAGAGCGCTACCTTATCCCTAGGAGGTTTAGAAAAACGAAACCGCCCATTCTTCCTGTAGAGGGAAAGGAAGGACAAGAATCAGCTCCAGCGTTGCCAGTTTTGCCGCCTCTCGATATCGAATTCGACGACGGCACCGATCACCCTCACCACCACCACATCTTCGGCCATCACTCTCACGCTAGTCCTCATTGGAAGAAGACGCTTTGGGAGGATGTTCGTGTCGGTGACTTCGTAAAAATCCTAGATAACGAGTCTATACCTGCCGATATTCTCATATGCGCAACGTCTGAGGACGAGAATTTCGCATTCGTTGAGACGAAGAACTTGGACGGAGAAACCAGTCTCAAATCGCGAAATGCCGTTCCTACATTAACACATCTGGTGAACCCCAAAGCGTGTACGGAGACCAATTTTGCCGTCGACTTGGATCGTCCGGACGACAACATGTTCCGTTTGAATTCTACAATAAAGGCGGATGGTGGACAGACTCTGGCGGATATTCAGATGACGCTGTTGAGAGGAGCGGTACTGAGGAATACTGGCTGGGTTATTGGGCTCGTTATATTCACAGGTGAGGACACCAAAATCGTGCAGAACTCGGGCGGAACGCCCAGCAAGAGGAGCAAGGTAGAAAGGCAAATGAACCTTCAAGTGTAAGTGGATCAGATATTTCCTCGCATCAGGTGTACTCACGGCTGTTGAAAAGGTTTATCAACCTAATAATTCTTGCATGTATGGGGATTGCATGCGCTATCGCTGATTCTCTCTTGGAGTCCAAACAGTATCCTCAAGGCGCGCTGTGGCTCTACGGTGACAACCAAAGTAACGATGATCCTTCTATTAATGGTCTCGTCACTTGGGCTCGAGCTCTCATCACGTTCCAAAATATCGTACCCATTTCACTATATATTGCCATCGAATTCATTAGAACGTGTCAAGCTGCATTCATATATTTCGACTACGAGATCTGGTACTCAAAGACAAATCAACCCACTCTCGCTCGCTCGTGGAACTTATCTGACGACCTTGGGCAAATTGAATACATATTTTCGGATAAGACGGGTACTCTGACCCAGGTACGCCGTTCTCTGTATACCATCCTTCTGCTTCTTATGACACTTTCAGAACGCCATGATATTTCGGTCTTGTTCAATCGGCAGTAATATCTACGTTGGCGATATCTTGGAAGCACCTCCAGTCGCCACCTCGGCAGATCGTGCTGCTAGCGTCGAAGAACCCTCAGCAACTGCTACCGAGCCGACCCCCACACCCGCGAAGACCGTAAAGACACATTTTCATTGTGAACCACTCGAGAAAGATATTGCTGCTGCCCTGCAGTCGAGCTCGACATCGGCAAATGCTGCTCATGCACAGGCTTTGAATGGCTTTTTCCTGGTCCTAGCCTTGTGTCATGCCGTTCTTACCTCCATCGATTGCGACACCGGAAATATCGAATACAAGGCACAAAGTCCTGATGAAGCAGCACTGGTACATGCGGCAGCGGAAGTAGGATATGTCTTCCGTGGCCGCGATAGGGAAGTTTTGGCCTTGCAGACGCCCTTGTCTACTGGCCCCGACGATGTCGAAAGGTATGAGCTCCTCAACGTGTTGGAGTTCACTAGTGCCCGGAAGAGGATGAGTGTGGTGGTGCGGAGACTGGATGACGCAGACGGCACACTGTTCCTGCTGACGAAGGGAGCAGACAATGTCATTTTTGAGCGACTACTGGAAAGCGAAGACGAAGAATTGCGGGAGGTAACTGAGATGCATCTGAGTGAATTTGCAAGCGGAGGGTTGAGGACATTGGTTCTTGCATATAAAGTCATTGACAGTATGTAATTTTCCTCAAGGCGTATTGGCAGTCCACTAACTATATCACAGAAGACGAATATGCTGCATGGAGCGAACGTTATCACGAAGCTACTACGGCGGTCGACAACTGGGAGGCGCTCATAGAAATTGTTTCTGACGAGCTGGAACGTGATTTACGGTTATTGGGTGCCACAGCTATCGAAGATAGTCCGCAGGACGGGGTACCTGAAACTATTGCCGACCTCAAGCGCGCCGGTATCAAGGTATGGGTAGCGACTGGTGACAAGCTGGAAACGGCTGTGGGTAAGTTAGACTGCCTCTCTCTTAGCTTCTGCTGATTTTCCAACGATTCTAGCTATCAGACATAGTACCAACTTGATTGGTCGAGACTCCAACATGATCGTTGTTAGGGGTGGAAATACTCGTTCACGACCAGTCTATCAGCAAATGCTTCACGCAATTGAGGAGTTTTTCCCCGAAAGTGGGATTCTTGACAAAGACGATCGCTTCATGAAAGAGCGCAAGTTTGCGCCCGTCTCTTCTAGGGACGACAATGCATTGCGGAGGATCGAGACGGGGATCTCTTCGATCGTAGAACCAAACAACGGTGATCGACCTGGTGGATTCGTTTTAGTCATTGACGGCATGGCGCTAGACTACGCAAGTTTCCACTTTCTTGCTATCTGTGTATCTTTGCTAAAGCTTGTGTTAGGCTTTGGGTGACGAAGAACACAAAACCTTATTGCTGAAGCTCACAATGTTTTGTGAAGGAGTGATCTGTTGCCGCGTTTCCCCTCTGCAAAAAGCCTTGGTCGTCAGGCTGGTCAAGGATGGCATAGGTGCCATGACTTTGGCCATTGGGGACGGGGCAAACGATGTTAGCATGATCCAGGTTCGTACCAACTCGTAAATCATTTGTACTTCGTTGACTGGTCTCTGTTTCAAAGGCCGCCGATGTCGGGATCGGGATTTCTGGTGAAGAAGGACTACAGGCAGTGAACTCTTCGGACTATGCTATAGCGCAGGTACGTTCAAGCTCAGTTTAATATCATTATGACCGGCGCGTGCTAATTAGCTGACAGTTCCGATTCCTTAAACGGCTGCTTTTTGTTCATGGGTATTGGTCATACGCTCGCAATGAAAGCATGTACGCAATGCATATCTCTAACCGTGCTCATCCTTTGATGCCTATTGAAGGATATTGAACTACTTCTACAAGAACATCGTCTGTATTGGCGTTCTTTGGTGGTTCCAAATTTATTGTGGTTGGAGTGCCAACTAGTAAGGGCTTTTCGACCTTCATCGAGCCCGAAACTGACTAGAGACTTAGCGTATTCGAATATCCATACATCTTATTCTGGAACTCCTTCTGGACTCAAGCGCCTGTTGTTGCCATCGGTATTTTCGACAGATTAATAGGTATTTAGCTGCTCCCATTTCCAGACCAGTCTTTCTAATGCAAGCCTATCTTAGACGCGGACGTTTTGATGGCTATCCCCGAGTTGTACCGTTACGGCCGTGAAGGCAAATGGTTTGGCCTTAAATGGTTTACCGTCTATGTGTTCGACGGTGTATATCAAGTAAGTTACCTACTACCTTTACTCATCTACGACGTTAATACGTCCCAAGTCTGTTATCATATTTTTCTTCATTCTCTATGGTTACTTTTCTCCCACTTCAAGAGACCCAGAATTCTCAATTGTAAGTACCCGTTCGTATGATCGTTATGACTCGTCAGGCTGACCGCTTTTCAGACAATGGTATTAGCTGCTGTTATTGTTGTAAATCTTTTCGTCGGTATGAATACCAATGTCTGGACCGGATGGGTCTTCTTCGCTGTCTTGATTGGCATTATTCTCGTATGGTTGTACACGGTACGTAACGATTCTGACTTGTATAGAAACCCCTTGCTTACCTGCTAAAAGTTCTTCCATGACCCTATCTCCAGCATATTACTGTTCAGATCTGCACTCTTTTGGCTTTCCCTACCAATTACTGTGTGCCTTTCGTTAGCGCCGAGATACATCGCCAAAGCATGGAAATTCGGCTTTGCGCCTGATGACATTGACATCCTGCGGTACATACGAAAGGTCTACCCCGGCCGAGATTTACGCAGTACGCATCATGAGGAGGGTATTGGTCTACAAGCCATGAAGAGACCAGTCTATGGAGATGACGCGCTTTCAAGACAGAAGTCTCGGTCGAGTCACCCCTCCATGGTCGCTGGACCGTCAAGGCCAGCATTACATTCGACCGTGGACACTCGGTCTGCGAGTCGAACGGATATGTCGACCGGCATACGGTCGGTTCATCGTGGATTTGGCTTTGCTACTGAGGAAGGAGGAGTGGCCATGAGCAGGATACAGAGCCATTTGTCGGAGAAGAGGACGAGTAGTCGCAATTTGACCGAGTTTCCTCAGACTGCTGGACAAAAGTCAGGCAAGAAGAGCGTCGACCAGAAGAGGAGTCACGATTCTGATGGACCACGCCACGGTTTCTTACGGAAGGGGCTACGAAAATTCAGGCCTACATTTGGTTCCGAAAACCAGTCATAGTATTTTCTTAATTCTAGAGCTTGCTTGTGTCCCCCAAAAGTGTGTAGTACTCCGGGAGGAACTTGATTTTGAGATTAATGCACTGAGGTTAGGAAGACACTTGCGAAACCCAGCGTAATTAGGGATGTGCTACCGCCTGTAGTGATCCCTTGAAGGGTAAGTAATACTAGACAATTAACCCGGGGAGTGCTACGTGATTCCGGGGGTATACAGTACTAGCCCGTCGAGGGTGACTGGTGCCGGTGACCTCTGATACAGATCGTGATCTGACCGCCAGTAAAGGCTGGAGCTTTACGGACGTTTAGTTTGATGATGCGAATACACTATCGCTCGGACTGGTACTAGTACTGAGTCCGGTCTCAGCCATTACAGTACGAATCAGACGATATCTGCAGCTCAGCGTACATCTCCTTCCGTCATATCAGAAACGACACCCTTTTCCAAGAACTTGATAAACAACTGAAGAAGATATCCATGGTGTACAAGCACAGCTCAGCGCGGTGTGCTTGATGCGAGAAGCCCGATTAGCCCTATCCTAATCTTCTTTATCAGTTGATGGCTGCAGCTTCTGTCTGATTTCTTGGGATTGTACCATTTTAGTTGTATTCGCCTCCTCTCCGGACTCTGTACTCAAGGCGCAACACTTCTATCCACGATCCTCCGTCTCTAACCTCTATGGCTGTACCTATCGCCAAGGAAAATCTTCCTTCTGTGGTCTACTCAAGACACAGATGCTGCTCGGTCCTCGGAGCATACGGCGGCTATCAGGGCGCCGCGATGTTCTCATGAACCTACATATATACAACGTCTACGGAGCTCACATTCCGAACCATTCAGATGTCTTCTTTTGAGTTCAACGTTGTCTCCCCTGCCGAACTAACCAGTATGTCCTCTGATGAGGATGGGGTTTCCTTCGAATGATTCTTCTCTCTCAGGTACTCAGCTAGACGATGTCGTTGGGATTGCTGTTAGAGCCTACGATGCCAGTAGGTCATGGGCTTGCGATATTCAGTGCGCGATA
The DNA here is from genome assembly GCA_030435615.1 of Armillaria luteobubalina. Classification (NCBI taxonomy): domain Eukaryota; kingdom Fungi; phylum Basidiomycota; class Agaricomycetes; order Agaricales; family Physalacriaceae; genus Armillaria; species Armillaria luteobubalina. The sequence continues at coordinate 663,135 of JAUEPU010000024.1, read as the reverse complement.
CTTAGACATAGTTCTTTTTCAGACCCTTCTATTCGTGCGATGTCTGGTGGAAACAAGGCGATTTATGGTCTTTTTTTCAGGGCTGTAACTCGCGCACTAGTCCTTGAAGGCAAGATATGGCTCGCAGTATCGGACAGCAGGATCGTTGGTGTTCTCGGAGGGTTTGGACCTGGGAAGTTCCTTTGGGCAACGTAAATATACAGTTTAAAACCCATCAATTGGCTGATTTATGCTCATGTTTAGACAAGCGCAGCGCGCTTTGGGATTCGACGATGCCTATGCTCGGTTGTCGGAGGAAACAAGGGATTGGTGGCAGAACATTGTACATATAACACGTCAAGCGTAGCTTTACACAAATTGAAGATTTTTTGTGCAGTATGGACCGCAGATCAAAGAATTTATGGATGGGGCTCTGGAAGAGACTGTAAGTACTTTACTGTCTGAGTTTTTGACACACTTAATGAACAGCCTGAGTTCAAGGCGAGCCTTGATGGATGGATGACACCATTTCTGGCTGTCAATCCACCCTACCAACGGCGCGGAATTGCGACGGCCATGTTTAAAGGAATGACTAGTCAGGTAGCTCGTAATCCTCTGATGACCTTTCTCCAATCTTGGTTTCTCAATTTCTGTCAGGCGATTCACGACAAGGCAATCATGGTCGTTAGTGCAGATAATGATCTCAACGTAAGCGGTACCATTCTTTTCGTAAATCTTCTGATAGATAAATCTAGGCTCACATTTACGAGACTTTCGGTTTCCAACTTAAAGGTCAGACTGTTATGGCGAGCTCTGTTAGAGTGGAAAGCTACCCGCTTTTTGCGCTAAAGAAGACTCCTTGAGAGGACCATCTGCCGGTGACGGTCGATCAGTAGGGAAAAGAACGAATACATGCATTTGACAGCATCAATACAGGCTTACTTCGACCAGTCTAACCACTTGACTTCGTGCAGGCCTAACACCGGGTGTAAGTTTGATACATACTTCACGTGAGGAAGGCATAGTCCCGATGTTTCTGAACTGTAAAATCTGAAAATTGATTCACGAGGATCCTTCTTGAGTGTGTAATCACTGTGCGACAAAGCTATGCACCTCGAGAAATTTGTTACCGGATGCACAGATGAAAGTCCGATGTCCTTGAAGCGCACGCAAGCAATGGAGGGTCCCCGTCAATATTAAACACCAACTTCCCCTCGCTGTTGTCATCTTCAAAGGCAAATCGCAGTCTTTCTATTCTGGATTTCTAACATCGTGATACACACATCACACAGAGCATAAGATCAGGATACTTGGAAGTGGAAAAATACTGCGAGTCTGTACCTTCGAAGCCGGCATCTATCATGACTGACGAGTCGAACCTTCACTTTGCAAATTGTCGAATTTCAAAAGACAACCGGGCCGAATGCCGAATTTCAACTTCTCCCTTCGACCATCACTACGATTAACGATATCCTCGTCTTTTCCTTTTCTCCCCCAGCATTTCCGCTACGGAAATCTTGTTATTACCGTTCATTTTTATCTGAAGGACACCCAGCTAGTCGCTCTTAAGGATTCATTCCTCGTCGACTTGGATCGCTCGTCGCTAGGACACGCGTTATCCACGACGAATTCAAGGCCACGAGGATTTCCGAGTTATCATGAGGTCACAAAGGACGCGGCAGTCCCTTGCTTTCACAAGAGTTCGCCATCATCATTGTCGTTGTACATACTATCTTCGGTATCATGGAAAGTTGTCCCTACGTGGGTACCTTATTGCAGCCCAGTGGATGGCCGTAGTGTCGCGTCGCTGATGCTTAAGGAGTCTGATACAGCAAACTGTGAAAATCCTTCGTGTGAGTTTTCTGCCGTATCTTTGTCTAAACGTCTGGTCATCATAATGGGTTGTAATTCTAATATGCTCCCTGGAGCTGAATAAGACGAACTTCTGACGCTTTCCCTTACTGTTGTGACATTTCTACCTTCGATATCCAGTCTGGTCAGACATGATCTTGCAGAGACTGGTGTACCGAGTATGGCTTCTGCGGACTACGATTTTGTCACGATGGTTTGTAAGGAGAGCGAAGGAGAGGAGGGAAAGGGGTCATGTTAGTGAGAGCATCCGATGGGCATCGGGTGAGGAAGATAAGCACATCTTGAAGGAGTATCGGCATAGCATTGTCTTGGCAATGTTTTCAGAAGCGAAACAGCATTTTTTTTCGAGTAGGTTTTCCATGTTTTCCCGTCCAACGCAAGAGAAACTTATGAATAGCCTTCATACAACTAGATTTCTACTACTCAGCAAGACATCTTGAAGATATTTCTTCATACAAGCCAGTCTTCTCGGGCGGATGCACATTACGACATGGTCCGAGCGGCGCACCTTTTCATCTTGGAGTTTAACTAATGATGCATTGTAATGACATCTTCCTTCCGAGATGGATTACCGGCAAGATCGGAATGACGACCTCGTGTGGCCAATCTTGCTCTAAACACGTAAAACCAAAGATCACAGCAGGGCATGTGGTCCGACACGCACGATGACCTACCATTGCGACCTCACCATTTTGTTAGTGAATCATGTACACCATTCATCAGAAATCCTGACTGTCTCCGTTCCGCTTATAATGTGCCGTAGAAGTCCTTCGATGCTGCTCCCGCGATATTTGAACCTCATTCCTCATGTTGGGAGTCGTGGCAATGTCGAGGTGCCGCCACATACCAGTCCGAGTCGGAAATTGTCGATGACTAGCAGCCGAACTTCCACCTCTCCGCGCGCGCGTGTATCTCGATGTATAAAAACACCCTCGATGGATGGACGATGATACTCCACATTCATTCCTCTCGCACAACTACATTTAAATGTCGATGTTCCTCGCCGTGGCAGCAATCTTTGCTGTTTGCTGTATTCTCTATTTCGTTAGAGCACGGAATACTGCACGCCGACTTCCCCTACCACCCGGGCCACCAGGGGACTGGGATATAACAAGTCTCTCGTCATTCACGTACGTCCGTCTCATGTAGCTACCATTCTTATAAACTTACAACTTTGCACCAGATCACTCCAAACTTTGGAATCCCTTGTTGAGGAATACGGGCCAGTCTTCACCCTACGCTCCGGCTCCAAAGTCGCCGTTATTATCGGCAGACGACAAGCTGCTGTTGACATCATGGAGAAAGAGGGTGCAGCTCTTACTGATAGGCCGAGGTGGAGTGCCGCCAGTGAGATGGTTTCTGGCGGAATGAGATTGCTTTTGCTCCAGTCTGGAGAAAGACTGAGGAAGTTTCGAAAGTGAGTGTGAGAGTGAGGTTATTTTGAAGTATGCTAATCATCTCGGTAGAGTATTGCATACACATCTCCAGGCAAAGACAGCCAAGGACTACGAGCCTCTGCAAATGTACTATGCTTCGAGTCTCGTAAGGAACATCGCTGGGAACCCTGCAAAGCATATGGATTACGCTAAGGAGTAAGTGAGCTCAGTGTTCTCGTGTTACTCGGCTGAATTTGTGTTTGTCTTGCGTAGATACGCTGCGTCATTTATCTTGTCTCTAGTCTATGGTAGAACAGGGTCTGTAAACGCAAACGAACCAGAAATAGTTGCGATTGGACGATCTCTTAAGCGTGTAGGCTCTGCAGTGAGACCAGGGGCATATACAGTTGATGAGTACCCGTTCTTGCAGTAGGTGTAGTATGAGCACTGTCAACCACCAATGCTAATAGTAAAACCGTACTAGATACCTCCCCTTCTACGGTCGCGAGTTGCGCTCATGGCACAATGATGAGCTCACATTGTACGAGAGGCAAATAGCAAGCGTCGAGGATAACATGGCGAGCACTTTCCTGAGTTTTTTTTTTGTTGATGATATTAATCCTAGAATTGATTAGGATACAGTCCAATCGTGCTTTGCGAAATATCTCCTCGAAAACCAGGCCAAGCTCCGGTTGAACCACGACGAGCTCGCATACCTCGCTGGTACGATGTTCGGTGCGGGATCTACAACCACGGCTAGTGCTATCAGTGTGGTGGTTATGGCTGCGGCGTGCTTTCCGCAAATGCAGACATGGGTGCAAGAGGAACTCGATGCTGTTGTTGGTCATAAGCGAGGTGTTTTTTTTTCCCGTTGCATCGTAGAGAGCTTCCGAATTGATGAGCTTGATGAAAGTACCAACGTTTGATGACTATGTTGATTTGCCTCGAGTCGTGGCTTTCGTTCTGGAAAGCTATCTGTGGAGACCTGTTGGTGGGAGTGGTAAGTTGATGTTCTCGCCCTCGCTATTTATGGGTTGATAAGTGCTTTCGAAGGATTTGCTCATCGAGCATCAAAGGATATCATTTGGGTAAGCCACCCAACATTCTCTGAAGGACTGAACCCTGATCAATTCTGATCTCAGCGAAACTACTGTATACCAAAAGACGCCATGGTTATCGGAGACCATTGGTCTATATGCCGGGACCCCTCCGTCTTTGCGAACCCAGAGGTGTTTGACCCTACTCGGTGGTTCGACGATAATGGGTCTCTAAGGTCTGATGCATCATTGTTCAATTTCGGCTTTGGAAGACGGTATGGGTGGTTTGGCCGGGTACTTGGGTTCCTCTTGCTGATTTGGTGCATACAGGGCATGTCCCGGGAGACATGTAGCGGATCGTTCTCTCTTTATAACGACTGCCCTACTGCTTTGGGCGTTCAGAATAACGGAGGATGATAAAGCACCCATCGATCAGCGAAGATTTAAAGGAGAGGGGATTAGTATTACACCTGAAGCGTTCGACGTTCGTTTTGAGAGACGGGCGGAAATGATGGATGAATTATTAGAATGATGGACGAGGTTCCGACGAGGTATTTGTTGCAGGTATGGAGCGCAGTCGAGGCGGAATGCTGAGTACTGAGTACGACGGTCAATTGCTTAAAGAGAATTGACCGTCAACTCAGGGCAAAACTGTCTAGGCTTATGTAAGATCGACTTCGTCGTAATGTATTTGTGTCGTCCCGCAACAGTATTTGAGTCGCAGAGACTTTGAAGTCAAGGAAGCGCCCTCTCTTGTGTGTCTTCATGCTTTTGAGCAAAGGATAGCTAAAATATAGGTTTGCCGATTCATGTTATAAACACCCATCTCACGCAACATCAGAAGAACGTCGGAGACGTCGATATCGTCTCCCTGTTCGTTTCTCTGCGCCCTCTTCTCTGCCTTCTTTTTGCGCTTAGCTTTTTGTTGATCTGAAATATACTTTCGACTGCCAGAATAGAAAATTTCGGCCCACGACGACCTAACTTGTGTCAAAATTTATTCTATAGGCCACGCCGTGATGGGTGCCGAAGCGTAGACCGCAGCGAACAGGTAGTGATGGGGCCAGGTACCGCATTCGCTAGTAGAAGGCGTATGGACGACACGACAGCTAAAATGCCGGCACGGGGATGCAGGGTTCTCCTCCGCCAAAGAGCTGCAAGTACATTAGTACACAAGAACATTCCTGTGGAACAATGCTTAGTATGCCTGCTGTCGCTTTCGAAGCTTGAACGGCGGTTGGATCCTGATCCAATTACCAGAAAGACATTTTAGCGAGCGGCTGATAGAAAGACTGGACTGACATACTTCCAGAAACGACGGGACAGTGAAGACATAAGTACAATTCGTTTTGACTATGCTAGATTTATAATGGTAAGCAGCACTTGCGGACTGTTGTTGATGGAAACGTGCAGAGATGGTACCTATCGAAACCTTCACACAGATGTCAATGGAGCGAACCTAAAAGAAGCGAAAACACTTACGCTGAAACATGTTATCCAGAATCCAATAGTATCTAGGGGGCGTGGAGGATAGCAAAGAGCAGATATGCTTCAATACATCAGGCAGAGTTGAACCTTTGAGAGCTTCATGGAAGCCTTAGGACAAAAACGTCATGATTAAAGTCTTGTAGTGTGTCAGAAGATTTTCCTTTCTCCCCTACTTCCAAAATCGTTAATAACTTCGACGGAGAATATATCAGTTAATTGGTTCACATCTGACCCTCTTCTAGAGAGCGGAGGAGTAGACATTAATTATTTATGACATCGTCGAAAGTGTTGCACCACTGAGCACGATGCTCAAGGTGTCTTCTTCAGCGCAAAAATCGGATAACATTCCCCTTTAACGGAGCTCGCGAGAACGGTCTGACCCTTGAGTTCGAAGCCGAAACTCTCGTAAATGCGAACCTATAGATATTTATCACTTAATCCTGGGATCCTGTGGAGCGAATGTTTCCACTTACATTGAGATCACTATCAGCCCCAACAACCATGACTGCCTTGTCTTGGATCGCCTGAAGAAATCATTAATCCAGATAGAAAGGTTGTTACGGTCTTAGAGCTACCTCCTTGGTCATTTCTTTGAACATGGCTGTCGCAATTCCTAGGCGTTGGTATGGCGGATCAACTGCCAGAAGCGGTGTCATCCATCCGTCGAGGTTTGCCTTGAAATATTCATGAAAGGTATCAGTAGCTCAGGCAGCAATGCACGTACAGTTTCTCCTAAGGCATTGTCCATGAATTCTTTGATCTGCGGCCCATACTGTGCAGATGTGAATCTTGAGATTGGGGCAAGTTACACTCGACATGTCACACATACGATATTCTGCCACCAATCCTTTGTTTCTTCCGACAGCCTAGCATAGACGTTGTCGAACTCCAATACGCGCTGTTCTTCCCTAGATATGCGGCATAAATCAATCAACGAATATTCAATATATGGCTTCGGAACGGTAAATGTACGTTGCCCAAAGGAAGCTCCCAGGCCCAAACCCTCCGAGAACCCCGACAATCCTTCCGTTTGAAATGGCGAGCCATATCTTACCTTCAAGGGCTAATGCACGGGTCACAGCCCTGAAAAAAGGATCATAAAGAGACCTGTTTCCACCAGACATCGCACGAATAGAAGGGTCTGGAAATGAGGTTATGTATCAACATTCCGTCCTGACTATCATGATATCATGACCTACTGGTATCATAAGCTCTAACAGCAACTGCAACAGTCTCATCCAACTGAACACCTGAGGGAAATTGGTGTTTATAGAGAAAGGACATCGTTCAAAGGACATACCGGTCAAGTTAGCAGGGGAAACAACGTTGAAGTCAAAGGAAGACATTAGTGGATAGTATCAGATGCATAGAAGCGCCTCAAAGGTCGTATATAAGCAGGTTCGTGGAAATATCATAGCAGCCTGATAGCCGCCGCCTGCTTAGCGAAGCATCCGTGTCTTGAGGAGACAGAAGAAGGACGGATCTTGCCTAGCGATAAGCACAACCATAGTATAGATGTAAGATTATCACTAAAAACGGTTCGCCTTACAGCAGAGTCCTAGAATGAAGAAGGGGAGATAACGCAGCGGAACAATCAGAAAGTGTCCAACAGAAAACGTAGCCGCCAACTGATGAAGAAGGCTAGCACTGTAGATGTTGATGCATTTTTAACGGGCTAAAAGGGGAACTGAAAAGGTTTCGATTCGGTGACATTTTTATGCCCGTGTTTTGAGCGCTGTAAAACGAAATGGTATTTTAATTAATTCTATTGTTCATAGGGGGAAAAGTTTTCATACCATTTTACTGAAGGCCTTTTCAGGACAAATAAGGGCTTCGCTAAGATGGGGTCTCTTAAAGTTTCCCTCTTTACGAGCTAAAATATACTGGCCTCTGCCGTCGGGGCTAATCGGGCCTACGCATCAAGCAGAGCATGTTAGGTACAGTTTCATGCACATCAAGGCGGTGAGCACCTACAGCAATATTAGAAAAGCGTAGGCAGGCCAGTGTCTTGCAGCGCCGAGGTTAGAGAATGCATTCCACAATCCTGACGTCAGATAGGGATTGTTGGGTGCTGCAAACCTACGTCAGCATGTCCTCAATACCAGAAGGACAAGATTCACATCTGATGGCTTGTTCGTACTGCACTGACTGAGATCACACTAGCACCAGTGCAAATGTGCCTTTTGAGCCATGCATCTGCATGCACTGTGCAGAGTGACTGATCAGACTTCGACTGCCTATAAATTTAAAAGGGGGCGCTCCACCCGGAAATTGCCGACTCACCGCGACCTTCTCAGCTCCCAACTTCATCCATCCCTCGATCTTTCAAATGGCTGTATTGTACCTCAACTGAATACAAAGCCATATCATAGACATAAGTCGTCGTTCGAAAGTAAGCGCTGAATATTCTTACTCGTGGTCGCCTTACGACATGGGATTTGATGGCATACGTCTCATTCGGTGCACCCCTACGTGGTCAGCCTTTCATCGATGTGCTTACATTTTTCTGGAAGAAAAACATCAAGTTTGAGAGCGCCTATTAATGTATTCCACACGATGGTCAATTTCAAAACGGTGTACTCCCTAGTATCACCGCACATATCAGGAGCCACCAGCCAACCAGTGCGCCGATATTATTTGGGAGAGTTCTATCGCAGTCCCTATTTGTTGTTCTTTCTTGATAAGCCGTTGTGAGTATGTAACGAGTTGATGATCAAATCGTTTCCGTTTATTTCCTTGTTCGTTGGCGTCAGCTCCCCAGCGGTGATAAGCATAAGAAATTCTGGTTGACATGCTAGGACACTGAACCATTATTCTCGCTCATATTATCTCAAATGGTGGCCGTCCTACACCAACGCGATCGGCATCAGTACATTGCTTTGGACCAGGTAGTCAGTGAGCCGTACCTCTCTGACGATTCCTCCTCCGAGATCCATGTCCTTGGTATGTAGTATAGCCCTTGGCGAGATTGTTATTACTCATGGTATATTATCAGCCAATGACCCCCCGAAATACACGCCTCTCCACCTCCCGATGACTTGGGTTCTTTACATTTTTATCCTATGCACGGCCATCGATAGCATTGCCGTCGTAATTCTCGTTGTCTTGCGATCTGGCGTATGGGACATTCAGACCACGATTTCCCCAGATGATCTGCCGCTGAAGAACGCGTATACGAACCTCGACAAGCTATACCACAATCATCATTCGAGCCTTGTTCTAAAAAAACCAGTCTATAATCCTCCTTTACTTGTTGGGCAGGTCTCTCGTTATGAACTGGACAAGATCTTTCCTCAACCAGTGGAGGTATATGCCGAGAAAAATGCAGGTAATAGCTCATTAGTCGACCAACCCTACATCCTCAATGACCGGGTGAGATTCACAATATTGTCTATCGGTTAGCTGCTCATGCGCTTATTTATACATTAGATCAGTACAATTGTTCAATTCAGAACTCGGGACTATGACTTGGAGAATTGCACCTTCAATTTCGCATTTCCTACCCCTGACTCACTTAAGAGTCCCACCATTACCGATGATCAGAACAGCATCACGTCAATCGAAATATCCTTGATCCCTGTTGACCGTCGACTCCGAACGAAAGCGCTCTCATGGAGAAGTATATCTTCTGTGAGGACGCACGTCGGTTCGCTCAATATCTCTGGCGGACTCGCTGTAGAAGGCCTTCCGTTCTACTGCCCATCGGGTATATACCTCACTTTCGAACTCAGCTGTGTTCGTTATCCCTGCCATCTGGATCTGATCGGTGAACGCACCCCAGAGTTTGGTAGTCCAGAATCATTTCTAGTTCGGCGTTCGCTGACTGTATCTTCGTAGGCTTCTATATTTTACAACGGCAGACAAGATGAAGCTATGGCAATCACGTACATAAGACTAGTACCACACGGTGTGTTTGATGCTACAAAGATATACGAGACTACACTTGTCATAAATTAGATTCCCTAGATATAGTCAGTTGAAAATTTCCGGACTTTGAACGAGCGACGCGAGCCTTACGTTGTAGCATTAAAGTTCTTTAGTTGCCATACATATACCCACTCGTGCCAATTTCGAGATGCTTCAACGTATAGTGTATCCCAGTCGCGGCAAACATGTAGCTGATTACCGCGATCATATTTGAAGTTCCTTTTGATGAAATCGCCAGGTTCCAAGGAAGTATCCGCATGACAGAGAACCCACTATCTGAGAAGATTAAGACAGTGCTCAGCATGGAACAAGTCGTCAAGTGACGCGGCATTGGCCTTGAGAGCTGCATGCATCATCCTCAGGCAATGTAGCTGATGCCAAAACGAGATGAAGAAGACGCGATTCGAGGGGCCCAAACGGATCGTTCCGTTTCCCTCAGCGTCTCCGATCCACCATTCATCATAGCCGGCATCGTCAAAGGAGTAATGGACACTCTCTTCGATGTACATGGAAGCTAAACTAGCTTGTGAAGGGAAGTAAAGTGGGACGTCATCTGAAACGAACGCTTCCATCTAAGGGTCAAGGTTCAGAATCTTTTAACTAGTGAAGAGTACACACTGTGATTTGGCTTTCCATATTGGAGATATCTGATATCACTGCGAGGGGAAATGGAATGAAGAAGCTTGAATGTCGACAACAAGAAATATAATGAAAAGCATAACGAGACTATGCTCATGAAAGCCATAGTAGTTTGTATGCATGAATACCCTTTCATTTCCACTTCGGAGAGAAAAGTTAGTCTAGGGACAGATCTGTGATCGATGGAGGAGCCGGTATAATGCTTGTCCATATCTACGAAGCTTTATACGTTCAAGTCCTGTTAAATAAGTACCATTACTCTGATTTAACCGTGTTTGAACGGCCGAATTTATTGGGCAAGTAAGTTCGGTCTCAGAAGTTGTCAATTGACAGTCAGGAACGGTAATTGGAAAGCGGGAGAACTTGATCTTGAGAAGATAAAGAACGTACGGAATCGAGTGGTGTTCTCCCGCGCATGAGTACCGGAGCACTGAGCGCCGGAGTAGAATAATCACTGCAGATGTAGCCTCATTGGTGAATCAGAATCTGACCCCATCATTAATTGATGGTACAGAATCATGGACGATGGGAACGAGGGCTATCATCCCTGAAGTGGGCACGTTGCACGTGGCCGGAGTCGGCAAATTCCTTCCGAACTTCCGAGGAAGTAAACAGCGACGGTAAGGTATAAACGAACGGTGATTCTAATGACACCCCTTATCGACAGTTACTTGGTCGACTTCCAAAATCTAGTGTTCCTATATGGCCAATTCTGATTTGGAAACGCAGCGCGGAATTTATGTGTCAATTATTGTTGGCTCATTGGTGTTTGGTACGTGTTTCCTTTTACTCTCCATGTGCCGATAGTGGGCGATGCCATTTATCTATACTGCAGGTGCACAGATCTGTCTCTACGTGCAATCTTTCGTTTACTTGCTGAAGATCCCGGATAAAAAAGCGGAAAATCTTCTATATTCTCTTTGGTGCAATCCTTCTGGTGCTCGCTGCTGTCGGGGGTGGGACGAACATGCAACTTGGACAACTCATGTGGATCCAGTACCCTGACTATCCAGGTGGCGCTCCAGCATACTTTGCTGACCATTCCTCCGACTGGTATGAGGTATGGGGTACCGGCTGCGTTTCGTTCGCCAATATCATGGGAGATGGCCTCTTGGTGAGTTTTCAATGCATATCGACAAATAATGACTCAAAACAACTCTAAATACAGTTGTATCGTTGCTACATAATCTATAATTCCAATATCCAGGTAGTAAGCTTTCCCTTCTTTATTTTGCTTGCATCAGCGGGTCAGTCCAGATGAAACTGGCAAATCATTGTATCGTTAACGCTACTTTAGCTATGGTCGTTATTACGATTGTCCAAAGTGCAGTTCCACAAACCACGCTATTCTCTGGTCTTCCTATTCATTTTGCTATCGCCTGGATTTCCTTGACTGTGGGCTTCAATGTTATCGTAACGACTCTTATCTGCTACCGCCTCTTGTCGTTCTACAAAGCGACCCACAAAACTCTTCCCTCCGAGATGACAAACACCTACACCAGTATCTCTGCCATGTTACTAGAGTCTGCAGCTCCTTTCACGATATCCGGTATCGTCTACGTTATTGCATTCGCAATCGAAAGCCCCACTCAGCAAGTGTTTGCTGGAATTTGGGGCGTTATGGTGGTGAGTTGTCGTACGACGACAATCATTTCGATTCAATGACATATACTCTACAGTCACTTTCTCCTCAGTTCATTATTACTCGTGTCGCAATGGGTATAGCATGGAACAAAGACACAGTAGGTAGGTTCACCGACACTTTGGCCTTCAGAGTCGACACCAGTGGAACCTTTTTCTCCGATGTTGAAAGATCTCAAATTATCGTGGTGCCGTCAAATAAGGAGTCCGGCGAAGACCTGGTTTGAATAGCGTTGTGTATCACCAATTGAATCCTTCTTTATTATTCCACCATGCCATTCCGCTTTCGATATTTTTTCTCATTTAAGCCTTATTTAGTCACGGTGCTCTTGTTCCTGTTATTTATGTTCTCCTATAGTATTATACTGTTAAACGGCTATGCACCCTTGAGACTGAGGTGTTTGTGTGTGAGTGTTACGATATAGCTCCTTGATATTGTCTGTCACTCTGGCCCCCGCGCGCTTACCGACAATAGAATACCCTGGCGGTCTTAACGGAATATGCGCAGTGCAGCTGAGAGACCCCAGGAATGTTTTGAGAAGGATCGTTGAGCGGCGGATTCCGGAATTATGATGGTGGGTGCTAGATTGATCATCGACATTGATGAGATGAAGGCGGGTCATGGGGTACGTCGTGCTGGCACATAATTCTTTATCCAACGCTCGAGCAGACCTAATCTGATGTAGGCCAGGCGCCGTACAACTACAGTGGCGCCCATTACTAAGGCCTGCGTCAAAGCATCTTATTTTGTCTGTAAATGATAGCCAACAACTGTCAATTCAGACCGTATATGAGTTCGTCTCTTCGAAGTCCCAAGTTGCTTAATCTGTTCCCGCATACCACCAACATCAGTGAAGAATGAATGTGGCCATTCCCGTCCTCTTAATTCGAATAGCATTAGTGGTGGTATTCCTGCCTACATTGTCGCTCAGCGTTCTAAGCCGATCCGAGCCTGACGTAGTTGTTCGTGGTGAGTACATGGGTCTTCAAATGCATCCATCTTAATGAACCGTGGTCTCGGCAGCAAAGGGAGCGCCTCTTCCAGAGCCATCTGTAGAAACGATACTGTTCTTTACGGATACAGTCGACGATGCTTAAGACAGAAGATACTATTCTGGTACGAAATAATTCCTACCACGCCCATAACTAGTCTTGGAGCTGAGGGCCCCGGGATTATTCGTTTTAGATTTTAGTTATCGGCATTCAAAGCGGATTTTACAAATTTATGGCCATTGAGTATTTGAGTACTTGTCATGTTAATAGGCCCTATGCGTAAATTTTACTTGTGCTCTATTATATCGAGATTCGAAAAGGTGGAACTCTGGTCAAAAGCTAATGTGAGACGCCAATAAGCCTTGTTCTAATGCCTCCTACTCTTTTCATAGTCACGCTGATTTTTCTCTGCCTCTCGATAAACGGACTCCCAGTCATTACATACATAGGCGTCCGGATGGACCTCGACATGATGGCCTATGGCTGGCTCAAGTGAGGAATCAGAATGGCAGATTACGATCTGCCGTAGGTAGTTTAGACAGTGGGCAACAAGTCCACTGTCAGAAAATGGATGTGAATGATAAGTTTCCAGGACGCCTTTGCGTAGGATGTCGATGCATTGTAATTGATGGAACATTCCCAGCGTGAAGGGACGCTGTCGTTGACCGAGATGAAGGAGCCCATCACCTAGGATCAGACTAGCCCATTCAGCATCAGCATCTGCTCCTTGTATTTTGAATCGAGTAGAAGAACTTTCGATGGAAAGCAAGATAGTATTGGGATTGGGAATAGGCCACTCATAAGGGAAGTCGTCATCGATGTAAGCTGCAGACATCAATAAGTATCCGAATTCAAACTTATGACTCGTCACACGAGAGGAAAATGCTTACTATAGTCGCCCTGGTTTGTTATAAGTAAAGTCCAACCAACAAACTTCACAGCAAGATTTGCAACGATGAGAAGGAGGGCGTAGTAAATAACAGTACGCATTTTCAGGATGGTCGGCGACAGGCGGCGCCAACTTTAAGAAAGGAGACTTTGTACACGTATCGCTGCGAATAAGGGGATTTAAAATCTCATCAGGTAGTTGTTTTAACACGGAAGGAGTATCTTACCTGGGCTCAGAGACCGCTCGCTTCACTTCTGGTTCCCATGCGAGGATAAGCAGGTGATAAGTACGATATTAAACCACGACTGGAGGGCCACGCGGACCTTCGGAGACTGCGGTATTGGATGTATTATTTTCATCAAACGATAATCTTGTCCAAAATACGGCATTACATAGGGGACACCAAAGTTGTAACCGCGACAAAATCACTGGATGACAAACTTACAGGAGGCCGGTCAATGAAGAACAGAAGCCAAGGTTAGAAGGATTCAAGTGCCACGCATCAATAACCGTGTGGGCGCTCTTTGGTTCGCGTAGTGGACAGCTTCCTCCTTATAGATACAAGCATAGGTGAGTGGGCGTATACCATCCTTTGCCATAATATCGACGGTAAGCAAAGGTGGGATTTTATCGATCAGAACACTAGACCCTATGGTTATGAGTCTCCTTCGAGGGCAGCCTATTGTTGTAACGGCTTACCTCGTTCTGATGTGATAGAAGGAAGGATCTAGCGCTAGCGCGCGCAGCAGAACCCTGTCCTAGGGAAGCATGGGGGCAGAAACTGTGAGATCGAAGCTCTGATGATTTATGACGCAAAGCGCAAGCGCTCAAGATGCTCGAGTTTGGTCGAAAGGAGTAAAGGATGACGTCGCGAGACGCTGGACACGTGAGTTCGGTCATTCTTTCCGATGAAGATAACAATTCACTACTATCGTAATGCTATCGAAACAACGTCAAATTGCGCGTCAGGAAGAGCATTTGAAGGAACAAACGTACCTAGGTGCTGCCCTCAGGATAACGTCTCCTCTTGGTGTCACATCTCCGATTGATCACCTTTAGCTTCAAGACCTACTGGTAAAGTGATTGGTAGGTTCGCTCCCGGGACCTTGACATTTTCTGTGGGACTGGGGGCCGGACGAAGGGAGACGGGAACTGATGAGTTGAAGCTCAACCTCGAGCTCCATGTAAGCTGGGCTCGGAAAGCTACCCACCAACCAGCTTTTTATAAAGAGACAAATATTGGGTACAATCCTTGTAGGTTACGAATCAACATGACGAGCATAAAGCAGACGAAATATTACTCACTGCGAGGTCCATACTATCAACCGCCTCTTTTCATTCATTATGGGCATGCAAACATGCAAACAAAACGCAACAATTCCCCGACTGCAAGCCACGGTGCTCCTCATCCAAGATACAGCGCGTCGTGCAATGACAAACGTCTCGCCATCTTGTGTCCATTTGTCGTACGTCATACTCGCCACATCTATTGCCGTGTCGTATTTTGACCTGGAATGCGTCACTCCGTGGCCATGAGCATCTGGAGGAATATTGACATGTTCGGGGCTTGCTATTCGGTACTTGTTCGTATTGTCAGGTCAAGGTTCTTGTCGTGTGCATTCCAGCACTCAGGATAGATACTTTAGAAGAAATGGGCATTACTCACCTCGACCTGAGATATGTCGTTGAAGAATGAAATTGCCTGCCCGCGCGCTATCCTCGTTTTTGCACCACCAGTCATCAGACTCGTTGATCAATGCTGTGGATTTCGATTAGAAGGCATTCCAGTTCTAGTAGAACGTCTCAGATTTAAATGGAAATCGAAAGAACTTCAGAGAAGAGATTCAGTTGTCGTCTGGTCAGGTTTGTGATTATAAATCAATTTGTCATCAACCTTGTGTGCTCGTATGGATCCACGTTTCTTCATTCACTCACACCAACCAGTCAAAACTCCATCCATACTCTCGCTCTCACAGTCATTTTGTGACCTGCCTTTTTTCTAGAGCCGACCTGCACTCATTGCTCAATAGGCGAAAACAAGCAAGCAAGCAGGATACATAGTACAGCGAAAACAACGCGTCGGAAGTACGAAGTGCTTTGGTATCAACCAAAATGGACAATATTCGAGGGCGGAAACATATACCCAATATTTATGCGGAGGCGAGACGACTAGTACCGCTGTGTCATGGATAGCCTATAAGGTCAGTCTATCCGTGCATTCACCGTCCCTCAGCTCATGACAATATTTGCAGCAACTCCGAGCCTATCCATCGAATGGTCGCATGCCTCCAGCAGAGAATTTGGCGGAGCTACAAAATTTTTTGACAGCTTCCAGTGTGTACCACATACCGCTAGGTTATCACTATCATCTTTCAGCCATTTCGGCCTTCCAGAACTGTCCGTGAAGCGAAAGTACGTCAAGGGAGCGGAGTATTACTAGGAGCAGACCGGTTGTACTGAGTATGTGTTACTCATCGACTTTATGCGCGACAATTCTGTTAATCATTCCCCCGTTACCCTGAAGTTGACTAAGCAGGGGGGCTGGCATAGTCTACGATTCTGATTCCCCGATACCTTGGATTTATATCGTTTACTTCATAATACTAGGCTATCGTCATAATGCTCGGATTTCCAGTGCTGAGATTGAGGTGTGTATTGGCACGGCTCCGGTATACCGAATCAAGTTTAGAGTCTCCATCAAGCCTCCATCGGCCTCAATTATATCCTCGCCCTTTTGACGCCCTCGACGCCTCTGGCTAAGTACCCGTGATCATCGTACGGCAATGCAACGTGGCTGTAAGTGCTTCCGATTCAACGGCTTCTCTTTCATGCTATCCGCCATCTATAGCGGTGCCGATTCAGGCTACTCCGCACTCCACTACTCGAGAAAGGATGGATTCAGGTTCTCAACCCGTTGTGAGGTTTCCTTCATCAAGTCTGAGTGAGTTAAGATCCCGTATGAATCGGATTTCTGGGCCTTTCCGTCTACTTCCGACGGCGCCTATCTCAGCATTGTTCGCTTCCCGTACCAGTGATTCTTGCCCTGTAAGTACTTATCCTGAACTTTCATCGAATCTTATCACGTCCATGACCAGAGCCCTCCATATCCATCGAGTCAACCCGGCGGGTCGGATGCACTAGCTATCGGCATTGAAACCTTGAAGAAACTAGTAGAAGCGCGCCTTTCAACTGATGCATCACATCCCGAAACTGATTGCATATTCCAGGACCACGATCATCTACCCCGAACACGGAAGCTTCTGAAAGCTATGGACAAGGTTGTCGATTGCCTCGACCGGCGACGACTTCCCAGTATTGGCCCCGAAGTCACACTGCATCAGTATGTTTTTTCTGGTCTCTTTTCTTGTATCGTTGCTCAAACCGAGATAGGATGCTGAAAGAGAAGATCAGATCCATAAGAAATTTGAAGTGGTACAAGCGCCCATTCAGTAAGAAGACGGCGAGACGTGAAATGATAGATAAAATCTTGTGGGCCATCTGGGACTACGCGGTGAACACTTTGTATTGAATTCCCTCTTGTAAGTAGAACTTATACCGCCTTTATACCAGGAGGCGGCGAAGGCTCGTTCAATCTATGACGGTCTTAAGACAAACCCAGGTGCGATGACCTCTTTACAATCACTGAATACCAGTGCCACGAGTGTCAGTACAACCACTTTTGACGCGCACATTGATGTCCTCGACGGCCAGTCCGAGTCTAATGACGGACAATGCACCGAGTCAGAGGTAGAGAATAATTTTGACGACCTTCCCTGGGTGAATGACATATGCGACTTCCTCCGGTCGGACAGCGCTCCGAGGAGGATCGTCCATATTTCGCCTGAAGACCCTCACAGTGTCATTAACTTTCTGCAACTGGTACGTTATAACGACTCATTTCATTGAGGCTACGCTCACTATACTTATTACAACCCAGGAATGTGATAAGAATCGGGAAGATGCTCTTTACCATTCACGATGTTTCAAGTGCCTATCTCGTATGACGAGATACCATGGTATTCTGCCTACCTCATTCTCGTGTCGGCATGCGAGACGTATTGGCGCGCGCCCCATTTGGGGTGGTGGTTTTGCCGTAAGTGAATCCTCAATTATCAACGATAGCAATACTCATTATCCTGGATTTTTTAGGATATATGGAAGGGGCGTATGGACGGCGAGCTTATATGCATTAAGGTCCTTCGCGTGTTCATGGACAACGGTGTTGAAGAACGGAATAGAATGATCAAGGTATTCGATGAGTCTTCTACCTGCCCGGTAACCCTCTAACCTGTTTAAGGATTTCTGCCGTGAGGCGCTCGTGTGGAGGAACTTATATCACCCGAGTATCCTTCCTTTCCTCGGCGTCAGCAGACATCTGTTCGCCCCGAGCTTTTGTTTGATATCCCCGTGGATGGAATACGGGAACATCATGACTTGTCTCGAAGAACGACCTCAGCAGATTCAACGGCTGACTGCGGTTTGTTGGGCCATTCGATTTTCGGGATCCTCAGGTTGCTGATTCTAGGACAGATAAGCCAAGTTGCGGAAGGGATCGCATACCTTCACAGCCTCAATCCGCCGATAGTGCATGCTGACATCCGTGGAGTGCGCTTCTCATTCTAAACAGTATTCTGATATTTATCTTCGGTTAGGCGAACATTTTGGTCAAGGATGACCTATCCTGCTGCCTATCCGACTTTGGTCTGGCTCTCGCTGTCGAGTCACAGATCGGTGCAAGCTCTTCGTCACGAGCATTCTTAGGTGGCTCGTTACGGTGGATGCCTCCAGAAATAATGGATGACAGCCAATTCGATCCTGCTTATATCACTGCACGAGACGTGTACTCTTTTGGATGCACGGTTATCGAGGTGAGGGTACTGGCCGACTCAGAGCATCCTTGTTAAAATGTATACAGATATATACTGGCAGACCACCATTCTCTCATATTCGGAAAGAGGCGGCGGTTATCCATGAAGTGTTGACTCGCGGGAAGAGACCGGATAAACCGGTTGATATTCTCGACTGGACGTGGGGGTTGGTGTCAAAGTGCTTGGTCTCTCCTGCGAGCCGGAGGCCTACAGCTCAGACTATGGTAAATACCTTGACTTTGGGGCTGAATGCTTAATGTACAAGGCACGGATAGGACTGCCTAGACTCATAAGGTATAGTACGTAAAGGAACAGTTGAACTGTCAGCTTAATCGTGCGGCATGTAAGAGATGATATCGAGCTAAAATATCAAGACGGGTAGACGACAAGAGATTCTGGAAGCGAAATGGCTATGAAAATTTTTCGAGATGTAGCCAATCATAGACAGTACTTTGGATGTCGCTAAAAAATTGAATGACGAACTTCAAAAAAGAACAGTCAAATGCACACGTCAATGAATCAGATTCATTGGCTATGCAGGCGAGGGCTTTCTGTTTCAATCCAGTTAGATATCAGCTAGTCCTTGATGGTGGTTTTCAACACATTCAAATTGCATTCAAACTTCGGCGAGACAACCGTGGCGACGATCACGTGGGCGTAAACAGGGACGGCGTCTGCCGACTCGGAGACATTTTGCGGCTCCTCTTTAGCCTTACCGATAGGACCCGTTCTCTGCTAACATTCGAGCGTTATCTCAAATAAGCCAGTGTCGAATCAACTACATTCCATGGTCAACAAACCTAGACCTGGCGCAGGACGAACCTACGGTTCAGAAATCAGATTTTCTGTACATGTATTGTCCTTTTATCTTCTTGTACGTTCCACTAGCCATGCGTCTCTCATAACGCTAACAAATTTTAATCCTTGAATATGTAGCGTGAGTCATTAATTCCTGTTCGTGTCTGAGATGTATGTGTTGTGTTCCCATCGCAGCCTTGATTCACTTTATTTGAAAGACGAGTTTGAAAATTGCTTAGTAGGAATACTATCTCAGAAAATGGGCAGACCGAGAGGTCAAGTTACCGCGATGAATCTTACTTCAATCCAACTTGGTTCCTTGCCAATATTTGCCACAGGGAGACGGGACTTTGGTGGCATGTATTTTAACTGGAAGTTCTCAACAATGGTGAAGGACACAAAGGTAATGGATGTGCAGTTGACATGTAGCTCATCTTTTCTAAGACGCAGACAATAGACTTGAACAATGTGTGTCCACACTTACTTTCGAAAATCATTATTCGCTCCAAAGCCACTCAAGAGTTGATACTTCTCGAACCCACATACATAAACCTGAGTTTGTTGACCTGGCACTGTACAGCGCACACATCTCATCACTCCGACATACCTTCTCTTTCTACATGACGATGAGCTTTTCCAACCATTACGATTCTGACTTGGCCGACCGGAATCTCATCAGGCGTGCCGTGAACTCTCTGCCCCCGAATGTAAATGGCCCTCCTCCCATCCCCCTCGAAGATCTCCAAGAAAGGTTCGCAATCCTTTACAAAGCGGCTGTGACCCGTACGTCTGCACACTCTTCTACGCTTTTCCATGGTACTCACTTGCCTCTCTTAGTCGAACAATGGAAAACGGCCAACGAAAACGCGCTGCCGTTTGCTGATACGGTCATATCCCCACTTACCGGTCAGTACCTCTCCGTCGATCAAGCCATCCCAAAAATCAACGATGGGGTGCCACGGGAGTACTGCCTCGTGAAGCCACACACAACCGTGTATACGAGCAAAGGGCCCAGAAAGATGAATAAGGAGGAATACAAACTTTTTCAGAATGGGGACACTGACGCGCTCATGAAGAGATGGGGTTATCATGAGCTGCAGGTGTTAGAAGATGTTTGAAGACAGAAGTTGTTTGAGTGTATGTTGCTTTTCGCTTATCAGCAGAACTTCCTCTAAATTTCCTTTCGCAGCAATTGATGTCGCAATAGGCCTGATAGAAACCGCGATGATAACTCTGCCTTTCACAGTGTACGCGCCCTATCTCGAAAAGAATTCTAGGAACTAATTGAAGTTTAAACCATGTCTCTTCTATTCCTTTGGCGATGACGGACTCCTAATGATCCTAAGCCTTCAACTTTTCCTAATCTTAAAAGATCTTCCTTTATAATTATATATATACGCGTCATAATTAAAAGAACTCTGTATGCCACATCGTTTGTATGTGTAATGTTGGCGTCTCTGCAATCATTGATGTGTGAGAACTTGGCTGAAGACGTTGCACCGGGTCGTAGGAACCCAGCATTGAGATATGGGAGTTTCCTGAAGGGTACACGATAATCATTATGTTCGACAAAAGAAACACTCCGCAGCACCATTGGAGTCTCATCCGTCACGTTGATAGCTTTGGGAAAATGCTCGCTTGATACATGTTGATGCTATTATCCACGAAGATATTGCCAGGCGGGATGTATCGATGTAAGATGGACATTGACAGCTATGGATGACAAATGATAATGAATGTAGCTCTTACGTGCAGCGCACCAGACATATGACCTGGATTAGACGAAGGTTACAGATAATCACTATCCACCCAATCGGCATAGTCGCTACCCAAAACGTCGGAAATTGTGTAGCCGCTGGTTGAAGTAAGCGTGGTGGAAAATGATGCACGAGTACCAGAGGCGCCGGTCCCTGAAATGAAAGGTATCAGTATAAGACCTTCAAGAGGTAGACATATCGTACCAGTACTTGCGTATTCAGCGAAGGTGGCATGATCAGTGTTGGGTGTGCTACTAGACCATTCTTCCCATCCTGCGCTGTTGATCAGATTTCCAAGCGAACAGGAGGTATAAACGACCCTATTTGTCTTATTCAACGACGTTCATTTAGATATAGCATTTCGTGTGCCATACCGAGCATATGCTCCCCATGGGCGCCCTAGATACACTTTCCCTTCAATAGAGGAGGTCGCCGAGTCGCTAGTAGTGATGGTTGCTTTGTTGATGACATCTGCAAGCAACAGTCAAACCGTGATCCACAATAGATGCATTCTGACCGACTTACACAAACTTACTCCATCTGATGATGAACGTCCGTTAGCAGTGATCGCTCCAGCAGCTACAGAAGCAATCCTGTTGTAATGGAAGTACGCCCGTGCGTATTGGCCAAAGATGTAGTCGACAGCGCCTTCGATGTAACAATAACCATAGAATTGATTGCCCGTTTCTGCGAGGATCGTATCTTGATAGCTTTTCGACGTGGATCAGATAGTTGTCATAAGAAAACGAATATGAACGGCTTACCCATAGAAGCCCACGCCATAGTAACCGTGATTGGACCCATATGCACTCAAAGCTAAGGCCTGACCGTTGGTGCTGGCTTTACCGAACTATAGCGTGCACATGATTAGTAGGGTAGTTGCCGGTAGTAGTATATATTTGGTGAGCTAAGCGTACCGTGTTCTTCACATTGATGTTGTACAAGGCAAAATCATCCTTGTGTACACGCAGGGTCCCAGTCGAATCGTCGTCATCCGCATCAGCAAGAGAAAGCGAATAAGTGATAGTAACCGTATTGCTTGCATAGCTGCTGGTATCAGAAGTTTGGCCCATAATCTGAGGTATCGAACATCAGCATCATCAGCCAAATCTAGCCCCCACAAAAAGGGCACATACCGTCGTCTGTCCATCGCGATCAATATAGACTTGTTCGGTGTAGGTGCCTTAAAGGTGCCATCAATTTGGATATTGTTTGTTGAGGATGAACGTCAATTTACCTGCGTAGATGAAGATAACCTGGTCGGAGCCATCGTCGTCAAGCGAGTCTACAGCAGCTTGCACTGTGCTGTATTCTCCAGAGGCCGCTCCGCTCGCTCTCACAACAACGGCACCGCTGGGCGCAGAAGTGCGACTATCTCGCTTCACAGCGGGAGTCGCATAAACTAGGCGGGCGCAAAGAAGGAGAAGAGAAAAGAATGCAAATGCTTGAAGTGGGAGTAAAGCCATTTCTGCGGTCTACAGCGGCGCTACCATCATCCTTAAGTATTCGTGACGGCGACTTTATTCTGGGTCATGATTATTGCTTGACCAACGAAGCGCAGCAGGGGCGCGAAGGCACTGGGAGGGTTTGCAGCTTCAGAAATTTCCATCCGAGAATGAACCGTGGAGAACAGCTGCGTGCAAGCGGTCCCAACGCCTTGCATAGCATATACTGATCGAGGCCAAGCGGGTACGGTACGAGTGGGAGTCGGTTGTTGGTTCATTATAGATAGCCGTTGAAGACGAGCTAAAAAGAACAAAAATAGTCACCTGAGCGCAAGCCACCGGTCTGCATTATTCCGGTTTTTTAGAGACCTTTACCCTACAACAGCTCAATACGCCGAGAGTTCGTAGTGGGCCCATGGTCTTGGAATGAAAGGATCTCTGGTTGGATGGCCGTTTGAAAAATGGGAGCCGCATTGTGGCACAGTAATATTGACCTACTCTCTCTGCTGCTGACGAGAGAAAGGCGAGCGGGTTGAAGCAAAACCCTGGGCCAAATTACTCCGTCGTATAGATATTCAAAAAGCAGCAGTATGTTGACTAGAAACAGAATTGAATCGGAAGAAGCTGCGCAAAGAGTGCGAGAGTGTCGCAAGGAACGGGAGAAAGTATCGGACACGGGGCCCGGCAACAATAATGTTTTTCCTGACGGCCTGCAAATGCCGCCCCGGACCGCCAACGCGCTTATTTGTCAACCACAGTGGCACTGGGCCCAGTTTTGTTCGGGTCTTCGAGGCATAAAATTCTGTATTTATGATCCGAGCACTGTTGTTATAGTGACGCCGCAGCAGAGGTATGGAGCATCCATTTTTGAAGATGCTCCGGAAGAATGGGTGTCATTGGGGGATAGTCACTGATTTTTTATTAAGTGAAGCGTACGCTGTCAGAACCACAAACTCGCCTTTCCTCTCATTTTTAGGTCAATCTAAGATGTTTTATCATCGATCTTACTACATGCTAATTCAATTGGCACAGGAACATTTGTCTCTCTTGCATATCAGATCTCCATCATGAATTGTGCTTTCTGGTTTTTTCATTGTATGTTCCCACAGCCGGCAGCGAAGGCCCATGTATGCAGCGCTTTGAATGGTCTTGGGTCTTGTGACCCGACATATTTGAAGCATTCGTTTTCTTTTGTTAGGAAAGAGGTGCTTCGACATCAGGATAAATAGTCAGGGAGACATCCGTAAAGCCTCGCCACGTTACCCCGTACATACGTTTGCTTCCTTTCCCCCCACCGTTTGATTCTCTTTCAACATGGAGTGGCCATTATCTCAAGAAGTCAGCGATATCATCGTCGACCTTGCAGTCAAAGATGCTTATTCCCTGGACAACTTTGCACTCATGTCTCGCTCCATGTTACACCGAACACCCCATCACCGCTTCCACCGTATTACCGTGTCCATTGTACCACGCTCCGACTCATGCGAGAAACTTTACAACATTCTCCTCAGCTCTGAGCGCATCCGTCCTTATATCAAGAGTCTCTTCTTAAAAGGACCGTCTTCGCGACTAGAACTTCCGAATGCCTTTGGTACGCAAGCACCGCCGAGCGAAACATCATGGGCTGCTACCAAATACGCGACCCTCGTCAGTCTTACCGAGTTACTCCTTGCCTTGGAGGAACTCCACATCGAACATTTTTCCCTCTCGCACCTCCCGTATGAATTCTTGTCACAACTCAAGAAGTGCACTAGGGTCAACAAGATTACACTCCACAACATCACCTTTCCTTCATACTCCACATTCGCCTCTATCGTTCGAGCGTTTCCTACCTTAGAAATTCTGTGATTGAAAATGATTTCTGCGGCCATCGACTCGGATGCACGAACAGAAGTTCAAACTGGTGTTGCGGTCCCTACAATCAAGACCCTCGATATCGACCTCTCTGGAGAGTTTGTCCTTAGAATGTGTGGCGATATCTGTGAGGGCACAGACGCACCAGCTTCTGTTGCACAACTTCACACCTTGCGGATTGGCTATATCAAGGACATCAGTCACTGGAATCGAACTAGGTCTGTTGTGCAGAAGTCATCGAACACCCTGCGGAACCTTCAGCTCGGTTACATTCAAACTGGTACGTACTAATAATTTTTCAGAAGCGGGACGTTCGAAATTCATAGCTTATCTCTTCAGATGTTTCTGGTCTTGATATTCTACCTATGCATTCCCTAAAGCACCTCCACATCCATCTCAACGATTTCGAGGAGGCCAGGGATGTCGACGTCTTGAGATGGTGGATTCGATGCTTCAAAGATGCTACAGGCAGCTCCGTGTGTCTCGAGAAGATAACTATAACCCTCAGAGCCTACTCAATCATATATGATGATTTAGCTCAATTTAGAGCCTCGAGCATAACGGATATGATGGCTTCGAAAAAGCAGACGTATTACCTCACGGATTGGTTCAACTTCAGGAACCCAAAGACTGAGATATTTCAGGACAATGTTTGGCGTGAGCTCGACGCATGCCTTCCTTTGTCAACGGACAAACTTGTTGTCATTTTTACTGGAGGCAATCCGCTGCGTGCTGGCGACCCTGAAGATCCGTTCAAAAAGAGGGTGGATCGGCTGAAAGAAATTATTTGTGGGCGGATGAATCGTTTCAAGAAAGGCGGTGGTGTCTTGGTCTTCGAGGAGCCAGTTTAATTGCTGCTGCTGCTGCTGCACTGGTCGATAGTACACTACAAGGCTACGATCAATATCTTGTATGAATCGCACGAATTGCACGACCTAATGGATCACAATGTACTTTTCACCAGCGCTGGGGTCAGCCTAATTTCTCCATTTAAAAAAAAAGCGAGGTATGCCATAGTGCCCCAGCTATAAACTCAGCTACAATTTACCCGACTCCGTTCTACCATCGCTGGCGTTGTTGTAGTCCAGATGCTATTGCTTTGCACTGATATTATCCAGATCCTGTAAAATAGTATGGGTTTACAAACATAGAAAGACGCGCAATTAAAGCCAATAATCCTATGGGTATGCCTGTGGTAAACGGGCTTCGAATACAACCTTATAAGCCGTGAGAAGTGAGGTACACGGTGTGGGATTAGATTTGTTGGAGGCAACGAGCGGGATATGTTCCACATTTGTCATTTGGCGGTGAGAAGTAGGCGATAGATAGATGGATGGTGTTGTTCGCACGGCTCTTCTGCAGTGTCATGCACAATTCAGTTGAAATTTAAGAATCCCAGATCTTTTCTACCTATTACTAGCAGTACAATGAGTATAAACGAATAGAATATTTTGCTTAATTTAAACTGTGACGGCACTAGCACTCTCATCATCCTTGCGCGTCTGCATCTCGCTAAAGTTCTTCAACGATTCGTCTTCCTGATGGTCAAAGCCGTCGTGACGCACGCCGTTGATCATCTTTGGATTGATGGAAAAGGCACCCTTCGGAATGAAGGTGGCTATCATGATGATACAACAGCATATACTGTATTGTATCCTAACATAGATCGAGGTCAGCTGAAGCTAAAGGTTGTTGAAGTGGAAGGACTCACCCTGCGACACGCCGCAGAGAGTCTTTAATATTGTGGTTTACAGAGTAGTCATTGTCGATGATATCTCCCAAAACCGAACTTAATACGGCGTAGAGGATGATGTATATTGAGTACAGGAACGCCTACCAAAATGGCATGAGGCGTAATGTAACCCTTGACAATGGGAAGACTCACCATGACGGCACCTAAATGAGAAACTGCCGGATATTTTTCTGCCAAAGCTGCGAATAAAGGATAAGTGGACAGGGCGAGAACAGGGAAAGACAGCTTACATGCGTCGCCTGTGGAGAGCGCAGCCTGAATGTAAGCGGATAACGAAACATCGCCAGCAGCCCAGCTCTACAAATCATGAATTAAAAGACGACGTGCCAAAAGGAAGGCCAGACGCACCATAGATATAGGAATAAATAGTCCGGCTAAACGCCATGCCCAATCTACACTGTGCCCGGTAATGGTGGTAAAATAAGGTAGAATCCAGACGATGTTAAGCTGGACAAGAGATGAGCGAACGATCTAGTAAGTCTCAAAGGCGAATACTACCATGAGAGCGTCGAGACGAAGCCATGGAATCTGTAACGGATGTGATCAAAAACATCGAACTCTGGAATAGTATCTCGTAACGTACGGGTGTGGTTACCACGTCCGAAAGCAGAAAGACTGTAAGAGCCCCAAGTAGCTGCACAGCCATTAATACCCGCAAAAAAAAAAAAAAAAAAACTAGAGCATCTAGGGCGTACTTCTCCGAAATTCGAGCCTCCAACAATGATTTGACTCCAGGCGCTAATTCCCAGAGCACGTTTCGCAAAGGCAGGAGCAAGAGTGTTCTCAAGAAACCTGACAAAGAAAACAATTAGACAGAATGATCAACACAGGAAGGAGCTGGTCAAGTATACCGATGAAGATATAGAGCCAATGCACTTCATAAGTGACACAGTTAGCTAACCTCCAGAGTCGGGAATGTAGACCGAAAGCTTACTATCCAGGCACCAGCCCTAGAAACGTGCGTCAAGAGATAGGTCGGCTATCAATGCATGGGACTACTCACATATAAACCTCCTGTTGCCAAGCACCATCATAGTCCCGACCCATATGGATTCTCCAAAACCAGCGATTCCGCGGCCGACCTGAATTAGGTAGTTTTTGCTTCGTTTCGGCCTATCTACCTCATCCAGTCCATATACCTCTTGCTCATCATAGGGCGAGTAGTTGAGCACAGAAACATAGAACCAGACAACACCCGCCAAGGCGAAGAATACTAAAGAAGCCGGTGAGTAAGGGGTACAAGAAAGGACGTCATCACAGCGTACCAGGGCTCAAAAAGAAGCTGTAGTTGTTTCCAAATCGACTGATGGCTGCAGATGAAGCAAAGGCGGCAGCGGTACCGGTAACCTCGTAGAAGACATGCTATTAAAAGGCAGTGAGAATGTGATCGCACTAAGGGCTTTCATTAAACTGCATACCACGGTCGCATCCATCCGTCTGAGCTTACCCACGTCTCCTCCGACGATATCACACGGGCTACAAAAATAAACGCTATATCAGAATCACGGAAAGGAGGTGGACAGTCTAATAGAGAGGCATCCGCACATGATCCTGCGTATTAATTCCACCATTCCGTACGCCACACCGCTAAGCGTCCATATAATGAATATCTGCCAGAGGCTATTAGTTCAGAAATAGAGCAGAAGAAAGGAAAGAATAGACGAACAGCATTCGGGTTCCAACTCCCGTAATGGGTCGGACTACTAGCGGACTCGCGCATCTTCCCACCTAAAGAGAATTAGAATTCAGGATACTAGCCCGATCAGTTCGGGCACTCTCACCGGTAGCAGCGTCCACAACTAGGAGAACCATCGTCATGAGACTGAAGAATAGTACCGATACACTGAGAACAGTTCTCGTAGGAAAGCGCATAATAAGGGGGGCAATGAGGATAGCACCAACACACTGGGCTGCTTGATTTACACCTTCTGCCGCACCCACTACCATCCGGAAAATGAGAAGGGAAGAGCAAACGAACGGTAAGGATACGCACACTTAGTAAAAGTATCTGCCTGGGCAAACCTATCCGTCGCCAACGTCGTTATTGATCCATTAAAGAACTCAAGTCCTAGCTTGTAGAACATGATACCACCAACATAGAAGGCCCTGGAGGAGTGTTCAGAGACGCATGTAAACCAGATTCTTGAAGAATAATCGCGTACATGTTCCGTCGCTCCTCGAACGTATAAGCTGCAATTTGAGGTCAGTTATTGTTCACGGACTGCGAAAGCAACGATATGCTCACAGCGCCATATTTCGACAAAGCTCCGCATAGTAGACAATGATAGTAATGGGCAGAGCTAGCTTGGAAAACCAGACATGTATATCACACGAGGAACATACAAGTACTGAGCCAAGCGCTTATTTCAACTCCACGTGCAGGGCAGGTTCCGCTACAGCACGTTCGCTTTAGGATATACGGATCCTTCAAGCGCGATGGCATCTTTATGGTCTGAAGTCTGGATCAACGTATAAGCCCTTAGATACAACCCCATACGGGCTGTAACAAACTTTGAACGACGAATCCGAGATCGGCCGCTTCGAACGTGCTTCAAATTTCAAATCGATACATTGCCAAGATTAGCTGTGCCTCTGCAGGCCATTCAATAGGTCGCATCAAGGGAAAGGTGAAACTGTGAAGTACCGATTGCTATTCAATTGTCGTCTCGTCCTGAATATTACTTTCTCGCGCGGTAAATGTTGATTACTCTTGTACTGGCGGTAAATGACTGATTTTGAACAGCTGTAAAATGTGAATTATGGTATCTTTCATGACCTCTACAAGACTGTGCTTTGTGCTCTGAATAGGAAGATCAATCGTGAGAGACGACTCAATAGTTGACAAAGACTCTCAGAGGGAAAAGGCGCTACTGACGTGTATGCATGGTTCGGACGGGCATCAAAGAAGTGACTGATGGAGACCCGCAGCGCGACCTGCATCCTTCCGTATAATACATTTGTCCGCTGCGAGATACGTACATTGAGAAAGAATTGAAAGCAGTTGGCGCTCTGATGCAAGGAGTGAGCCTAAGTAGGCCATACTCGAGCTGGGAACTTTCTCGGTGTTAGGAGGACCGGAAGTAAATATAACATCAATTGATTGGTCAAGAGGCAGGCAATAGACGCGGCATTGTAGGGTGCCATCAGGTAGGCTACCGTGCAGTCCGTCGATTAGTAGTATCGGGGAGCATCTGTGTATCGTTGAGTGTCAGGTTGAGTCTTAGCATGGGAGCGACGATCACCTACGTACAACCTACATCCGCGGATTTGGTTCATGGGATATCAAGACGATGTAAAGAAGCCTCAAAATCGAGCGGTTTCGTCCATAGCTGCAAACAAGGACATCAGACGCATGCCTAGCTTACATCGAGATGACTCGAAACAAGAGGTGGATCTGATAGGCAAAAGGAAAGTTACGGACAGGAAAGATCACCGAGGATAAATGCTATACACAATCCTAAACGACCGGTCGATACGTTTCCGTGATAAGCAACGGATCGTAAAGTAGATCAAACGTGTACTTACCAGCTGTGCACATACCCTGAGGACACCTAACAAGACAGTATCACCAGCTGGAGTTGTGGTCGGGGTTACATTAATCAAAGTCGGCTCGGTCGAGTGCTTTATTGAAGGGGGCGTAATGGAGATTGCATTAATCGTAGCCTCTTTAAACTGTTCCCAAGCCTCCCTGCTCACAGCACAGGATTGATGTTAGTGCGAATAAAGTTGGCGCCATTGTTGCTATCTTGTCCTGACAGCCATTCATCCACCACGAGAGCAGCAAGTCCCATGATATCCGCTTGTTTCCTTTGCACAAAGATCGTACACTTGGCCAACCTCGACGTCAACAGAATCCATAACAGAGAATGCCCAATTTTTCAGTGCGCTTTTGGTGCTACTGGGGAGAGGTGTCGATAGTACATGTTGAGACAAATCGTGGGACAAAGGATACCGAGGAGGGTGAGATGAGACTCGTCTCCCCGCCGGTTGTTGTACGAGACAGCATCCGAGTGCTCGTACAGAACATGACTGTACCAGCGACTTGGGTCTCATTGAGAATGAAAGTAAAAATACAAGGAGAGAGCGAAGCGTACCCTGCATATTTCCCTTCGAGTTCGGTGAGCAGAGCTCAGAGAAAAGCTCCCATAGTTGCAAATCCCGCTTTGCATTAAGTATGATTTGAAACCGATTCGCGACCGTTATGTGTAAGGTAAACGGCCATGAGAATTGTGCTCGTGAGGGATCACCTCTTTCCATAGAGGAACAGACATCATGAAAAAGACCGGAACAGAATTGCCGCTCTAGCCGCCGAGACTAGAAATCGGGGATAGAGGCGACAGTCGTCGAATTTGAGCTTGGAAAATTAGCTAGGAGACGAGGAGGCGGGCATATTCTTGAACACGAAGGTTAGGGGAGTCGGTGGAGTCAATAATTGGAACAGGCGCTAGTTTTCCATCATACGATTGCCAAATGAGGAGGTAATCCCGTCATACTCTGTCGAGGAGATAAGGGGAACGATACATCTATGTCAGCAATCAACTCACTATAGGGTAAGTAATTGGGCCCAGAAGGATCAACAAATGCCGGCCAAACAGTGTAGGAATACATCTTTTGATGAGGCGTGACAGGAGCACCACCGCTAGATGCGTTCATGATCAATCATGGGCGACACGCTACGTATCGACGTGTCAACTGGGGCTGTGATGCCAATGATATAGTTCTCAATCACAGAACGAGAAGTCCGCGAGGATATAGAGTAAGGGAGGGATGACGCGACGTCGTTGACGAGAGCAGGTTCCGACTTTAGCCCACATTGCCGCATGCCGGCCATCTCCTTTTTCAAGCGCCGCCCAAACTCCTCGACCAGACAACTTTAGTGTCGCCGCCGAAGCTCGAATTGGAACCTTGGTGCTGAACGCTAAAACTGAATGTGAAGTTCTGTCGTCTTCATCTTCAGTTCGTCCAATGTACACTGCTCAGTTGTAGACTCAAAGACTCCCGGCGAACTTTGGACACGGTTGAACCCTGCAGTAAAGACTCAAGAGGTGCTGATACAACAGTGAAACACTGAGGGTTCCTTGCCACGATAATCGCAATTTGTTCAGGTTCATACCTCTTCGATTCTCTTGAGTGTTTGTACAGGGCATCGATATCAATGTTTTGAGCAGGTTCTGAACGTGAACTGAACGCAATTGAACACGAACGTCCGTTCAACTCCCGTCCACGTTCACGTTCACCAAGACCAAGGACGTTCATGTTCACGTTCTGGGAAAGAGGTTGCGGTCCTGTACTGAACTGAACTTCGGAAACACCAAGACTACTTCGCCGCAAACTTGTTGTTTTATCCCTGGTTGGACATTCTTATTTAATTTATCTGCCTTTTAGATACTGTACCACTCTGGATAATCGTACATCGATGATGATCCTCGTCAAGTTGATTCGCTGTGTCTAGGGCTCACCTATTGTCTAGAATCAATTGACTATCTTCAGCTTAATTGAAGCCTTGGTCCTCATATCGTTGGCTTTGATTGCAGTTAGACTTCAATTTCAACAGCAATCTTCCCAGTATGATCTCCGAATGCGAATTCCTCGGTCGGGACCACTCAAACCTTGTTTCTCTGATGCAGTCGTGATATGGACGGTGCTTCGAATCTGCATAAAGGAAGATATATGGCGAGTTATAATCAGCCCGAGCATAGTAAGTATGTTACCATTGAGTAAAACATTGATAAATGCATTCATCAGCCGTTCAGCGTTTTTTTAACACAGTATATTGACTATCGGTGTATACTGAAGCTTGTTCAGCGGAATGCCTACTAGAGTCATCGCGATCGATGAAGGAGCTTGCCACCATTGCAACGAGCGCGCCGGAGAAAAAGGGGTACGAATCCTAGACTCGTTCTTTTCCACATAGGGATCCTTCCGTCGGGACTGAAGACTCTTCCATGTGCCCATCTAGCAAAAAGTCGTTCAATTCCTTGACAAAGGCAAATCTACAACAGCGAATCACAACGGCTCTCTGCGCAATAGCTATGCTAATTATTTATCATATTTCGACTCAGTTCTTACCGCTCAGCCAATTCTCGACGAGGTTCGTATACTAATCTCCTCGATGTATATTTCAATCCTCATTGGCACATCGGCAGAATTTTTTCTTTATCCAGGATCGTTCATTTCTCGACATATTCACTAATCGTACGACGTATGACTACAAAGGTCCTTAATCACGATGATTTCAGAGTCTCTTAGAGGCCGACGTTGATGGGGGTACAGCCGAGCGCAATAAGACCGTTCTGTTCGTAGATGTGAGCATGAAATTAGCCGTTGAATAAATATACTAACGAAGCTGTTGTTTTCGCAGCAGACAACTTGGTTGGAACACGAGGTTCCACCGACTCCAATAACGCTGATGGGGCTGCAGGTAACACCACTGTGTGAAGATACATCAGCCGTTGGCATGACGGGTTATGACCTGAAAACCTACACATTCGCAGTGACAGAGCCGATGGGGATTCCGAGGAGGCCCAAGAGGGTCTGAACGACATTGGAGCTCGGCTGAAATAATTCGTATGAGCTCCGGTGTTCCATTGAACGACTTGTGGGATACTTACGCTCTGAACGGAGTTGCAGCACTGTGCAGTGCCACTAGCGCAGGACGCACCCCCATCGCCGCGCGGAACAACGGCCGTGGCGGACGCAAGGAGAGGCAAAGCCAAAAGAGCAACGGATGAAAGACGAGCAAACATTGTGAACTGGGAGAGAGAGTTGTACAACTGGGAGGGCTGTTCGACTTGACAATAGGTAATGATTGAACGTTCCTTTATAGTTTTTTAGTCCTCTATGTCATTAAAAAGAATAAAAATAGTTTATCCAGAGTCGCATTGCGCTCAGGATGAGTGGAGTCGTAAGACGACACAAATGACGCGGTAAGAGATCAGCTCTCACATGTACACGGGTCGTAGTGGCGTAATGTGTGTGATGTGGCGTCAAGTGGAAGCGAACATTCGTCAAATATGCCCCTTTTCGTTGTGAGAGTCTTCTCCGATGTGCTTGGCTAATACGGACTCGCGGTTCAGCTTGTGATAAAAGTCAGTCTATTCCCGGAGTCAGGTCCCAAGTTGAATTCTTTGGTCAAATACACAGATGTAATCGTATGGAGGGAACCTCAATAGATTCTTCCATCCCTCTTGGTCGAAAGGCTATCCGTTTGTTAAAGTATCGAAGCCTATACAGGTTGTCTACTACTTGCGGCATCTGTATGCTGCTTCTTTAAGTCTCGAACATATGACCCGCGAATGCTGATGTAGTACGGGAGATCTTATTCTGAAACAAATAATCCCGCTGAAATTTATGGACCCTGATCTACTCAGCTCTCAATCAATTCTGCAGTGACGTACAATTTGAAAATTCGTGCGACGGCCCCAGAAATTTCCCCACAGCGCCCACCAGCCAGACGAACAAATCCCTCATTGAACAGGTGAGAGCACAGTCATGGCTAGAAGATGCAAGTCCTGCGAGCCTTTGCGTGGAGCATGAAGCTGTGGATGCTGAGATTCTCCTACAAAACATCTTACCTTCCCGTATGTGTAAAAATACCTCATCTCCGATGATAGCTTAGCCGAGTTGGAGCATAGTTCTATCCCACGCGGAATAGTAGGCCGTGATGAAAATACCAATGAACTTGTTTGATTGCTACCTATTGATTTCTGCGATGCACTTAAGCATGATCGAGGGTTCTGATGACACACGGTATTTTCATCACATCATGAATGACCGAACCAAGCATGGCATTCAGCCTGATATACTCATAGGTACCTAGACGCATCCTTTGAAGGACTTCGAAGAACTGTGGAGTAGAACGAGAGCACGAGGGATGGAGAAGAGATTGATAGCATTATCATACCTATAATGATGAAAAAATATGTACTAATGCAGAGATATGCTTGTCAACTGTCTAATAGTACAATGGAGCTGATCTCAGTTACACTGCACCTGTGCTGACAGGATGAATAAAGGCTGCTCGGAGATTCGGAGACTCTGGGGATGCATATGATCAACTTTGTTAAGGCTAAGACGGAACAAGAATACGCCGCGTCCCTGAAGATCTATTTTCGGAGACAATTATCGGACACTTGAAGACAACCCAGAAAAATAAATCACTGAAAGAATAACATGAAACTGAAAGCCAACGGCATCGTATCAGCCCATTTAATTTCGATGAGAGGCTCACCATTGAATAAAAGGAAACAATCGTTGATAAAAGGTCGCTCCACATGTCGAACTTGAACCCGAGTTGTAAAGCATCTCTCAAGGAACCCGTGAAACAGGTGGAATAAAATAGATGAAGTCCTGGCTGAATGATGCAGCAGTGTTTTATGTTAAAATAAAATAAACGTACGATAATATCAAAAAACAACTCGCCTTGACCAGTGCTCTCGGATAGCTCGTCCCGATTGAAGACATGATTTGAAGACAATAGGGCCTTTGCAAGTGAAAGAACGTTCGGTCATTCGCGGTCAACACGGCCTGAGACCCTATCCGTGTAGGACAAAAATGTCCAAGGTACCTCAGCACATTGTTAGAACAGCATGATGAGCGCCATCAAAGGGGAAAAAAGAAAGATTTCAAGAACCATACTTCGAACATGATGGTAGTACGCCACAGAGTTTGGCTGTCCCTCTTACACCAGAGTCGGTAGTGCCTGAGATGCGCACACTATATTGAGATATGCCGCCCTGTCCGGGGCCGCCAGCCCCGCTGGAAAAGGCCATCTATGGACGGGACACGCGACCATACAGACCCAAGCGACAGTACCTCAGATAATACTACAAAGATGCCTATAGCGAGGGAAAGGGATTGATTGTTCATGCCTCTTAAGGTGCAACCGCAAGGCTTGCAGTAGGGTCAATTATAGGATTGACGCTTTGCTCACGTTAGGTTTGTCAAACGACGAATCAGATTATTCACATACCGGCGGTGTATCGACCCCGCTGTTCGCATTCACTTCATCTATCAGTTCGAATCGCGGGCACGGCGATTGCCCTGAATGTCGTGGTTCATCGGATCCGGGGCACGCGTTGTGTGTCTGGACTGGTTTATTATTATCCTTGGTACCAGATTTCATAAACGCTGGCCAGGTTACATGCTGCGTCCACACAAAATGCGCATTGAGATTCAAAGAAGACCATAAAGCCATTCTTTAGAGGAAGAAAAACTCGTTTTGACGTGTTTTCTCCACATCCAGATGGGAGTCAGAGCGTCAAAGTTACGCTGTGAGGAAAATCAGTTTCGGATCGAACATCAAGGAGAGAGCCGCTACATAGACCAGAGAAGACCTCGTTTACAATGAGGCTGCCTGCCAACAGATCCTGAAGTGTCGAGCGACCAACTATGTTGTAGCACAGAGACAGTGAGAGGATATAGAGAGATCAAAGACAACACGGACGGTGCGTAGCGATTATGTACGTGAAAATATTGACTAGTGCTAAAGCTGAAGTCAAACAAAATGAAAGCACCAGATAGCACAACGACAGTAGGTGCCAGAAGTAAATGAATCAAGTATCAAAGAAAACAAATCCGGACGCCGCGCGGCACCGAACTTCCCCTAAAGTTCCCTAAAGCAATCGCCGGCCCGTTCACCGAAGCTATCATGCGCACGCCACCAACTACCTACAGTATACGACATGTCCTTAGTCTTTGTCAACATTGCAAGAATTTCGGTCGGAAACCCGAATGCTCAAACGATTACAATAGTCTACACTTAAATTCCTTGTTTCATCCTAATACTGATCTCACGCCCGAGGCATCCTGGGAGTACAATGTTTGCTTTGGAACTCCAAAAGTCTTTCTCTAACTCCAAGACAATGGGTGATATCATTGCGAAAAGTAGCGGAGCTTATTGTCCATAGTTCGATGTCGGTTCTTCTGAGCTTTGATAAAGCATCTATTACATATATAGTGAACATCAATAGAAGTTAAATCCCGACGTGTACGCCGGCAGGACCTTAGAGAGTATACCAGAACTACCACAGCCAGTGAGCACAGGATCTCCTTAATAATTATCAAAGAGAGGCTCACGTGCGGATTCTCGAAGCCAGTCATATCAGACTCTCCATTCATCTTTCCTTGCATTACCCTCTCCTCTTGGGTTAGTCCATCTGCGAGCCTGGTTTTAATCTGGCGCCTGTTACGCAGCACTAAAGTGGTTCGCCAGACTGTAATGACACTTCAAGTCAGCAACTCTGTCCACTGAAAATAGAGAATACACCTCCCGATGATAACGAAGAACTCGAGTGCAAAGCAGACGCTACACTCAATGAGCCCAGGTATGAATGTTGGCTGTGGATTCAAGTCAACAAATGGAAGAAAAAGAAAAATGATACATACCCCATCCTTTTGCCTAAATATCTGAGCTCCACACATACTTCCGACACAGAAACTGGAGAAATCGTTGGTACAATACTGTTGAAAGTATATTCATACACACCAGTCAAAAGTAAACGATGATGTAACCGTTCGTTTAGTACGTCCGGTAATGTTGGAAGGGATCAACGTCCACGCCAAGGACATACTGATGCGAAATGGAGCCTGACAAATTGCTTTATTCAATAAAGTGCCCATCATTGCAGTCAGAGGTGGTTTTACCGTCATTAAGTACATACCCCATTTTGTCCACTACGGACTTTTTGAGAAACAGTGGAAATATAAATATAGAGACGGCAACCAACCTTGTTTGACTCATCTGTTTCAATCAGAGCCATAGCGAGGGTACCAATAAAACCAGGGACAAGGACGAAGGCCATGATATACAGTCGCAGATTATTCTGCTTTGACGTTGCCTACAATTACAAGATTATTAGCTTCATTTCTCACGCCAAAAATCAGAAAACCACATACGAATACAGCAAGAAAATTTAGGACTAGGGATACCACATTTTCAGGAATGCGGTATAGAATTGCTTCCAAGGGAGCTATGCAACTCAGGGACGAGTCAGTGAATTTCTAGTTACTTTTGAAGAGAAGACTACTAAAGCCAAAGCCCGTGTCGATAATGCCCCTGAACGCTGAGAACCCTGCAGTGGGTGCCTGTGAGACCATTGCTCGACAAAATTAGACACCATCGAGACCCTAATGCACCGCGGCGGCTTACCGCAGAAAAGAACACAACCCATGAAATAAACCTGCCAACAAAATAAGCTGCCAGTGAGCACGAATAAGAGTGCTGACGTATCTACACAAGGATCAATCAAACACTCCCGAACCTGATACCATTTCCAAGTGTTAACGCCCGTCCTATCGTGTCCGCTCTGGTTTTCCAGGATTCGAATGTTAGCCATCCTCTCTTCTTCCTTTGTCAGCCATGTGACCTCAGATGGTGTTCCAAGAAAACGCAGTGATACGATGCCCACAAACACGGTGAGTGAGCCGAAAAACTAAGGAAAATAGGTTAGTTGGTATTATTTCATGAATAAATGCCTACATAAGCCATATATCGCCATGACTGAACACCCGTGCCACGATACTCTAGAGTACCGATTCCGTACAAAACCAGGTTTACGATGATTCCCACTGATCCAGTACTCGAGCTTTATTCAGAGGCATCAGTGAAATGCATACAGAAGCACCTAATGGCTGGCCCACCACGAAGACTAAGGAACGTGACGAGTGTTCCTTCCGAGTATACCAGCTCCCGATCATCAATATGGACCCAGAGCTATTGCAGCATTGAATTATTCCCTGCAATGCTCGTAGGGCGACGAGCTGCGCGAAGTCGCTCGCTGTATACTTCATTAGCAAGCATAATGATATGAATGAAAATAACAGAACCAAAGCCGATGCACAACGTCACGATTCCCGTACATATCTATCGGAAAATATTAGAAGACCATATTCCAGCAAGGGTGAAATATTGGCTGCCATGAATATTGGTCTGTATAAGATATTGAATGACACTGGGTCAGCTTGAGAAGAGTTACGTACAACGTCTTGCCCATTCTCCAGCGCTGAAGTAGAAAATTGGACGGAAATTCAAAGCATAGATATGCGATAAAAAAGACCGTCGTAAGCCTAGTAGAACGGGTTAGTTACACGAACAACATTTTGACATGATAGACAGATGGCACACCGACCATGAGTACTGCTGCCCAACGAGACCAGTATCCTCGCGCAAACCGAAAACAGACATAGGGCCTGTGAAAAGGTTTCATGGCTGGCGAGCACTCGAATAGCCGTTTAACGCACTCAATATCGCCCTGTCTGCTTCCTGAAGACCAACTGATAACTGATGAAATGGGGCACGGAAGGTGACTGCAAAAACCACTGACAGCATACCCACAAAAGTGGAAGTAGATAGTAGTCCACCTTGCGTTTGAGCCTCTTGTACTGCTCTAAAGTGTACTCGGTTGAATTAGTCAAAGCAAGTGATACTTCGTCAAGAGTCGTTTCCTCTTTCCTGCAGAAATCCCAACGAGTAATAAAATATTGAGCAGTGATTTCGCCAAGCGCGGAGGTGACTCACAGTTCTGGAGCTGCGCTCTTTCTTGAGGGTGGTGCGAGCATCGCGAAGTGCTGTAATTATCCGAACATCGACTACCATCGACCAACATGTATGCATATCTAAACACTCTTTGAAGCCATCGTGTATTCCATCCGGTCGCTCCTGTAAGCGCGCCGTAGCCGCATTTTCAATAAGTATCGTCCCCTCGTTGGTCTTTGGCGGTTCCGGATGGTGCAATGCAATCTTATTTTGCTGTGGCTTGGGGTTTTCGTACCATACTCACGCTTTATGTGGAAGTTCGATTCCGCTAAAATGGAGAGGCCTAACAACCCCCACAACATGAGGCGTCCTAATCATGGTGCAGTTGGCACTCTAAGTCTTCCATTAACGATCGGCCACATCCTCGAACTGATATCATGGTGCCGACGAGTAGCATTTCAATGGCAGCCATGAGCGATAGGAGGGATGTACTCAGGCGCGGTATCTCAGAAGCATTGCACAAGAAGGTCGAGGCAAGAATGAAAACTTCATATGTTTGTGGCAGCTCGTGTTGGAGTCATTGCGAATAAAGTCAAATTGATACTGTGTCAAAGAGTATACCGAAACTATCAACCGTAAGGAGGGTTGGACATGAGGGCGTGTTGAGACTCACACGAGAATTCTAAGTTTCTAAGATCGGAATCGTCCATAATCTTACCTCGGATAGCCCTGTCCCAGCATCTATTGAGAGACGTCATAGTAGAGACTCGACAATTAGAGTCTTTCGA
This sequence comes from Armillaria luteobubalina, assembly GCA_030435615.1. Classification (NCBI taxonomy): domain Eukaryota; kingdom Fungi; phylum Basidiomycota; class Agaricomycetes; order Agaricales; family Physalacriaceae; genus Armillaria; species Armillaria luteobubalina. The sequence goes on along the minus strand of JAUEPU010000024.1, from coordinate 623,556 downwards.
GCGTCGTCTTGCCGTCGATTATGGGAAGGGACCCGCCGGAAGGTATCAATTTGAACATAAGGATACCTCAAAATTTCCCGTTGTTGTATCAAGATAGTTTTTACTGAGGATAATATATCGTAAAATTAAATCACTAACAGTTATGGTACGTTGTCACTAACAACATCTAGTCAAAACAGGAAATGTACTTACGTTGATCGTAAAGTCCACGCAGACGACAGCATTTTCTGTAGACATGAAGTAACATAGGGCTTGCATTTCTTGACATAGTGTGCGTTCAACTCTATCTCTGCGGCATCATGACAGTTTATTAAGTGAAAATCGCATAATTGCCATAGATACCACTGACCACTAACACGCCCCCAAGCCCCCAAGACTGACGCTGCATGTCCATATTTTAATGATCATGAATCGTCAGTCACTAGTCGGCCCAGGTTACTTCAGAAACCTGTAAGAAAATTCGGTGGCTTCGGGGTTACGGCTGTGAGGAGCAAGTTTAAAGGTTAGGTAAGGTTTGAACGTCAAGTCATGCTTTTCCTGTCAGCAGCCAGGTCCGTCCCGGTCCGCTCCCGGTTCTGATCGCTTGTTCCACTTCCATGAGGTCCTTTACTTCTCACCTCTCGTCCGGCGTGTGCTTCACATATATGGGCACATCGAGGGAGCCCCACTTTATCTTTGACTGTAGCTTTAACTCTTAAGTCTTGGCGACTATTTCCACCAGCTCACCTTGTGCTTAAGCTTAGACTGGAACCCAATCAAATGCGGCGTGCCGAAAACAATCCCCCTGCCTCGGCTTGACCTCGTGTGGTACCGGCGCTTGTTGTCCTTCATCTCACCCGTTTTCATTCTGTCTGTTCAAGAAACGCAGATTTGCAACATCTTCGGTCTCTGGTCTCTCAGAAGGTGAGTGCATTTTTATCGCAAACTCCCTTTTCTTTCCTCTGAACGCTCTCAAAATTATTTAGCTCACATTACATAGTGGCCACTGAGCCACTTCAATCTCAAGAGTCAAGATTCACCGTACAGCCTTAGTACTCTTGAATCTAAGATGAGTCGTTATATGTATGTAGGCCGGTCTTCACCTTGGAACGACTTTATCTTACTCTCGCGTTAGGTATCACCCTCCATGTAGCTCTTCCTCTAGCCTTCCTTTGTCAACGACTAGTTCGGAAGCGGTGAGTCTCATGGCACTTTACCTTTCACAATTTCCAACCAATTATCTCCCTTTTTAGACTTCCCTGGCGGCTCCTGCCGATAGGCCTGCTCCAATCCATTCAGTTCCTCTCGATATATTGGAAGAGATATTTACCAGCCTGATCAATAGCTTGGTCCTTGCTGTCGACGATTATCAAGGCGACCGATTTCCTTTCAGCATGCTCACTATTTCTCACGTGTGCACCTATTGGAGAGACGTATCGCATTCTCTCGCTGCCTTGTGGTCCTTCATCTTCGTTCCAGTTCGATACTTGATCTTAAGAGATGAACACTGCATAGAACGCCGAGATGTTGACATAACAATTCCACCGGCTTTAATTGACATTTATCTGTGGCGTTCAAAAGACTATCCACTATCTCTTTTCCTGTTCCGAATGCATGACGAAATGCGGAGGAAAGGGCCAAGGCCAACTGAAGATCATACACCTGATGCCATAGCGTTACTCCGTACGAAAGCCCATCGTTGGCGCGAGCTCTACATATCGTTCGTTCCCTCAGAATTCCAGGATCTCCCCAAACTGTTCACAGGGTTACGAAATCTTAATTCACTCGAGCGAGTTACCTGTGTAAAGCCCTTTGACATGTGGAAGTTTCGTGCGTTCACCACTGCCCCAAACCTTAACTGGTTAGATCTTGGAGAATACGTACGTCCAGGTCCGATTTCGTCGCCTTTCCCTTATGCCCAAATTCGCCACCTCATCCTTCGGTCACTCGATTTTCAATCGACTTCATTATTTCCAAACATCACAAATGTGACCATGTACGGTACTCCCCCACAGCACTTTCTCGCACCCAGCCCCGCCTTAACATCTAACCTGGTTTCGCTCACCATCTGCCTCACCTACTTCACTCAAGAACATCTCCCCCTCTATCGGGGTAACGTCTCCCTTCCCCGACTTCGGGATTTGACTATCGTCTACGTTGGCCCCGTCAGGAACTCTTTCAAAGCGCAATATCTCACTCAGGACTTGATTGCAGTATTCTCCCGCAGAATCCAGCATCTCACTCTCTGGCGGGTACCCATCTGCGTCAAAGACCTCATCACGATTCTTGAGCCACTCGTTGAGCTCCGACACCTTGGTATACATGACCCCCTTCCGTTCGTGTACAGGCCGTACTGTCCTATATCGCACGAACTGATCCAGCGCTTCGCCACGGATCCATTGTTCCTCCCACATGTGAACTCACTCGACTTTGTGTGGCAGTGGCATGACGTTGATGAAGGGATGGTCATAGACATGCTATTGTGCAGGACAGGTAGCACGCGGTTCGCGAAGCCATACGTCCCGCCGTCGTACTTGAATAGTCTTATCGAGCAGATGAGACGCTGGGTCGTGTGACAGAGCTTGGGTTCGAGAACGTCTTTCACGTCAAACTGACTACTCTCACTTTTGGACATCTCCGTGTTTAACGAAATCTTCCCGAAAGAAAAATATACATTTCCTAACTCGGGCTGCAGAAACTGACTACGGATAATAAGGGTATGCGGAGTCTATGTTACTTTGACATTGTCGATACGCCATAGTTTTTAATTATATCTGATTTTTCTGCTTTCTCGCGAACTGTTTTACAAAGATATCACATGGGGGAGAGACGAAAACATGACATGCAATAACCAGAATCCAGAATCCATGACAACTACAATCACATTCTATCAGTCGTGTAGAACGCTGTTATTCTTATTCTGCAGTCTCCGCCCATCCAATTATCCAGTCATTCGCATGCCGATCTGCAAAACCATTGAGCCAACTTTTTGGCGGAATATTGAATTTTGACCCTTGCCATTAGCTGAGAACTCCTCCGCTTAGCAAAAATAGATTCTGCGGACTCAATGTCCGATGTTACTTCTTTGACAGCGCCGAGTTACCCACATAGGTAGGCATTCGGACGCCACCACACATGGCATTCTATCGTGGATGACATCTTTCAAGTTTTTCAAGACATAAACTCCGTGTAGTAGCGAGCACATACTTACCTTCTCGCCACTAACAATGTTCACAATTCCGCGCCTTCTCCTTCTCCTTGCCACCGCGGCATTTGCAGTTGCATCGACCCCAACACAGCGATGCTCCGGTTACAATCAACTTGTCCAATGTTGCGAGAACATTGTCATTGCTAATAAAGCTACGTTGAATGTTGACGCAGGACCACTGGACCCCTCGAAACTCGTAGGGTTCGGTTGCAGCTTGCCCAGAATTGTTATCGCGCAGTCGGCTGTGAGCTGGTACGTTACTCGTGTATCTGTGGTCGAGGTTCGAGTGTTGAGCGTGATGCATACTATAGTTCGAGTACCACAGCTACGGAGTTGTGCTGCAGTACTAACGTCTTCCTTGCGAACGACGGTAAGCCTTATACTGTTCTAGTATGGATAAGATGGCTCTTACCGACGAGTTACAGGGACATTCACCGCAGTAAACTGCACCATGGCTGCAACCTGACGTCAAGCTGAGGTTCAGAGGTCAAGTACCCTAGTGAAGCTGGTTAGTTACCATCCAGAGCAAGGTGTAGTTTATATGATAGCGAGCTCAAACGACTGTTTTTTGTTGAGTGAAAAACATGATAACGAGGTGACAGTCTAAGTGGATTGTTGATGATGAACAAGGTAATGCAACCCGCTGCGAAGTGAAGTGTGCTCCAGATTGCTGGTAGCTTGATAAATTCGAAGACTGGTTGGGTTTAAGAAGCGCATCATGACAGATGATAATCGAGTCTGTACTTGTGGCATAAGAGTTCCACTACGAAGAATGTTAGAGGGATAGATGTCAAACAAAAGTAGCATGCGTACGAAGGCCTTCCATTCTTTGATTAGCTTCGCTTCTCGAGTAATTCTCCGACGTCTCGGTATGTTTGAGCACTGCAGAGATGAAAAGTATATTGGCGTAATTTGAGGAAAGAAATTGTGCTTGAGGACGAGGAGTTGGTAACTGGGGTGAGGAAGCAATAAACAAGAGTCAACAACGCGTACCCGTCACTCGGACCAGGTCCGCCTCTCTTGCTTCCGTCCTGACTATACACATGCACTGACACTTATCAATTACCGTTAAAGGCATCGCGAATTTCTTGAAAAACTTTGTTCCTTCCATCTCTGGTATCGCTGCTAAGCCCTTCTGATGCTCTTTCTCGCCTTTTTCGCGGATAATGATGTTAGAATCCGAGTTGCGAGCCGACTGAATTCAAATGAGGCAAGTAACGAAATGGGTTACATCTATGCGACATGGAGGCTAACTACAGATATCCAGCTTCATAAGCGACAAAATGAACCGCGGAATCAAGCAAACAGGTAAGTAAATCCTGCCAATCTATGGACGAAATCAGGCTCGCTGTATGCCTCTCGTAAGGAATCGCCAGATTTTGTCCGTAGATTGGCATAAGAACATATTGTCGACTTTTTCTTGTACCAGATGTCTCGCCGCTTCTCTCAATGCCTCGTTACAAGATCTCACCTTCAAATCTATTCCCACCCGAGGTCCTGCCTTCTACATTTTTACTACTCCCGATCAAGCTTTTTGGGTTCACTATCTCAGTCCGCTTCCTTGCTTTCTGTTCATCTGATGGTCTCGCCTGCATGATACCGGCCTGCGTAGGTTCCCTTCCGTTTCCGAGAAGGAAAACACGTCTTATTTGATTCCAGTATCTGCTTTATCATTCCTATCAATCGGTGCAGTTCTTCAGGACCCTAAGACCCCTCGCAGGCGCAGCCTATACGGTAGCTTTATATCCAAGAGCTACCATGCTGCTGCATTCCAATGATAAGATAGTTATTCCGGCAGGATAGGCGGGGCGGACTTCTTATCGGAAGTATGCTTGGCGCTGAAGTTTATATAGGGCATCCTTTGATGCCCGCCGAGGTTTTTTCATCCGTACCTTGCCATGGCCTCTGAAACTCTAGAGAAGACTTCGTTTGACGAGAAGAACGTCGTCGTCGAGGCGGTTTCTTACGAAGCCAAAGATGACAGTGAAAGTAGGTATCTCAGCCATTTCAGTCAATACTGACCGACGTACAGTTTCATAGTCGCTATCGCTTCCGAGTACACTCCAGAGCAGTACAAGAAGCTCAGACGCAAGATGGATTGCTATCTCCTTCCATTGATGTGGCTTTGTTGTGAGCCGCTATGCGTGTCGCCCTCTCCAAAGCTGATGTACTCGTTATCAGACGGTATCCAGCAAGCCGACAAGACAGGCTTAAGTGTGTCAAATTCCTTTGATTGTCACTACAAAACGCGAGCCCCTTAACAGGCACCATGGCAACATTTGGTTTGCGTGAGGATACTGGCTTGGTTGGGCAGCAGTACTCATGGTGAGTATCGTGCCGTTTTCTATACTATCATCCCGATAATTACGTTCACTATTAGGTTGACGACGGGTTTCTACCTGACTTACATGTGCTTCGAATTCCCATCTAATATCCTCCTTCAACGATGGCGGATGGGGAAGACTCTGTACGTGTTGATTCTTATGCCAGAAATTGACCAATATACAAGGTTTATACACAGGTCGATCTACATGGTGCGTTCATACTTTAAGCTTTATCCCTCGACCTTACAAACACCTTCTGATAGATATGCTGGGGAGTCGTCGTCTTATGCATTGGGTTCTGTGCGCTTTTTTGTTCAAATACTCTCAATCGTCGTAAATGCTAACGGTTTCTAAAGCGAAGAACTTCAAACATCTCATCGCCTTGCGCGCCCTGCAGGGATTTTTTGAATGTTGTATCAGCCCGGGGTTTATCCTTATTATCGGGAGCTGGTACACGCGAAGAGAACACTCTTCACGGTCTTTAGTATTTCAGGTCTGTCCATGATTGTGTGCAATTCTCTTGTCCGAAGTAATAGCTCATTCGCTTTCAGAGTGCCAATGCCGGGTTCAGCGTCATCGCCGACTTGACCCTCTACGGTATTGGTACGCTCGAGTATAATGGCAAAGACATTCAGGCCTGGCGATATATGTCCTATGTACGACCACGTCTGTCTCTGGATTTTACGCCCGCTGACTTGCCAAAAGTTTCTCGGATCCCTCACTATCGCTGTCGGGCTCCTCTGTTTATACTTTCTCGGAACTCCATCTGAAGTTCCCTGGCTAACGAAGGAGGAGAAACGGATGGCAAATACTAGGATCCTCGAGAACCAGAGCGGACACGACCGGACGGGTACCAAGGTGTGGAAATGGGACCAAGCTCGAGAATGTTTGGTTGATCCATGCGTATGTATTTTCGAATAATTGTTATTCTCGTGCTACCCTGAGATCGGTTCAGTTTTATTTTGCAGGCATCAACGCATTTCTGTCATCGGTATGGCTATCACCTCAGAGTATGAACTTTTGTTGACACGTACATAGGTACCTAACGGGGGCCTGACAACGTTCGGAAGTATCATTAATACGAGTTTTGGTTTTAGTATGTACCTTCTTGATACACTACGGCTGATAGTTCATTATGTCCTTATACAGCGTCTCTACAAGTGATTCTGTATACTATCCCTCGGAGTATGACCAGCGTGGTGATTTTTGTCATAGTTGGACTGGTTCGCTCCATTCTCTGCCCAAGGTAGCGCTGCCAAACTCACATAACGATAGGTTACATCAAAATGGAAGAATCTTCGTTTGTACATCATGGCATTCGCGACGATCCCTCCATTCATCGGATTCCTTGGGATGGCTCTCATAGAGACGAGCCCGTCTACCAAGGTCCTCAGTCTTTACTCGGTTTATCGCTATTCTAACACCTCTAATAGTGGACGAAATGGGGAATGTACTACATGACCGTAAGATCCCTTTGAGAGCATATCTCCCATGGCTCGACGAACACTTCCAACAGGTTCCGTTTGTGCTGAGCCTTTTCTTGGCGTGGACACTTATCCCTTCGAACCTTCCTGGACGTACCAAGCGAACAGTGACATCTTCGTTTACGTTCATCGGGTACTGTCCTATTTTCCCCTGATGTTCACTGCTCGAACATGATTCTACAGGTACTGCGTTGGAAATATGTGCGGATCACAGATATTCAGGACGAAGGACGCAGTATGCTCCTGCCCTCTTTCCTTGACGTTCTTCGTAATTCCGTTTTCTAGCCGACCTACACGCCGGGAGTGATTGGATGCAGCATATGCTTTGGGCTTGAGTTCCTCGTCATCGTTGGTACGTGTGATCTTCATTGTTGTGAGAGACCGATGTTAATTCGGGGTTTTATCATAGCTTGGCGGACGACTCTGGTTTTGCGGAATAGACGCCGAGACAAGGCTATGTTAACGGATGGACTAACCCAGGAGGAGAGAGAAATGCAGGGAAAGATTAACGGAGAGTCCGATATGACGGACTTTGAGAACCCCCACGTGAGTCCTCAGCCGTCTCTGCATCTATACGTCCAGCCCTTATTACGTTTGATAGTTCCGGTATACTCTTTGACGCAGGATGTTGATTTAAATAACTTTATTCATGATGGTTCTGACACAAGCTGTAACGAATATATGAAGTCTTCCGCTTTTGCCGCTACCTTCTCCTCACGGAAGATATACTGCGTCTTGATATTGGTATCCTCATGACGATCTTTGTAATTTTACTCGTCGGCACCATGATATCGATTCAGAGACTTCGTACTTGAGACGTCTTCGATAGGGTCCGAGTTGAGGTCTGCAGCGCGTCTGGAAGACTAGAATGGCAGAAATCAGTGGCATCTTGGAGTCTCTCGTCAAAGAGCTGATCAGCGTCAAAATAGGCTTTGGTCAAGCTTGCTTCATACTTGCCGCCAGCAGAGACGCGGAGAAATATCCCTGTGAGCAGAGCTGCGAGTGCGACTGTTCGCATGCCTTCAAGGTCATCGTCTGTATGGATAACAGTCGATCAGATGAAAAGAGCGCGTCATTGAAATACTGACGGTTCAGGCTTCTCCTTATCGACTAGCAAGTCCACATCGGTTTTATCACCCAAAGACGGATTCTTCCGCTTCAACTCAACAAGAGCAAGTCTTCGTTCCCAAACAGCCTTATTTAGTTTCAAAACTGGAAGCTTGATGCTATCTGATGCAGCTCTATAGCATGAACTCGCGACGAGTGGCGGAAGGGTGTATTATCAGTGATTATATAAATTCGCGTATAAAGACCCGGCGGACAACAGTTACCCTCGTAGGTACTGCAGTTTTGGAAGATCACGGCCGTTAGTCCAGAGAGTATCATTTCAAGAACATTTCCATGTGATCGATAGACTTCAATTCACTGGTGTCGGCTGAAACGGGGACCAGCTTGGGGCTACCATATTCATTGTTGAACTCATTTCATCTTCAATTGTCTGGGGTCGTAGGGCGACCGTCGTATTTGCAAGAGCGGAGCACCATAGAGCTCGGCACTTAGCTCTTCAGCGATCTATGATCTCGCTGTAAAAATTTCATAGTGCATCAGAGGCATGTTTTTTCCTATCGTCAAGCATGCGTTTCCTCAATAATCTGTTAAAGAGTAGCCAGAATGGACTGCATGTCTTCAAAACGCGTGTCTCGATGCATTACATGACTCGCGAGAACCAACAACGACGCAGGCTAGCGGGTGATAAGTTGAGCGAGATTCTGAATTGTGCATGGGAAAGGCAATGTTTCATTATTTCCCAGCGTAAAACTGAGCCGCATCAGACCAGATTACAGTGAATAAACGCGGCAGAGTATGTGGCAACACATGACAAGCTACTAGCCACGTGGTCGCGAAAGCCCGGTCATTTGTTCGGATGCCAAACAAGCTCACGCTTTGACTGCGACTGCGACGTCCTCGATCCTCTCACTTCTTTGGCCCAGAGTTGCCGCTCCTCTTGCCTCATGAACTACCCTTGCAGATGACTGTCTAGAGTTTTGTTGCCGACACTTTCTGCATTTCTCATCGCGAGCCTAGTAGCCGATGTTGACAACAGTAAGTTTCCCTCCCCGACTATATGCTATGATCTTGCACTCACGTACGCTTCAGTACATTTCCTTCTCCAATATTTCGTCATGAAGATGCAGGATTGTGTTGGTGCCGAAGAATTACAAAGACGGGTATGAGCGGTTAAGCCATTTTTCTGATTTGGGTATCTACTGGAGGGCCACTGGAGCAAGGGCGAGTACTTATCAGACTGTTCTTGCGGGTGTGAACTGATTATGCGATTTGACAGATCATTGAGGCCCGTCAACAATATGAGACCCATCTTCGAGACCACAAGCCGACGGTCAATCGTTCTATCATCCTTTGCGACCTGATGCTCCAGTACCTAAACAAGGTGCCCGGGATATCACATACCTTGGACAGCACCCTCGCTTCTCTCCTCCAAATCTTTCGTCACCGAGAACGCCGACTTTCGAACAGCATTTGCCTCCCTCCGCCTACGATAGCAAGATGAGTTGTTCATTATCGAGGATGAGCTCCGCACCTGGGGAGTCCTGGACACATAGATGCACGAGAGTGACCGACTCGATGACGAGATCCTCTTCTCGGTCCTTTCCCCACCGCGCATCTTCGACCTGTTCAGCGACCGTGCTGTCCTGTGGTGAGTTATCAGAATGCACCCTTGCGGGTATCGCGCGAGTGGGTAGACGGCTACGCGTGGCCTGTGCCCCTCCCTTGCGGATTCGATCTGCGTCTACTCCGGATCGAGTCGCGAGTCGCTAGAGCTCGTCTGGGTGGATGTGCTTTGCCTCAGGCAGCTTGGTGGTCTCCGGAGGACTTGCGTGCGCTCGAGTGGAGGTTGGATACACCCACGATTGGGTATGTGGATGATGAACATCGGAGGCGGTTTTTCGGTATTGGTCCTTTGGTGTTTTATTTAAACAAGATGGGCCGGCCGATGGGTCGTCATGCTGATTCGGAGAGTGAAGGGACCTGGCTCCAGCGGGTGTGGACCTTGCAGGAGATGGGCGGTGATTATCTGATTGGAGGCAGGGCGAGGGAGGGTGGTGCCGGGTGCAGGGGAAGGGTACCGAGAGGAACTTGCTAGCCCGTGACGTATCAAAGGAATTCCTGACGTTACCAGTCTTGCCGGCCCGCTATCTACATCACTACTCCTGAGCGTTCTCAAGAAGATGTGAACTCGCGTGTCTACCAACCCTCGAGACAAAGTGGTAGGGCTCTCCTGCCTCTTCACGCTTCTTTCCATCTCGATCTACTCTGCATCACAAAATGAAGAAGACGTGCGGGGCGTGACTGGTAAAAAGATGGATCTGCGTGTTCGTAGCCAGCCTTTCTTCTGTCCATGCCCGTCAGTGGTAACCGTCTTGGGAGCAGCTTATGAGCGAGGAGCTTCAGGTTGTCGAAGGTGGCCGTGCGCATTTGGAAGGTGCATGGAAGCTTATAAAGCAGACGTTGCTTGTCTACATTACTGGCGAGGGTATCCCCAAGGACGAACAATGTTTTTGAGTGGTACGTGAGGGTGAGTAAGCTTCATGCGAAAAGGGAACGAAGCTCATTTTGGTAACAGAACCTTGGCTAGAACGTCCCGGGATGCAAGCTGAACTGTGGCATATCCGTCGTCGACAATGCCGAGGTCAACAAGGGGACCTCGTTGACAGACAACGAGCGCCTAAAGACTGCCGTGCTAGGCTGGAACATCGAGCTCATACGTCCCATCCTCCTTATTTTCCCTTCTCGCAGTCCTCATCGTTCGACTTGCAGCTCCGGACGTTCTTCCTCATCTGGGACGACATGACGAACTCGTCGATTACGCACCGAGGCCAGCTCTACTAGTACCGTGTCCTCAAAGCTGACAAAATTGGATAAATGACTCGTTCATCCTGGAGGCAGCGATACACCTTCTCCCCAAGAAGCATTTCCGTGGGGAGAGCTACTACACAGATATTCTGGAGCTCTTTGGAGATGACGTTCAAGACCGAGATAGGGCAGGTCATGTGAGGAAGCTTTCGCTAAAAAGTGTGTATCTTTTTCCGCTGACATTGTGCTTTTTTCTGACTATCATATAAAGATATTCACTTATCGTGATCTACAAACCGCGTACTACTCGTTCTACCTCCTCGTCGCCCTCGCCGTGTACATGTTCCGCGTCTGCCAATCCTACCCTTCCGGGACACAAACCATCGAGCCCTACAACCTCCCCAAATACATCCTTGTTCCCGTCGACGAATACTCAGATCCAGAATGACTGCTCGACTTTTCCGTCACACCTGAGCAGATCGGGACGACCGTCACGGATATCCTGGATAACAGGTGCTCGTGGTGCGTGAACACTGCACCGAGGTTGTGCACGCACAAGCAACGAAGGGTGCTGGATGAGAATTATGAGGGGAAAGATTCCGAGTGCGAGAGGAAGGTGAAGGAGGTGTTTGAGAGCCCCGAGGTGGATTTAGGAGGAGGTATGAGATGTATGAGGAGAGGATTTTCGAGAGCTTGTTGCGAATGATTGGGGAAATACCAGGGGGTGGTGGGGAAGAGTGTTGAGCATGGCGAGCGTCGACCGCAAGCCACGGACCACAATTAGATTACTGGTTGTTACCTTATTAGTATATTTTTTTTTGCCTCGACATCTCAGTGTTCAACCAACGTCTTCACACTGAGATGTACGTATATACTCACTTTATTCCGACGATACTATAACTGACACTACCTATAGATATAGATATACTTACATATATCCTATAGGTACAGTACAGTGTTCAACCAATGTCTTCACACTGAGATATATACATATACTTACATATATCCTATAGCATTCCACCTTCTCTCGCAATCGTGTCTTCCCCCAGCGTACACACCGGTCCACTGCTCAAGAGGTTATGGGCCCCGGCGATATGAATACAACCTCCACAGTGAAAGTTCTCAACCTGCCCTGACTCAAAGATGACAGGAGCAACTGGATCCTCTACAAAGAGCGAATACCCAATGCGGCAACCTCAAAGGGACTAAAACGTCACCTCACCGGAACCGCAAAGAAGCCAGCAGAACTCACCAAGAGTAATGGAGACTATTACAAGCTGGGAGAACTCGCACCACTGTCCGACAACTGAGCTTGAAAAACACCTCAAGCTCCAGGACGAGTATGACCAGAAGGAGGCATCAATGCGGGAGATCTTTTACGAGACAGTCTCAAACTCCACATTCATGCAAATAAAGAACCAGCCAAGTGCAGTGCATGTATAGGGTGCACTCATGTCCATATTTGAGAGTAAAGGGGACCTCGTTCAGCAAGACCTACTCTCACAATTGCAGAACACCCACTGTCCAGAGGACAGCAATGTCCATGCACACCTTGCAAACATGCAGTGCACATAGGTGAAGAGCTCGCTGGAATGGGTACAGTGGTTACCGACCAGTCATTCTGCACATACATCTGACAATCCTTACCTCCCAATTACCACCCAGTCCTAAAGACACTCAGTACAGCTTCAAAGGTATTCAAGAAGCCAGTAACAAGCGCTGTCCTCATCCAAGAAGTGTTGGAAGCCGCTGAAGAGATGAAAGTCGAAAAGAATATTGATGAAGGAGTACAGAACTCTGCTCTTGCAGCAAGCGCTAGGGCCACAAGGGATAAGGGAAAAGGGAATGGAAAGAGGAAGGGAAGGAGCATGAAGGATAAGAAAAAGAAGCATTGCACCAACTGCAGCATGGACAACCACATAATAGACAACTGTTACCGTGAGGGAGGAGGCAAAGAAGGTCAAGCACCTTGGGACTTGAAGAAGAAAAACGGCGAATCAGCCAATGTTGCAGGCCAATCCTCAGGCTCTGAAGTCAAAAACTATGGCTTCACTGCAATAATTGATGATGAAAATGTAGAACTCATTGCCATGACCGACTGTCAAGCCCAGGCTGAAGCATTGGCTGCCTCAGGCATACGATACTGATGGCGAACTCGTTGATATGGGAGCTAGCTGCCACTTCTCACCCTGCCTGAAGTAAAATGATTAACTTTGTGGATATCAAGCCAACACCTGTCCGCACTGCTGACAGACACTCATTTGATGCCATCAGCAAAGGAGACTACATCACATACCTGCCAATGGGTCACAGAAAGCCAGCAACCAAGGTTACCCTCTACAACATGTACTACTCCCCATGCCTGGCATTCACACTAATATCAGTCAGCTGTCTTGATACAGCCAGCTATTCACTCACAGTAGAAGATGGAAACTGTTATATCAAAACCCTGAAACCCGACAGACACATCATTGGGATCGTGCCCAAAACTGAATGGACTCTACTGCATACAAGACTCCAACAACCGTCACCATAGCAAACCCCCACTGCAGCAGCCGCTACTCCTCAAATCAGCATCTCGCAGTTCCACCACATGGCAGGGCATGCTAGCCACAAAGCCCTCAAGCAGAGCATATGCAACGGGGAGATCATCGCCCCCAATGTTGACCTAGATTCTGAACCGGAATTTTGCCCCTACATGTGTGCAAGCCAAGGCTGCGACAAAGCCTTTCCTAAAGCATAGTGACAATGAGTCAGCCAAGAGATATGGTGACAAGGTCACAGGAGATGTATGGGGACCAGCCTGAAGTTCAATCTATCAGTGGCTCCAGATACTTCACACTGTTCAAAGTTGTTGCAATGAGGGAGCGACTACCATACTTCATGAAGAAGAAATCGGAAATGCTGCGATGCTACAAGGAGCATGAGGCTTGGATGAAAGCCCAATGCAGAGTAGATGTCGTGAAGATATTCAGGTCTGACCGTGGAGGAGAGTTTATGAGCGAGGAATTCAAGCAACACCTAAAATCTGCAGGGACAATATGTCACCTCAATGTCCATGATTTGCCATCCTCAAATGGAATGACAGAGCGAGAAATGCGCACTGTACTGGAAGGTGCCTGAGCCATGATCATCGCAGCTGGGCTGCCCAACTACCTATGGGCAGAAGCCATAGCCTACCACTGCTGGCTAAGAAACTGACTCCACTATAGCGCTCTCACCAACGAAAAAACGACCCCACATGAAAAGGCCACACAAAAGAAGCCTGACATGTCCAATCTGCATGAATTTGGGTGTACCATATGGGTAAAACAACTTGGAAGGGGAAAATTGCAGCCACAGGCCGATCCAGGCAGATTCATAGGTGTCGATGAGGAATCAAAGGGTGTCCAGGTCTACTGGCCTGGAAAACGATGTGTCAGTGTCGAACGAAACATCTACTTCAATAAAGACGAAGACCTGAGCACAGAAACCGTCAAAATTGAGGGGGAGTATGAAACAATCAACAATCCCAATGGATTCCATGCTTCAAACGACACTCACACCAGCCCAAAACAGACCAAAAACAAGGAAGACAAACCTACCACACCTCAAATCGCCCCCATGGACAACCAAAACGCCCCAGAAGACCCACTGTCACCATTATCGCCGCTATCAACCCCACCATCAAGCCCAAATCTTTCACCACACCAGCAAAAAGTGCAAATTGAGGACATCCCTGATGAAGACAACCCCCCAGCCTGACCCCAACGAGGCTTGCACAAGCCAGAGGGTTTCTACAATGTCAACCAAATGTCCAAGGTTGCTGGCATTGCTGCCTGCATCCTTGAAGATGATGGGACCCTTGAACCGAGTGGAATGGACTACGAAACAAGCAAGGAAGAGTGGTTTGCCAACCTAGTTGAAGAGGCACTGGCCACAACCAATGGAGAACCGGATTCCATACAGGAGGCACTGAGGGGACCAGAAAAATGGGAATGGAAGGATGCCATTGAAAAGGAACTAACCCAGGTTGAAGGCTTACGTACGTACAACATAATCCCCACCCCACCTGGGGTCAATGTTGCCAAAAACAGATACACGTTTCGACTCAAGAAAGATGATCAAGGTCATATTGTATGATACAAGGCCTGGCTCATCCTAAAGGGGTTCTCACAGATTTACGGTGTTGATTTCCATGAAACATTTGCTCCAACAGTCTGCCTAACTACCCTATGTGCATTACTATCTGTAGCTGCTCAGAAGGATGCCAAAATACACCAAGCAGACATCAAAAATGCCTACCTCCAAGCCGACCTCCACGACTACCACCAATGTACAAGGACTTCAGGGAGATCCCCAACAAGCTCAAGGGAAAGAAAGTATGCTGTAAGCTGTGTAAGCCATTGTACGGAAGCAAGCAGGGCACGCACGAGTGGTACCAAAAACTGAGGCAAGTATTCCTTGCTCTCAGATACTCCATATGCCAGGCCGATGAAGCGGTATTCTACAAGTTCAGCAAGAACAAGTATACCATTGTTGCCGCTGCTACAGACAACTTCACCATCATAGCCGACTCCAACGAGGTGATAGCACTCATCAAGAAACAGCTCAAAGAGCACTTTGAGATGACCGACCTTGGCGAGATCAAATGGCTGCTTGGTATCAGCGTACACCACAACCGTGAGGCCAGGACCATCACCCTAGGCCAACATGCATACATTGACAGCATTGTAGAATGGGCTGGTCAAAGCGAAGGTAGAGAAGTCGTCACACCAATGGAACCAGGTATTGATCTGAGCTACGACTCACCCTCGGTATCCACCACTGTACTCCCCAAGGCCCAGCATTCCCTCTACCATGAAGCAGTCAGGTGCCTGATGTATGCATCCCTCACCACACAACCCAACATCTCCTATGCAGTGTCAACACTGTCCCGTTACATGCAGGAGCCAAGGAGCACCCACTGGCATGCCATATTGCATGTATTCAAGTACCTGAAGAGAACTCGGGACTACAGCCTAACTCTAGGAGGGAAGAATACGCACATTACTGGATATTCGGATGCAGACTGGGCTCAGCAGATGCACAGACACTCAATATCGGGCTATGCCTTCTTCATAGGCAGCGGAATCGTGTCCTGGAGCTCCAAGAAGCAACCAGTCGTCACCCTATCCAGCACTGAGTCAGAATATGTCGCCCTAACACATGCATCAAAGGAGCTGATATGGATAAGAAAGCTATTCACTGAGTTGATCCACCCATTTGCCCAGCCAACCACACTCTTCTGTGACAACCAAGGAGCCATTGTGCTCTCCAAAGACTCCACCTTCCATGCACAAATGAAGCATATCGACGTCCAGTTCCATTTTGTCAGGCAAACAGTATCCACATCTCAGAGCAAAATCAAGTATTGTCCAACAGACGATATGATCGCAGACGCATTGACTAAGCCTCTGAAATGAGTCAAGCTTGCCTGATTCCGTGCACTGATGGGTCTTGCACCCTCAGATGGCTAGCGATTGAGCTCGAGGGGGAGTGTTGAGCATGGCGAGCGTCGACCGCAAGCCATGGACCACAATTAGATTACTGGTTGTTACCTTATTAGTATATTTTTTTTTTGCCTCGACATCTCAGTGTTCAACCAATGTCTTCACACTGAGATGTATGTATATACTCACTTTATTCCGACGATACTATAACTGACACTACCTATAGATATAGATATACTTACATATATCCTATAGGTACAGTACAGTGTTCAACCAATGTCTTCACACTGAGATATATACATATACTTACATATATCCTATAGCGTTCTGCCTTCTCTCGCAATCATGTCTTCCCCCAGCATACACACCAGTCCACTGCTCAAGAAAGAGTACCTTGAAGAGGGATGTGTTTAAGAAATTCGTTGTGAGGCTTCTGCTTTCAGAGGATTTGCTGGTACATACTCTGCAGCATTTTTCATGAGCCAACAGCAATACCATGGAAGTAGGTGATGTAGGTGTTCCATCTTAATCACAATTTGTCGCCACCACTGTCTGAAGACCACTGACTTCCACTCCATTCATTCAGGTCAGCCGCCGTGTATGTCCTTGTCCCACCGGAGCAAGGTATGTGGCAGCGCAGGCCAATCTTTGGAAAATGTTGCGAAAGGACAGACAATATAGAACCAACCATTGATGAAAGAATTATCAGGCTGGCTGTTCCGTCACAGCCCTCCCCCAACACCTGACACCAGCGGTTCTGCTTCATCATTTGGATTGTTTCCTATGTTGCTGTAAGCCATGCCCTCAACTGGGTTTTTTGTATATGAATCGGTAAGGAACTATGGTCATTAAGTTACCCTTCTCTGTTGTCCTGTATCTCGCAACTGGAAGATGTCAAGCAAAGAACTGTATATATTTAGATGCTGTGCGACTTCATTAATCTCACAGTCAATGGTAACAGCTGATGGAGCAGTGCATCCCGTCTGAGTCAGCCTGACCTGTTGCATGTACACCTTGACCAGAAACCATGACGACTCTCGCAGCCATGGCATTCCTCAATCGCAACCAGATCGTGCACGACAATGCATCCAGCAGCCTGTCACTTGCTTTGTTGTATTCATCCATGCCAGTTCTGGCTGTTGGATCTCCATCAAACAATGCTGCCTCTGTTCAGGGCAAGGGCAAGGGCAAGGGAAATAATGACAGAAGAATATGAGTATGAAGTCTACAAGTGAGTGTGAGTAATATAGCAGTAAGCACAGTTCCAAGTCCTATGTATATAGGTAATCGGTTATTATAGAGGATTTGATTGTGGGAATGATGCCTACAGTGATTGCCGGATCGCTGCATGAGCCCGATTGTGGGAATAAATCTACAAGATTCATCAATACCCTGGGAATATTTGCCTTTTAATGGCCTGGCACTTATTTCTTTTGGCCGATTGAACTTTCTTGCCCATATTGTGTGATCTTCGTTGAATCTATTTGCTCTAATTTCTTGTTCAGTTTATGTTGTATTGGTAAAAAAAAATTAAAAATTAAAAACTAAAACTCTTATCTCTTCATGTGTAAGAATGTCTGCCTCGCCCTTGCTCTTGCCAGTAAGCCCAACATGCAACATTTTTTTGAAGAGTTGGCTCCTTTGATGTCACAACTCATACATGTCAAGAGTTCTGCAGTGAACATGTCTCATTCTATCCAGCTTGGGTCGTATCACTACATTCCTGGTGTCGATGCCTCATCCTCTGCCTCGCTTGCAGCATATATTAACTCATTGACATATGCAATTGAAAACAGCTCAGCTTGGTTCACAAAAACTGCTGCCTGGAAAGCTGGAAATAGATGTTATTGGTGAGTGTCGACCAATTTGTGACTGTGGACACAGCTCACAGCACGTGTCATTTTTAGCTGCTTCAATGCATTCTCCTGCATAGATATTCATGTCAATGTCAAGATTCCTGGTGGTGTGAACACATATGCGATTGATCTTAGAGGGGAAAGGTGTGTCAACTAGCCAGTTTTCCAAAATTCTTGAGGTGCTAACATTGGACATTAGACATGAAGTGACCCTGGAAATCTGGAAGGAAACCTATATGTCGGTGCTGCTGCAATTTATATTGTATTCTGATGACCCCATGTACTAGCTAGATGTCTACTGCCCACTAGACCCGATAACTTCACTGGAAGCTGAGATTAGGTTCCTTCAGGCAGCTGAGAGCTTGTGTATGATATGGTGTAGCAGAGGGAACACAATGTTGTGAGGGCTGGATATGCCCCCTATATCTTGCCTTTGACCATCACCTTGTCACTCACCACCACTCTCTACACCATGGAATGGCACTCAAACACAGACCATATCTCTCACCCCCTTGGAGCCTCACTCTTGTAGGGTGTCTGGCACACCTCTGTTGTTTCATTAATCAATTTGACTGTGTTTTGTCAATGCAGCTTGAATCAACGTTGAACATCCAAACTCCTCAAACGAGTTGGAGCACTCAAGATTTACTTACTGTCGACTATAAATGCTTTGTGAATAACACCATGTCAAAGCATCTAGATTCTGGGCTGTCCTCATTGGTATCAATGAATATGCATCATATCCTCTGCAAGGCTCTGTCCCAGATGTATGGTTGATGGAGAAGTACTTGACTGAGGACCTTGGCATGCCCAGCAACCATATCCAACTTCTTTTTGGATCCAAGGATCACATGTCTCCTGAAGATCTGATGTACCCCTCCTGTGCCCACATCGTCAATACCCTTCTCAGTCTCACTAGTGACCCTGAGATCGTGCATGATGACAATATCATCATCTACTACTCTGGATACGGCTCATACTATCTTGGGGACAATCTCCTACTCTCCAAATGCTCAACATCTTCATCAAGCCAAGAGATAGCAGGTGATGTTATTCAAGCATTAACACTTTCAGACAGAAATGTGCATGTTCCCAATCTAGAGATACTGCATATTGAAGATGTTCCATGCTCAGGTATGCAAGCACCCAATGGCCAATTTCAACAATTGGACATGCTTCATGTGACAGCCCTTTTGAGATCATGTAGGGGTAAATGTCTTGAAACTCTGAGTCTTCATTAGGGATGACATGATTCCACCATTGACAATTCATTCAAGTAGCATCAAAGTGACATATCTGTAATTTTCTCAGGACAGAGATGGACAGGCTAGATGTCAAGGTTTTCTTACATAAGGACTGTCTTGTTGCATGTACCATTTGGTTAATTCTGACCTCGTATGCTATACACAGGGGAACTGTCTGTCCAAAGAATGAAAAATGCTTTTACCAAAGTTGTAGCTCGCATAAGCCACAGGAGTTTTTCATAAGCGAGCAACAATGCGGACAGATGGTTCTGCAAGTGCAGAGTCACAGATACCTGGCAATCAAGCTGTGGACAAAGCGCAACTGTGTACAAATATGATTATCCTTGCACTGACTTATCATGCAGGGCTCAATACTATCCTCTGTGTCAGCAACTGAATTTAAATCCTGGATACAGTATGTGATCCCAGTGGAGTGCTTGTTCCATGTCAGGTGCATTGAACTTTTCTTCATGTTCAATACTATACAAATTTGAAGCTGCTTACTTCCATTGCCACTTTTCTCTGATCCAAGAGGATGTCGGCTTTATGTCTTCAATCTTCAATCTTCAAGTTACACAAATGGATCAAGCTTGTGTAACTGGCACTGATGATTAACTAGGCTGGCAAGTTGGATCCAATCCCAAAATACAGGTGGCAACCATCATTTTAAACCAATTTGATGGCTGGGATCATGAAGTACTTTGGAGGCAGTGGATGCTTTCAGCAAGCTGCTAATCTGTTTGAGAAGATTTCTGCAAAGGAACCTGAGGTTGCATCTCTACTGGCACAGAGTTATATTGGCATGAGTACATGTCCTTTTGAATATTGGTGATTACCTACTTGATGTGACTCTCTGCAGACAAAGGAACTAGGACAGTCCAGATTATCGTAGCAGCAATGAAGGAGACCCCCCAGTCTTACACACTTCTCCATGTTCAATGTGATTTCCTGCATTCAAAGGGCAAATTCAAGTGGGCACTAAAGCTTGCTCGCCAAGCTGTGAATTGTGCTCCCAGCAAGTTCATGACATGGGGAAAGTTGATGGAGCTGTACCTCGACCTTGGCCAATTTGAATCTGCCCTTTTGACCCTCAATTCATGTCCAATGTTCACGTTTAATGGACGAGATGCCTACTGGAATCTGACCCCATCTCGTGTACACCTACCTTTTCAATGACAGATTGGCAAAATCCTACCTGAATGGGCCAAAACTGATGACAACAAAGCCAATCCTGCATTGCAATGCCTACCTTCCCCTGGACTTTGTGGGACTTTGGCATGGGCATACACACTCCTGAGTCCTGACCCAACTGGTTTTGCAGATTGGCTGGGATGAACTGCTCAAAACAAGGAGCAGCATGTTCATTATGGAAGAGGGAATACTGTATGCAGAAGGCCCACATGTGAATAAGTACTGATAATGTATAGACCTGTATATATTGCAATGTTAATTTTTGTTGAGGTTTGGGCAAGCCAGCATCACTCGGCATGATTAGTAAGTATAGAAATAGCACAAAAGATGGAGAAGATACTAGATTAGGTAGTAGCTAGTATATATATCTGTGAATAATGGGCAGACCCCTTGCGAGTTTGTAACCCAGTAGCCAGGGAAGCTATGAGCATATACTCAGTAATTCCAACAATTTTGAAAATCTGTAGACCATAGGACTTGGATAATGCCACACAAATGTGATAGCCCTCAACCACTAGTAATGATATGCATACCTCAGTCAGGCACAGTGTAGGTGAAACAACTGAGGTACTTGGGTATCTACAGCCAGCTTATATAGTTGACCAAGTAGTGACAGGAGTTGTGAATATATATAGTAAGTAATAACAAAAGTAAGGAATGAAAGTAAAAGTAAGGGTAGACATACGGATATCCTTCAACACTCCCCCATATCCATATCATCCCAAGGAGATAACATTCAGCATATTGAGGTATCCCTGGTGGGCATTGTGAGGCAATGGCTTTGTGAACATGTCAGCTGGATTTGTGTTCCCACAAATGAAGTCAACCTGCAACTCACCATCCTTGACAAGCTTGCAAATGAAATGCTCCTGAATGCGGTGATGAGCCTCCAGGCTCTGTACGCTCAGAATTCATGGATATATACAGCCCTCAGAATTCACAGATTATGCCATTATACTCCTACCACCTCCAGAAGAAAACTCCGAATTTAATCTCTAGCCCATTCAGAAATATCTCCGTGCTCCACTGGTTATACAGCGGTTACTATTCGGTTATTCAGACTAGTTTTTGAAGGATACAGCTCGAATATCCTTCTGGAAACTGGATTATTCTATTATCCTCCTACTACCTCCTACACCAACTCCAGATTTGATTTACAGTTCATGCAGCAATATCGCCGTGCTCCACCAGTTATACAGCGGTTACTCTTCGGTTATTCAGACCAGTTTTCGAAGGCTACAACTCGAATATCCTTCCAGAAACTGAAGTACACTGGTTATGACTCCCACTACTCTTTTATATCCTTTTTCAACTGGTTTTGCACAATATCTTCGTGCCCCATCACACCCTGGCATGCCTGATCGACAATCAACCAGATATAGCATTCCTACATCACCAGGGATCGTCATTTGCTGCGCTTTCATTGATCCTTCAATTAAATTGATGTGATTGATTGATACTCCTCCTTCCAAGTTATTTAAAGTGCATGGGCACTTCAGACCGGTTTTACTAAGGCTGTTACCATGCCTGGACCTCAAAGTAATTGATAGTATCTGCGCACACCTCAGCGGACGAGCTGCGCATTAAAAACCCGCAGTTAAACAGCACCCCATGGTCCTCACAGCAGTTACAGCACCCATATGGTTTCCCCTCAAAAACCTGGCATTAAACACAATGCCCTGGCTTCAGATGACTAGTTTCCACATGTCTGCTGTTATTTTTACTCAGCTACGGAGCTACAGCCTTACCAATGCTTAGATATCTTTTCTATTTATAATTTCGTACTTTTAGTATATATACTCTGTAGAAACTTAGTTAGAAAAGGATTGCTTTGAATTACCAGATATATGCTCTATTGGCGAGTTTATACACTACCAGTCGATCCCAGTCACCCACAGTTATGCCCCATCGCTTGCTTTACTCTTAATCGTTATTGGATCGCATTATTACTGCCCAATAGACACATTCTTGCTCCAACTACTTGCTTTTGTCTCTAAATCACTTCCACATCATTACTGGCTTTATTGCTTCGGTTTTGGTTTCGATTTCAGTTTTATATTGCTGACATTGTCATCTTCCAGCCTGGTTTAGGATTGTATTGCCTCTTTGAAGGCCCATCTCCACCCCACTCTCCATAGGATTCCCCTCATCACCGTTATTGCTTTTCCAAAGCTCCACACACTTGTTGCCATAGCTCCGGTTTTATAGACCAAGAACCCGAGATTCCCACAGGTTTTAATTCATTTTTGTACGTTTATTACCACCATTTCTGCTCACTTTATTAGGTATACATCTAGACATCTTGTCTATACTCTTGTCGCATTTTATAGGATTTTGCACTATTTTTCTTGGATATCGCACCGGCTTTAGACCTATTGCCATCGTTTATATCCATTCCACACTCTCTGGACCGGTTTTAGGACCTTCACCACTCGCTATAGCCCTTCTACACTGGTTTAGACCAATTTTAGGACCATTTACCACATTTTAGAGGTTTTACATTATTTTCTTGGACGTTGCCCTGGTTTTAGGACCATAGCCGGTTGCCTATAGCTGGTGCACATTTGCTAGATGTATTCCACATCTTTTGGGACGGTTTCTTGGTGTCCAGGTCACACTAGATTCCATTCTATCTCATTTGTTGAGATCCCCTTCAGCTTACAGCCTGAGCCTCTTAGTACTTGACTGCTGAAGGGTACTACTTCCAGACTGTATAGTCAAAGTGTATACCTGCATCTAGAGGAATTGACCACACGGAGGTGCACCAAAGCACTTGCACAAACACATAGCCTTGACTACTGTGACTGCAAGCATCTTTCCTTAGCTCTCTCGGAGTTTTGGGTGTTGCCATTGCCATGGAAGTCTAGGTTCAACAGCGGATGTGTTTGACTTTCTGATGTGATCTCATATTCATTGTGAGGGCTAT